>CM053268.1:82772085-82970085 GCA_028583415.1 Protea cynaroides
TCTTTATTTGGATTTGTTAAGGACATGTATTTGATATTTATTTATGTCTCAGTTGATACAGAATAATTTTCTATTTAAATATTAATATCACAGTAGGTTCTCAGTTCATTTTATTATAAGATTTCCGCTATTGTGTATTTAATCTGATTATGAATATGGATGTATGGGGTTTAGATAAAATGGATATAGCCTACTCGAGAACCTAGTTGAACCGTTGGTTTGTTAGCGGTTCATCACACCATTCTGAATAGAGCAGAATTGGGGTGTGACAGCCAACACTTCCCCTGATGCCTATCCATACCAACATGTAAGCCCCTATTGGCGAGGGCTTACAAACTGGGCTCGTAACTAACCAATCCTAATGCCAAACAGTGTATCCAAGGCCTTACTTCAGCATCCCTCAATACGTCCATAGAGATAGAACAAAGGCCCCCCAATAAAGTCAGAGACTACATGGTCCGAGACCACCTCTGTAAGACCCGTATCGAACTAACCTATCATACCACCTTGTACCAGGTCTACCTATCATGGTCGAGCCAAATGGACCAAGTGCGTGAAGGAAATAGCGAAACCAGATATTAAACTGACCCAAAAATATTAAAATAGAGGGTAGGGTCGCATACCCAGGTAGGCAGGGTCGACCCCCCCTCACTAAGAAGTCAGACCCCTGATATATTAACTGGGGGTCGGACAACTTAGAACTGAGGGTCGACGGGATCTCCGACCCCCTCATCGACTCCACCCCCTCATCGACCCCCTCTTTGCCGATAGAAACCGCAAATAGGAAACATTCCAAATTTCAATGGGATTCCTTCCTAATCTCAATGGGTCTTATTTTGGGAGATTCTACTCTATAAATAGGACATCCCTAAGCCTCTTTCACTCCTTTTGAAATCCTAATTGAAAGTGAGAGAAAGAGAAGAGAAGGAGAAGAGAAGGAAAGTTGGAGAAGAAGACTAAAGTGAAGAATTCAGAGAAACCTCTGAATCTTAGCAAAACCTAAGGTATGGGTACGTTTCCATTGATGATCTAAGACCTTAGAATAGTTCATGAAGAGGGTATGGTCTAGGAGAAATCCAAATCATACATCCATGGTAGGATTTCAATGAAATCCATGGAAGAAATCATGGTAGGCAAAGTAAGGAAGAAACCTAGAGTTCTAAGCCATAGAACAAGCATAAAATGGATGGTGAAAGTAAGCCATAAGACCCAAACATGAAAGAATGGACTGTAGAATGAAATTCTCAACTCAAATCACGGGGGGTCGGACGTGGGGTCGATTAGGAATCGACCATACCAGACAACAGGATCGACCCCCAGCATTCGGGAAGTCCAGAAAGGGGGTGGTCGCACCCAGGGTCGATGGAACATCTGACCCTGGCATCGACCCTACCCTGGGGGTCGCAGTGACCTGCTACCCTACCTGCGACCCACCCTGCGACCCTCACTTAAAAGCAAGCCTAAAAGTGCCAGAATGTCTTCTAACTAAAATCTATCGACTTGTTAGGTTTTCCTATTGATATAAAAGTGATTCATAAAGCTTGAAAGAGGATCTACACTCAAGCAAAGGTGAGGGAACAAGACCTAAACTAATTGGCTAATAATAAACTGTTTTCATTTTCTTGAGTCCAATGCCATGACGGATTCTATGCGTGTATGCTTGTAATGTGCATTTAACATGTCATCCAATATTCCTGCTATTTATGTTCATGCATATTTAATTCTATTTTATTTATAACATGATGATGATGATGGTGCTAGGAATAGACATGTGAATGTTTGTGTGTGGTTAATGTGCTTGATGCGAGTGGGGCATCAGGAGAGGTGTTATGCGGTGTTTGATCCAGGCACATTAGCTCTATCTATACTCAAGTCTGGTCCACTAACATCGTCGTATCGCATTACCTTAGCAGAACTATTACGTCGTAGGGCGTTAGGGGAGGTGGTCTCGGACCTTGTAGTCTTCGACTCTGCCGGGGGGCCTTAGCTCTATCTCTACGGACGTATTGAGGGATGCTGGGGTGAGGCCTTAGATACATTGTTTAACATTAGGATTGGTTAGTTGCGAGACCAGTTTGCAAGCCCTCGCCAGCAGGGGCTTACGTATTGATATGGGTAGCGCATCAGGGGAAGTATTAAGCGGTGTTTGATCCGGACACTTTAGCTCTATCTATATTCCATGTTGGGGTGGATGTGGACAACAATGGTGTTTGATCCGTTGGGTTGGCTTACACACCTTATGTATAGAGGTGAGGCAGCCACCGAACCTTTCTATAGTACATTGCAAACTTATATACCAGACCACAGATATGAATTGAATGCATGCATATGTTTGTTGCATTGTTTTGTTTGCTCACTAAGCCGTGATGTGTTCTCACCCTTTTGACGTCGAATATTTTTAGTTGATGATGCAGGTACCACAGTGGAAGACTATATGAATGCTTCTGTGTACGGGCACGTTGCTGCGATGGAGGTTGAAGACATAGTGGAGACGTATGACTCCTCAAGCGAGTGCAACTCATGCGTTTTAAAATTGATTTTTATTTGAATTATTAAGGAAATGTAATTTGATATTTTATTTACTTATGTCATGGTTGATACAACATAATTGATATTTTATTTATGATTATCACAGTTAGATTCCTCAGTTCATTTAATATTAAAACTTTCGCTATTGTGTATTTATTCTGATTATGGTTGTGGATGTGTATGATTTAGTTTACATGGACACAGGCTATTAGAGATCCTGGTTGAACCGTTGGTTTATTAGCGGTTCATCACACCATTCTGAATAGTGTGGAATTAGAGTGTGACAACTTGGTATCAGAGCTCTCTGGCCCTATCTGTTAAACCAGTATACTTTTACAAAAGTACGTGAACTAAGTTTGGATAAAAATTTAAAAACTGTAATAATAACACACCATAAGCATCTGTGTTGTTTGAGACAAAAATTGAAAGAGAATAATGCATCTATTAAATGAGAAACAAATTTATATACACTCAAAGGAAGAACAAACGTATATATACAAGTCTAAAGCAGAGCACAGTCCACAACCCGAACAGTTACTCTGAAGTACAAAAGAAATATAAAAAGAAAAAAATTCATCATGAAGCTGGAGGTGATGGGGGAGGCGGTGCCTCGCGGTCTCTGTCATAATCCTCAACATAGACTCTAGTCAACTAAGCTAACTGAGTTTCGTCTGGAGACTAGCTGTGAGATCAGCCACCCACTGGTCAGTCACGCGCTGGGCATCCATAAGTTCTCCCATCCGTTGATCCGAAATGCGCTCAGCATCCAGAAGCTCTCCCACCCGCTGATCAGACATGCACTGAGCATCTAGAAGCTCTCCCATCCATAGATCAGACATGCGCTAAGCCTCTTGAATCTCATGCAATATCTCCATCATGTCATCAGAAGGTGCACGTAAAGGACCAGCTGCATAAGAAGGACCAGCTCCTGTAGCATGAGTAGGTGATGAAGGAGGTATGGAATCCACATCCATGTATAAATGATGATCATCACCCCCATGAACCCCTACTCCAGCGGCTGCTGTTATTGCCTCAGCGTCAGCCATCTCCACTCGAGTACATGGACGCACCAGAGCGTTCCTCTCATCGTCAATGACCTGGGAATCCTGCATGCCCATCTTACAGATGGCCTCCCAATCTAGAGGTGATGAGAAGGATTTCTCTTAAATCCTCTCATCCACCATGTCAACACCCAGGCGGGTAAGCAGCATAGAGATCATGCGTCCATAGGGCAGGTTGCCAGTATGACCGGGCAACGTAGCACTGATCATCGTCCGCATAATGATGTACGAAAGGCAGATGGGCTGCCTAGTGCAAATACAGTACAACAAATACTGGTTCAACTGGGAGACCCTCTCGTAGTGCCCACTCTGAGGTACCAGGTTGTGTCGAATAATCTTGCAGTACACCCGAGGCTCTGGACGAAGGTAGATCGCTTTCATCTCCCAGTGATCCTCTCTGATGAGATGACGGTCAATCTCAGTCCTCATCTCCAATGAAAAGAACTGGGGCTCTCCAAGAGTACATAACACCAATGGGCCATCGTATGAAATGCCCAAGAGATCCACTAGCTGCAGATAATAAAAAAAAACCTCGACTCCCTTGACGTAGCTAGTGATCCTGAGCTCTCTACCCCTCTCAGCATCGTTGTAATCCCCCACCACTTGAAGATTACAATCAAACTGTCGCACCAAATCTGGACGAGTACAGGTGTCATAGGTGATCACAGGAAGCCAGCCCATGTCACCAAAAGCCCTCTCCACATCAAACAAGGCCAGGCTAACCAAGTCCACCCGGTGACCTCCCTCTACCTTCTTACGAGAGTAGCGGGCATACTGTGTCTCAGCCTCGTTAGAACAAAAGTGGACTGGGTACTTGGGTACGAGCCATACTATCTGTAAAAACAAAGAAAAATAGATACTGGCTTAGTAAAGATGAAAAACCTAAAAATTTGGACATTATAACGACATAAATTGGTAAAAAGCCTCACTATTCACCCATATACGTGGGCAGGAGGACTTATATAGATTCTAAACGATCATGCAAGACCCATACAGTTGGAAACTTCATCTAAAGAGATTGAATTTAAAGAAATTTCAAAAAATTCAAAAATCTCAACAAATTAGGGCAGAAATGGGAAATTTCAAGTTTCTCGATAACCAACCGATGAAACTCAAATATTTTTTAGGGATAACTTAAATTCATATGAACCCTAACTTAAATTCATATAACTTTTAGGTTGCTAAATTAATTGAAATAGAATTGGAAGGCTTTGAAGGAGATCGATTATTGCTAATAGGTGAGGGAACAAGAGCTAAACTAATTGGATAATAACAAACTGCTTTATTTTTATTGAGTCCAATGACATGATTGATTCTATTAGTGTATGCTTGTAATGTGCATCTCACATGTCATCTAATATTCCTACTATTATTTCTCATGCATATTTAATTTTGTTTATTTATAACATGGTGATGATGATGATGCTAGGAATAGACATGTGATTGTATGTATGTGCTTGGTGTGTTGGATGAGAGTGGAGCATCAGGGGGAGGACGTGGCATGGTGGTCTCTGACCTCGTCACCAGAATTTAGCTCTATCTCTACTCAAGTCTTGCCCACTAACATCATCGTATTGCCATTACCTTAACAGAACTGCTACGTTGTAGGGCATCAGGGGAGGTGGTCTCGGACCGTGTAGTATCTGACTCTGTCGGGGGGCCTTAGCTCTATCTCTATGGACATATTGAGAGATGCTGGGGTGAGGCCTTGGATACACTGTTCGGCATTAGGATTGGTTAGCTGTGAGCCTAGTTTGCAAGCCCTCGCCAGCAGGGGCTTACGTATTGGTATGGGTAGGGCAACAGGGGAAGTGTTGGCGGTGTGTGATCCAAACACTTGAGCTCTATCTCTATTCCATGGTGGGTGTATATGGGACGACAATGGTGTTAGATCCATTGGGAAGATTCACACACTAGTGTATAGAGGTACGGGGGCCACCAAACCTTTCTATAGCACATTGCAAACTTAAAAATTAGACGAAGTTATGAATTGAATGCATGCATATGTTTGTCTTATTATTTTGTTTGCTCACTGAGCCGTGATGTATGCTCACCCTTTCAACGTCGAATATTTTTATTTGATGATGCAGGACCTACTGTTGATGATTATATGAATGCGCTGATGTATGGACATGTAGCGGCGATGGTGGGGAATTACTGTAGGAGATGCATGATTCCTCATGCGAGTGTATAAGCACCCCATTTTTGCCATCCCCAACATAAGTGAATTCACATGATAAGTTTTTGGCTTTTAACCCAAAGATTTGTGATTCTTTAATGAACCCCACAGTAGGGTCAAAGGCTATTACCTAATTGGATGTATAGATCGTGAAATTATCTCCAAAATGAGACCGGAATCATCAAATTCTGACATCAAATAAGGAAGGTATCACAGTTTGAAAGTGCAAGGGCATTTACGTAATTATTGTATGATGCATTCACTATCATTTAAACTTCAAATCATTATATCTTGTTCATCTGATATCGGAATTAGATGATTCAAAGGCCAATATTCCTTATTTTTAATCCTTTCAAAGTGGACGTGAAAAATCATATGTAGAGGTCACCAGTGGGTCCATGCAAGCTTTCATGCAGAATTATCGATAGAAATTCAATGCTTCATATCTTTGTCGTTCTACGTCTGATTCAGATGATTCAAAGGCCATTATTCTTCATTTGTGGTGTTCTACAATGTGGACGTAAAAAATTCGGTATAGAAATGTTTGAAGGGTCCCATGCAAATTTACAGGTCAAAATGGTCGTTTAATCTTTGAAAATTCATATTTTGGTCATCCTATATCCAATTCATATGTTCAAGAAGGTTCAATATGTTCCATTTTTAGTACTCTACAAAGTGGACGTAAAGGATTTCAGGCAGAAGTCTCCGAAGGATCCCATGCAGAATGGTTAGCCAAATTATCGATAATTGGCTTACTTAAGCTTCAAAAATTCATACGTTGGCCATTTCATCTCCAAATGAGGTGATTCAAGTTTCAATATTCCTCATTTTTAGTATTCTACAAAATGAATGTAGAAAATTTAGTGTAGAGGCTATCAAAAAATTCCATGTTGAATGGCGATGAAAATGGAATATGAAATGATAGATGGAATCAACTTGGTCCAAACCAGCTCAACCTAACATAGTCCAACTCAGTCCGGCCCAGCTCAGACCAATCCAGACCAAGTCATGTCAGCCCATATGCATGCATTTCTTTTATATATATATATATATATATATATATATATATATTATAGTAAAGAAAGGAAGAAAGCCGTAAGAAGGAGAGAAAAGAAGAAGCCGAAAAAAGGAAAGAAAAGAAGAAAAATGTGGAGAAGAAGGAGAAAAAGGAAGGAAGAAAAAAAGGAAAGAAGGGATTTTTTAGAAGAAAAAAGGAGAAAAGGGAAGAAAAGAAGAAAAACGTGGAAAAGAAGAAGAAAGAGGAAGGAAGAGAAGAAGGAAAGAAAAAGAAAAGGAAATAAGGGATTTTCTAAAAGAAGAAAGGAGAAAAGGAATGAAAAGAAGAAGGGGAAGCCGTGAAAAAGAAGAAAAACGTGGAGAAGAAAGAAAAGGAGGAAGGAAGAGAAGAAGTAAAAAGGAAGAAAAGGAAATAAGGGATTTTCTAGAAGAAGAAAGGAGAAAAGGAAAGAAAAGAAGAAGGGGAAGCCATGAGAAAGAAGAAAAACATGGAGAAAAAGGAGAAAGAGGAAGGAAGAGAAGAAGGAAAGAAGAAGAAAAGGAAAGAAGGGATTTTCTAGAAGAAAAAGAAGAAAAGGAAAGAAGAGATCTTCTAGAAGAGGAGAGGAGAGGATAAAAAGACCACGAGAAAGAGATGGATTTTTTTTCTAAAAGAGAAAGAAAAGAAAAAAACGTGAAAGGGAGAGAGGCCGAGAGAGAGAAAAGAGAGAAGAAGAAGAAGAGAAGAGAGGGAGAAACAGTAAGAGAGAAGAGATAAAAGAGCAGAGAAGAGGAGGACGACGATTCATCTTCAAAAATCATGATACGATCTCCAAAAAAATCCTACATCAAAGGTTTCACTCCATTTGAGAACAAAGTTGGTACCCTAAAATGAATTTAGTGGTCTTCAGAAGTTTTGAATGTTGATTTTGCTTGAAAAGGCTTATTTTCAATAAATCTCGATCAGGAATGCCCTATTGCATGCATGTTGATGTTAGGATTCTCCTGTCTAATATTTTTTTATGTATGATAATTTGTTTAAACTATTCGATGATGAAGATTTGAGTGCTATATGGTGATGTTTGGTGTTTTTGATAAATTCTACAAACTGGATTTCTGATATGAAATTTTCAGATTTAGGATCCAAATTTGGGACGTGTATCTCATGTGGTTTTGTTTATATTTTGAAGCCCAAATTTTTAAGGGATTCTCTATGATATGTTAGAAGACTCACCTAGAAATTTCTTTCTATTTGGAATTGGGAAAGTTCATCAAAAAAATTCTTCATTGGCATTGCTGCCCTACTCGGGTATAATGCAATCCCATATTAGAAAGTCTCTAGAAAAAGGATTTTATGGCCATAATCAGAAAAACAACTTCATACAAATTTTTTAGATAAAGAAGTCTTCTAAAAAATGGCACTAGTTCGGATTTTTTTAATTTTTCATTGAATTGATATTGATTTTGAAGTGCATAGTGCTCTGTTTTTTAATCTGTTAGGATACACTGATTGGTATGACTGAAAAGTATCTTTTTCACAATGAGAATATTCTGTTTGCACTTGTTTCCTTGATGAAATTTTAGATCTGTCAATTATCTACATGGACATATGTTTAGATTTAATTTTCATTAAGTATGTGATTTACATGGAATTTATGGTGCAATTGGTCACAAATATGGAACAGACTTGACCAGTGCACATATCCGGTCTTGTGGCATTTAGTTGACCTGATTTCGTCCCCTGTTGGGATTATATGCTTTAGGTAAAAGTTAGATTTCTAAATCTTCTCTCTAGGGGTATGTTTTGAGGTTAATTCTGATATATTTAGGTCTCCATATGCCCATTATGGTACAGGGTGACAGAATCTGTCACCATGCATGTGCACTGAATTGTGCAATATTTTTTACCCATATGTGTTTTTGTTTTGGATTCGACCCCTTCAGAGGAAATGTAGCATGTCAAGTCATCTTTCTGTAAAAAAATAGGACTTAATTTGAGTTACATAAGACCTATTTATGGTCATTTTGATGAAATATGATAGAATTTGAAATTAGTTCCTACTTTATGCAATACTTGAAATTTATGTCACAATTTGACATTTTTTGAGTCATTATTCATTCCAAATGTCTTCATAAAATTTAAAATATTTTCAAATAACTTCTTGAACATATGTTTTTGATAATTTTGGGTTTTGAAAAAGATTTCATTGATGTCTCATTCACTGTAATATGCAGTTAATTGCTTGAGTGATTTGGTGAATTCTATCATATTTGATTGCATACTGGCTATATTTAGAGTATCCACATGCCATATTTGGATAAATGACCACATTTAGAGTACTCACATGCTTTGTTTGGATTGCTCGCATATCATGTTTGTCATATCCATGTGTTGCTATATTTGGTATAATAAATAGATTTTTTTTGCCATATTTAGTAATATCTTGATAATTACCATATTTAGACATGCCATGTTTAGACTTTCCATGCTTAGAATATAGCATAATAAGTTTTACCATGTTTAAATATATTTTTGTGGTATCATATGCCATGTTAGGGAGATTTTCATAATCTTACTATATATTTTGTCAGTTACCATAAACATCATACAGGCCATGCTTAAATAGAATATTCTATTTTTGGCAATAACTTCATTTTTTGCATCACCCTAGTTGAACTGCCATGTATGCACACTTCTAGGAGACAATCTAGGCATGGGGACGTGCATTTAGGCACCCATATTCTTGGGAAGGGTATAATGGAAAATAATAAAAATCTTAATAAAGAAAGATAATGCTTTGCCAAACCTTCCAAAATTAGAGCTTAGGATGAAAAGGGTAGCTCAAGATGATTTCTGCCCCTCAGCATATCCTAAACCAAGAATAGGTTCTCAACCCTAAACCTAGAATAGGTTCTCAATCCTCAACCTAGAACAGGTTATTTCAGCCATTTTCAAACTACATGGATTCTAATTCCAAGGGCAAACCCTAGGATACGTAGGCTATTTGAGCGAAACCCAAATTTGGATCCACACTTTAGTCCACTCGGACTATCCATAGATCCACTAGGATATCCATCCACATTTTGACCCAAATAGGGTTATCCACATTCCAACTCATAAAGGGTTATCCACATTTTGACCCAAATAGGTTTATCCACATTCAAACCCAGAAAGGGTTATCCATTCTTAGATCCACTAGGACTATCTATCAGTCCTTATGGACTATCCAGATACTAACCCATAAGGTTTCTCAACCTTTCAATCATAAACTTCAACTTGAACAATAAACTTAATCATGCACAAGCATAAATCACAGCCATAAACTTTCATCACACCTAAACTACGATGGTGAACCTGATTTTTGAAATAATTCCTTGATATGTAGGCAATCTGATGGATACAGATTTGGTTCAATGATATCAAACCACTTAGTTTGGTACGGTTTAATAAATTGAGGCGAGCATAGGAAAGGCATAAGAGACCAATCCCGATCAGGCAGTTTGGGTGCCTAACCCCTTTCCATAATCGTAACCTAACGCTTACCCAATCTCTGATGGATCAGAAATCCAATCTAAGGGTCATGAGTCAATCGAAATCTTACCTTAGGGTGAGATTTCACATTTCTAAGGGCCTAGACCTTAATCTAGGTAGCGACATCCAAACAAATTATGATCTTTGTCCTCATAGAGTGCTACCACTGTGTTTATGATTAGTTTAGCTATGTTTGACCACTAGAACATGTAATGGATTAATTATTTTTATGTCTCAAGTTTTGAAAATAATCGAATTAATTATTTATTATCATTATTAGACAATCAGTTCATTATCTGTAAGACTTTAGCTTATTTGTTTATTACCTTTGATTATTACTGTGGAATGTGTGTATGGTTTGATATGGTGGGTATGACCTATGCGAGATCCTGGTTGAACCGTTGGATCATTGACTGTTCATCACACCATTCCGACTATACCAGAATTGGGGTGTGACATAGAGATCCGTTTTCAGATCTAACTAGTCTACCCGCGTAGACATACCTGTCGATCGGTATGTAGACCGGTATCATGAGACTAGTATAACATTATTTCTCTGTTTGGGTCCATTTTCGTACCTGATTGTCATCCGCTCATCCCGTCTGGTCTGGTTATGATTGAAAGATCTGTTATAACATGAAATAGAGGTTTGGATCGGGTTTATGGAGTGCGGGTCTTACAACTCCCCCTCCCTTAAAAGAAATTTCGTTCCCAAAAATTGCATGTATGTCTCACAACTCCCCCACCATTAAAAGAAATTTTGGCCTTGATATTTACATGTACCTTATTCTTTAAAAAGGTTGAGGTACTCCTTTCGCATCGCGTTCTTCTCTTCTCAAGTGATTTCTTCTACATCTTCGCTTTTCCAATGTACTTCAACATAATGAATATCATTGTTTCGAATGTGTTGTACTTTTTGACTTGTGAGCATCATGGGTACAACTTCAAATGTCAAATCCTCTGTCAAGTCTGGTGGGTTTGCTGTCAAGATGTGTGATGGATCCCTGACATACTTTTTCAGTAGTGAAACATGTAACACATTATGAACACTTAACATGGATGATGGTATAGCTAGTTGGTATGCCACCTGTCCATGTCTGGTCAGTATCTCGTAACATCCCATATATCTAGGGCATAGCTTTCCCTTTTTACCGTACCATTTTAGACCTCGCACGTGTGATATCATCAAATATGTCTTGTCACCGACTGCAAACTCCAGATCTTGACGTCTGTTATCTGCGTAATGATTTTATTGAACTTGAGCTGTCTTTACTCTTTCTTTAATTTGATCAATCGCTCGACAAGTTTCTTTTACAAACTCTGGTCTGACAATCCTTTTCTCTCCCACCTCATTCCATAACAAAGGTGTATGACATTTCTTCCCATAGAATGCCTCATATGGAGTCATCTGGATCGTAGCCTGATAACTATTGTTATAAGAAAACTCGATGAGCGATAGCTTATCGTCCCAAGCTCCCTTGAAATCTAGAGCACACCCTTGGAGCATATCCTCCAAGATTTGAATGGTTCTCTCTGACTGCCCATTTGTCTAAGGATGAAAAGCTGTACTAAACTTCAACTTGGTCCCCATGACTTTCTGTAATCCTTTCCAGAACTTTGATGTAAAATGGGGATCTCTGTTAGACACTATGTTCTCTGGAACACCCTGGAGTCTGACTATGTTATCCACATATAACTTGGCCAACCTATCCATGGTATACTGAGGTCTGAAAGCGATGAAGCGTGCTATCTTAGAACGTCGGTCTACTATTACCCATACTGCATCTACTATCCTTGGTGTCAAGGGTAGGCCAGTGATAAAATCCATTGTGATACAATCCCACTTCTATGCTAGCTCCGGTAGTGGTTGTAACAAACCTACAGGTCTTTGTCTTTTCCTCTTTCACTTGCTAGCAATTTAGATATTGGAATACGAACTGAGCTACATCTGCTTTCATACCCCTCTACCAATATACTCTCCTCAAATCATGGTACATCTTAGTGCTTCCTGGATGTTCCAAATATGGGGTATAATGAGCTTTTGCCATAATTCTGTGTCTGATGTTAGCATTCTTACTCTCAGGTATACATAATTGTCCACGATACCTGAGTACCTTGTCTGAATCTAAGATAAAGTTAGGGTTGCTTTTACCCTTCTCTAGATCTTCTTGCACATTCTTAAGGTGTGGATCCTATAGGATTGTTGTTTTCACCTCATCTATCAGATCTTGTGAGAACTTTAAGGTTGTAAACATCAATGTGAATTTTTGAATCAAGCCTTGCTCCACTGTATCTTTTACTAACTCTGGTATATATTATTCTTCGTTCTCTATTGAGACAGAGACTGCAACACACATTGCAGCATTTGTACTGGGTTCTACCTCAGGTTTCAATGCCCATTTTCTACTTAAGACATCAGCCACAACATATGCCTTACCCAGAAGGTATTAGATGTCATAATCATAATCTTTTAATAGATTCAGCCATTTCCTTTGTCTAATATTCAGATCCTTCTGAGTGAAAAGGTAAGTCAGACTCTTCTAATTAGACTTGATCTGAAATTTTTCACCATACAGGAAGGGCCTTCAAGTCTTGATTGCATGATTGACCACTGCTAATTCTAGATCATGCGTCAGATAGTTCTTTTCATGCTCCTTCAAATTTCTTGATGCATAGGCAATCACTTGTTCTCCTTGCATCAGAACACATCCTAGTCCCAAACCTGATGCATCCGTATATAGAGTAAATGGCAAGCCTTGTCACACCCCAATTCCGCACTGTACAGAATGGTGTGATGAACCGCTAGCAAACCAATGGTTCAACCAGGATCTCGAGTATGCTATCCCCACGTTATCTAAACTCCCATACATCCATAATCATAATCAGAGTACATACACAATAGCAGAAATCTTATAAAAATATGAACTGAGAATCTACTATGATATAAATGTTAAATAGCAAATTATTCTGTATCAACTGGGACATAAATAATTATCTAATACATGTCTTCATTAAATTCAAATAAAGAAACCTAAGAAAAATCTAATCGAATACACATGAGTTGCACTCGCAAGAGGAGTCATGTGTATCTACTTCAGCTTCAACTTCCATCGCCGCCACATTCCCATATGTTGGAGCATTCATATAATCTTCAATCGTATAACCTGCATCATCAACTAAAAATATTCGATGTCGAGGGGTGAGCACACATCACGGCTCAGTGAGTAGACAAAACAATGCAACAATACATATGCATGCAATTAATTCATATCTTTGGTCTGGTTTATAGTTTGCAATGCGCAATAGAAAGGTTGGGTGGTCAAAGGTTAACGTTTATTGACGCACCTCTATACACAGGGTGTGGAAGTCCGCCCTGAGGTTAACGTTTATCATCGTCCCCATCCACCCTAATCATGACATTATACAACAAAAGTTAACTTTTATTGCTATATAATACCAGACCAACACGTAAACCCCTGTTAGCGAGGGCTTGCAAACTGGGCTCGCAACTGACCAATCCTAATGCCAAACAGTGTATCCAAGGCCTCACCCCAGCATCCCTCAGAATGTCCATAGAGATAGGGCTAAGGCCCCCCGGTAGAGTCAGAGACTACAAGGACCGAGACCACCTCCCCTGATACTCTTCGACATAATAGTTCTGCTAAAGTAATGGTGATACGACGATGCTAATGCACAAGACTTGAGTTAGAGATAGAGCTAAAGTGCTGAGACCCGCCAAAGGTTAACGTTTATTGACGTTCTCATCACACCTCCCCTGATACTCGCTCGCATCAAATACACCAACCACACACATACAATCACATGCCTATCCCTATCATCATCATCATCATCATGTTATAAACAATAAAGTAAATATGCATGAACAAGTAATATAAATATTGGATGACATGTTGTATGCACCTTACAAACATATTCGCATAGAATCAAGCATGGCATTGGACTCAAGAAAATAGAAAATAGTTTGTTATTAACCAATTAGTTTAGAGTTCCGTTTCCTCACCTTAGCTTGCTAATAGATACTTTTCCATGCCTTATAATCACCTTTATATTGTTATTGTATTGCTAGATGACCTAACAAAGTCGATAGAATTTAATTAGAATTAATTCTCAATTTAAAAACCATTCTGTCAATTGAGGGTCGGAGGTAGGGTCAGAGTCATGATTGACCCTGGGTGCGACCCTCCCCAAACTCTGAACTTTCCAAACACTGAGGGTCGATGGTCAGTATCACCTAGGGTCGGATGGTCATCGACCCTCGGTGCACTTTGGTCCAGTTCCCTCTTTTAGTCCATTCTTCGTGCTTGGAATCCTATGGCTTACTCCTACATTCCATTCTACATTCATTCCATGGTCTGAAACCATGTATAATCCACCTAGATAGCTTTCATGTAATTCCCCATGATTTCCCATGAAAACCTAACCATAGGTTAATGGTTTGGGTTTCTCCGAGATCACATGCACATCAATATCTAACCTAAGGTCTGTAGAAACTCATGGAATTAGTATCCATACCTGAGAAGAATACTCCTTCTCTATAACTCTTCTCTTTTGGCTAACTTCTCTTCCTTGCTTCACTTCTTCCTCTTTTCCTTCTCTTCTCCTTCTCTCATTTCAATTAGGGTTGTGAAAGGAGTAAAAGAGGCTTAGGGACGTCCTTTAAATAGAGTAGGATCATCCTAAATAAGTCACATTGAAATTAGGAAAGAATTCCATTCGAAAATTAGGAAATTTTCTAATTTCTATATCTTACGGTAACCGAGGGTCGATGGGAGGGTCGATGATCCCGTCGACCCTAGGGTTCAAGATGTCCAACCCTCCCTTCAAAATTGAGGGACTTTCTGCTTTGGGAGGTCCGACCCTGCTTAGCTGGGTATGCGACCCTCCCTTCAAATTAAGTGTTTTTGGGTTGATTTGATACTTGGGATCTCGTTCTCCTTCACGCCCTTGGTCCATTTGACTCAACCATGATGGGTAAACCTGGTTCAAGGTGGTAAGATCGGTTAGATTGACACGGGTCTTACAACTCCCCCCTACTTATGAAAATTTCATCCTTGAAATTGTACGTACCATCTGAATCAAATAAGTGAGGGTATTGCCTCCGCGTAGCATTTTCTTCTTCCCATGTAATTTCTTCCATGTCACTACTTTTCCAGGTGACCTTAAAATAATAGATATCTCGGTTGCGTAGTCGTTGAACCTTTTGGCTGGTGATTTCAGTTGGTGTTACTTTAAATGTCAAATCATCAGACAAATCCGGTAAATCTACTGTCAAAATGTGCGTTGGATCCTTGACATAGGGAAATGTGAAATACGTCATGAACACTCGACATAGATGTTGGTAGTGCTAACTGATAAGCCACTTTACCACGCTTAGCTAGAATCTCATATGGCCCGACATATCTTGGACTTAGTTTCCCTTTCTGTCCAAACCTTTTCAATCCTCGCATAGGCGATACCTTCAAAAATACTTTATCACCTACGACGAACTCCAGATCTCTGCGTCGAGTATCTGCATATTGCTTCTGACGATTCTGAGCTGTTCTTACTCTTTCCTTGATAATGTTGACCACTCGGCAAGTCTCTTCAACAAATTCCGACCCAACAATACTACATTCTCCAACTTCATTCCAAAACAAAGGAGTTCGACACTTCCTGCCATACAGTGCTTCATAAGGTGACATCTGTATAGTAGCCTGATAGCTATTGTTATATGCAAACTCGATCAATGGTAACTTTTCATCCCATGATCCTTTAAAATCAATTACACATGCTCGTAGCATATCTTCTAGAATCTGAATGGTATGTTCTGACTGTCCGTCTATCTGTGGGTGGAATGCAGTACTGAACTTCAATGTTGTACCCATAGCCTTTTGCAATCCTTCCCAAAACTTGGAAGTAAATCGTGGATCTCTATCAGACACAATGCTTTTTGGAACACCATGTAATCGAACAATATTATCTACATACAACTTTGCTAACCTCTCCAGGGTATACTGAGGTCGTATCGGTATGAAGCGAGCTATTTTAGTCAGATGGTCCACAATCACCCAAACTGCGTCAACTACTCGAGGATTTAGTGGTAGTCCCATGACGAAGTCCATAGTGATGCAGTCCCATTTCCATGCTGGTTCCGGTAATGGCTATAACAGTCTTGTGGGTCTTTGTCGTTCAGCCTTTACTTTCTGAAAATTTAGGCATTGAGACACGAACTTGGCTACATCTGCTTTCATTCCCCTCCACCAATATAGTTTCTTTAGATCATGATACATTTTTGTACTTCCAGGATGTATCGAATAGATGGTGGTATGGGCTTCTTTCATCAGTCGGTGTCTAATGTCCATACTTTCTGTTTCCGGTACACATATTCTTCCTTTATATTTCAATACTTTCTCTTCATCCAAGGTGAACTCAGGATTGGTCCTACCTTTCTCGATATCCTCTTGTACTGTTCTCAGATAAGGATCCGATTTGATAACTGTCTTCACTTCATCCATTATGTTCGGTATAATCTTCAATGCACCGAACATATTTGAAAACCGATGAATGAACCCTTGGTTGGCTGATTCATCCGTTGCGTCTATCACATATTGCTCATTGCTGTGATTGAATACCATTCCGATAGTACAAATTGCTGCAGTTGTGCTAACCTCTCCTTGCGATTTTATCATTGCTTTTCTGCTTAACGCATCCGCTACTACGTTCGCTTTTCCCGGATGATACTGGATATCACAATCATAGTCTTTCAATAGTTCCAGCCATCTTCTTTGTCTCATAATCAACTCCTTCTGATTAAATAGATAAGTAAGACTTTTATGGTCTGACTTAATCTGGAATTTCTCTCCGTATAGGTAATATCTCCATATCTTGACAGCATGCACTACTGCCACTAGCTCCAGATCATGAGTGGGATAATTTTTCTCATGTACTTTAACTGTCTTGAAGCATAAGCAATCACTTGCTCTCCTTGCATAAGCACACATCCTAGTCCCAATCCTGACGCATCAGTGTATAAAGTAAATGTCTGTCCTGGAATGGGAATAGTCAAAATCGGAGCGGATATCAATCTGGTTTTCAACGTTTGGAAACTCTTCTCATAATTATCGGTCCACACGAACTTTTTACCTTTCTTAGTCAAACTGGTGAGAGGTACGACAATCCGGGAATAGTCTTCCACGAATCTCCGATAATAACCAACGAGACCCAGAAAACTTTTAATTTTGAAACGCTCTTAGGTGCTTCCCACTTTACAATAGCCTCGATCTTTCTGGGATGCACTTTGATTCCTTCAGCGGATAATACATGGCCTAAGAAGGCGACTTCACTTAGCCAAAACTCACACTTTGGAAATTTGGCATATAGATTCTCTTTCCTTAAACGCTGTAGGGCAGCATTTAGGTTCTTGATATGAGTTTCTTCGTCCTTGGAGTATACCAATATATCATCAATAAATACTATAACCGACGTATCCAACATATCGTGAAAAACCCGGTTCATCAGTTCCATAAAAATTGCGGGTGCGTTTGTTAATCCAAAAGACATAACCAAGAACTCATAATGTCCGTATCTAGTCCTGAAAGCTGTCTTAGGAATATCACCCTCTTTAATCTTCAATTGATGATATCCCGATCGAAGATCGATCTTAGAAAATACCTTTGCTCCTTGCAACTGATCGAACAAGTCATCGATCCGTGGTAGTGGGTATCGATTCTTGATTGTCAGTTTATTCAGCTCCCGATAGTCGATGCATAATCGAATACTATCATTCTTCTTCTTCACGAATAACACCGGCGCTCCCCATGCTGATATACTGGGTCGAATATAACCCTTGTCCATTAGTTCTTGTAGTTGCACTTTCAGTTCCTTCAGTTCCGTAGGAGCCATTCTATAAGGTGCTTTTGATACGGGTGTGGCTCCAGGTACAAGATCTATCACAAACTCTGTGGCTCGGTCGGGTGGTAATCCTGATAGTTCATCTGGGAATACGTCGGGATAATCCCGCACGACTTCAATATCTTCCATTTGTGGTGCTTCCTTGGTTAGGTCGACCACTGATACTAGATATCCAACTGCCCCTTTCTCAAGGCATCTCTTAGCCTTTAGTGCTGAGAGTATGAGCTTGCGTCTACGGGGAAGTTTGGTTCCCGTAAAACTGAATTCTGCTCCTGCTTCGTCATTAAATGTTAGCTTCTTTTCGGCGCATAGTAGGTTCGCCGAATGCCGAGCTAACCAGTCCATTCCCAATATGACGTCAAAGTCTACCATCTCAAGTTGTATCAAGGTTGCATCTAAGGTTTTCTCACCAATGCGGACTGGACATGGTCCATATCCTTTTTCTAATTCCACTTCTAACCCCATCGGTGACCGTACAAGTAATTTGTTGTCTAATGTTTTGATGGGTAAGTTTATCTTCTTTTCGAATGACACAGATATAAATGAATGAGTGGCTCCTGAATCAAATAGTACTCTGGCGGGTATGCCATACCTATGACCACATCGGTGATGCGGCCGCATCCTCGGATGTAACAACATATACCCGTCCCTGATGGAATTGCTTCTTGGGCTTAGGGCACTCTCTTGCCATATGTCCCGGTTGGTTGCAGTTATAACACTTCTGGCTTTCAGAATTTATCTTTGGCTGAAGTTGAGCTACTGGTGTAGGCTTGGTTGCAGCATTAAAATTCTGAGGGCGAAAGGCTTATATGTCTTGTTATTGCCTCCGTTGTAAGAATTTCCAGCTGGCCTTTTGATACCCCGGTTATGTGTGAAATAACTCTCCTTCTGGCTCGATTCAGTAACTCGAGCTATTTGAACAGCTTCATTATAAATCTTCTTTTCTAAGCCCGAACATGCCTCTCGATGCTTCCTCTCGGTCCCGTGATGAACCTACGGGTTTTGGTTTCTTCTTCCAGCATACTCAGTGGTGCGAAGAAAAACAGCTCTTCATAACGTTGTTGGTATGCATCCACTGACATCTGCCCCTGATATAGACTCAGAAACTCCTTCTCCATAGAAACTCTGAAGCTTCGTGGAAAATATTTCTCGAAGAAAGCTTCTTTATAAACAGCCCATGTCAGTTGGGTGTGCTTGGTCAATAGATAGTCTCGGGTAGATTTCCACCAGTGATGTGCATCACCTTTGAGCATGAAAGTGGCACATAATACTTTTTCTCCCTCTGTAATAGTCATCATGAGAAAATTTCTCTCCATCTCGTCTATCCAGTGTGCTGGCCATAATGGATCAGACGGCTTGCCATTAAATTCCCTAGGCTTCATCTTCAAAAATCTCTCCACCAATCGAGAGTGATCCAACTGATTTTGGGGATATGCCCCAAACATATGGGGTGGACACTGGTAATTAACCTGAGCAGCTTCTGAGCCTGTCTTTGGAATCTATGTAGCAGGTTGTTGAGGTGTCTGAGGTGCTGAGTTGTTACCCAGTGGTGCTGCACTGGCTTGTCCTGTCTGCATAGGTACAGCTTGAGTGGCTTGGAAGATAACACCCATCACAACTTGCATTTGAGCCTGTGCGTGTTTCATCTGTTGCAGCTTCTGAGCTAGATTCATCACCACGGTTGTGAGCTCTGGTGGTGGAGGTGGCAAATTTGTAGGGTTTGCCTGTTCTGGATTACCCGGTGCATAATTATTTTCCTGACTAGTCTCCTCTACTGGTAGTGGTGGTGGAGCTGCATTTCGGTTTTATCGGGTTACCCTACATCCAGACATAATTCCTTCTGTGATTGGTTGTGCCTGAAAATTATCAAAATAGGTGAGAAGTCATTTATATTTCTTATAGGCATGCTATCCGATATAAAATTCCAATTCCAGCTCATTTTTAAAGAAAAATACTGTCTTTTCTATGCAGGGTCGATGATGAGGGTCGATGGTTAGTTCGACCCTTAGTATCCGACCCTGGGAATGACCTGTTCTTCCCGAGAGCTGAGGGTCGATGTGAGGGTCGATGGGTGTCCGACCCTCAGTTCCGACCCTTAGTTTTCTGTCAGATTCCCAAGAGCCAAGGGTCGATGGGAGGGTCGATTCGAGGGTCAATTGTTCTAGTCGAATTGTCCGACCCTCAGACTAAAAATCAGATTTTTAAGATCCGATTTTGGGTCATTTCTTATTATTTCCCTCCCGTTTCGACTCGTCTCTCCCCTCTGAGTTGCTACAGTGCCACTCCACTATTTTTGGTCGGTTTGAGTCCGGGTTTTGACGTCCACGTCATCCATACAGGTATGTTCTCCCATTTTTACCTGTTTTTAGGTTTTCTTTTCTAGGTTTTTGTCCATTTAACTTGTATTTTTCAAATTAAATTTTTTCCAATCGTAAAAATTTGATTTTTATTGGGGGCTTTTGTTATTGGTATCTCGAGGAACGAATGCCCTCAAGAATTTTTGAAT
The DNA here is from genome assembly GCA_028583415.1 of Protea cynaroides. Taxonomy (NCBI): domain Eukaryota; kingdom Viridiplantae; phylum Streptophyta; class Magnoliopsida; order Proteales; family Proteaceae; genus Protea; species Protea cynaroides. The sequence goes on from CM053268.1 coordinate 82,792,800, forward strand.
TTCATCGGTTGGTTCTCGAGAAACTTAAATTTTGCTCGTTTTTTCCCTAATTTGTCAAAATTTTTGATTTCTTGAAATTTCTTCAAATTGGTCTTCGGGGGTTTCCATTTCCTACTGTGTGAGTGTCGTAGGATTTGTTGGAACCTAAGTAAGTCCTCCCGCCCACGTGTATGGTGAAAAGTGAGGCTTTTGGGCAACTTACATCGTTAAAATGTTAATTCAGATTTTTACTCTATTAACTCCTTGTCTCCCTTTCTCTTTCTTATCTGCAGATATCATGGCTCGTACCAAGATACCTCGAGTTTGTGATCCGCTTTGCTTTCGCTCTAATGAAGCTGAGGCACAGTATGTCGACTATGCCCGTAAGAAAGTGGAGGGTGGTCGTATGGTGAACTTGGCTGAGCTAGCCTTGTTCAACGTAGAAAGAGCATTTGGTGATATGGGGTGGCTCCCTATCATCACCTATGATGGGTGCACATGTCCGGATTTGGTGCGCCAGTTCTATTATAATCTCCAGGTGGTGGGGAATTACAATGACGTTGAGCATGGTCAAGAGTTGCGCATCACCAGTTATGTTAAAGGGGTGCACATTTCCTTTGATTATCGGTAACTGGCCGATCTGTTGCGCATACCCTATGATGGCCCCATGGTGTACTGTGCACCTGGAGAGCCCCAGTTTGTTTCTATGGAGATGAGGGCAGAGATCGACAATCAGCTGCTATGACCTGATCGCTGGCAGATGAGAGTCTGTTACCTCGGTCCAGCTCCACGGGTCTTCTGTAAGATTATCCAGCATAATCTGATCCCGCGGAGTGGGCACTATGAGAGGGTTTCTCAGCTGACCCAGTTTTTGATATATAGCATATGCACCAGACAGCCAGTTTGCCTTCCCTACATCATCATGCGGACCATGATTAGTGCTACATTGTCCGGTCATAGGGGTAATCTACCCTATGGACGCATGATTACAGTGCTACTGACCCGTGCGGGGTTGACTCGGTAGATGAGAAGATCCAGGAGAAGACCTTCTCGTCGCCTCTAGATTGGGAGGCTATCTGCAAGATGGGTATGCAGGATGCCCAAGTCAGTGATGAGGAGAGGTAGGAGATGGTGCGCCCTCACACTCGCATCGAGATGGCTGACGCCAAGGCCGCTGCTGCCGCTGCTAGAGCTCATGTGGGACCTGACGATGATGACGATCGTATGTATATGGATGTCGACTCGATACCACCGCCGTCCCCTACACATGCGGTTGGAGTTGGTACTTCTTCTGCGGCGGCTCCTGCACCTGCGGCTGGTCCTTCTCATGCGGCTGGTCCTTCACTCCCACCTTCTAACATGATGGAGATGTTGCAGGAGATCAGGGAGGCTCAGCGCAGATCTGATCTGAGGATGGAGGAGTTGCTAGATGCTCAGCGTATGAGAGTGGATGAGCTGTTAGCCGCCCAGCGCATATCAGACACACGGATGAGAGAGCTTATAGAGGTACAGCGTGCGACTGATCAGAGGGTAGCCGATCTCACAGCTAGTCTACAGACGACCCAGACTCAGATAGCCTGGTTGACTAGAGTCTATGCTGAGGACTATGACAGAGATCGTGAGGCCCCGCCTCCTCCTTCACCTCCAGCTTCTTGATCGTACTTTATTTTCTTGTACTACAGAGTAACTGTCCGGGTTGTGGACAGTACTCTGCTCTAGTTGTGTATATATATTTTGTTTCTCTCACTTATTGTATGTAACTTGTTTCCCCTTTAATAGATGCATAATTCTCTTTTTAAATTTGGTCTCAATCATCACATGTGCTTACAGTGTGTTTATATTACAGTTTTTGCTTTTATCCTATCTCAGTTCACAATTGTCTCGAATGTATGTTAGTTTAGCAGACAAGGCCTGAGAGGCTCTGATACCAGGTTGTCACACCCCAATTCTACACTGTACAGAATGGTGTGATGAACCGCTAGCAAACCAACGGTTCAACCAGGATCTCGAGTAGGCTATCCCCGCGTTATCTAAACTCCCATACATCCATAATCATAATCAGAGTACATACACAATAGCAGAAATCTTATAATAAAATGAACTGAGAATCTACTGTGATATAAATATTAAAGAGCAAATTATTCTGTATCAACTGGGACATAAATAATTATCAAATACATGTCTTCATTAAATTCAAATAAAGAAACCTAAGAAAAATCTAATCGAATACACACGAGTTGCACTCGCAAGTAGAGTCATGTGTATCTACTTCAGCTTCAGCTTCCATCGCCGCCACGTTCCCGTATGCTGGAGCATTCATATAATCTTCAACCGTATAACCTGCATCATCAACTAAAAATATTCGACGTCGAGGGGTGAGCACACATCACGGCTCAGTGAGTAGACAAAACAATGCAACAATACATATGCATGCAATCAATTCATATCTTTTGTCTAGTTTATAGTTTGCAATGCAGAATAGAAAGGTTGGGTGGTCAAAGGTTAATGTTTATTGACCCCGCCTCTATACACTGGGTGGGGAAGTCCGCCCGAAGGTTTACGTTTATCGTCGTCCCCATCCACCCTAATCATGACATTATTCAACCAAGGTTAACATTTATTGCTATATAATACCATACAAACACGTAAGCCCCTGTTAGCGAGGGCTTCAAACGGCTCGCAACTAACCAATCCTAATGTATCCAAGGCCTCACCTACCTCGAATGTCCATAGAGATAGAGCTAAGGCCCCGGAGAGTAGAGACTACAAGGACGGGGCACCCTGATACTCTACGACATAATAGTTCTGCTAAAATAATGGCGATACGATGATGCTAATGCACAAGACTTGAGTTAGAGATAGAGCTAAAGTGCTGAGACCCGCCAAAGGTTAACGTTTATTGACGTTCTCATCACACCTCTCCTGATACTCGCTCGCATCAAGTACACCAACCACACACATACAATCACATGCCTATCCCTATCATCATCATCATCATCATGTTATAAACAATAAAGTAAATATGCATGAACAAGTAATAGAAATATTGGATGACATGTTGTATGCACATTACAAACATATTCGCATAGAATCAAGCATGGCATTGGACTCAAGAAAATAAAAATAGTTTGTTATTAATCAATTAGTTTAGAGTTTCGTTTCCTCACCTTAGCTTGCTAATAGATACTTTTCTAAGCCTTATAATCACCTTTATATTGTTATTGTATTGCTAGAAGACCTAACAAAGTCGATAGAATTTAATTAGAATTAATTCTCAATTTAAAAACCATTCTGTCAACTGAGGGTTGGAGGTAGGGTCGGAGTCATGATCGACCCTAGGTGCGACCCTCCCCAAACTCTGAACTTCCCAAACACTGAGGGTCGATGGTCAGTATCACCTAGGGTCGGATGGTTATCGACCCTCGGTGCGACCCTCGGTGCGACCCTCGGTGCACTTTGGTCTAATTCCCTCTTTTATTCCATTCTTCGTGCTTGGAATCCTTTGGCTTTCTCCTACATTCCATTCTGCATTCATTCCATGGTCTGAAACCATGTATATTCCACCTAGATAGCTTTCATGTAATTCCCCATGATTTCCCATGAAAACCTAACCATAGGTTAATGGTTTGTGTTTCTCCGAGATCATATGCTCCTCAATATCTAACCTAAGGTCTGTAGAAACTCATGGAATTAGTATCCATACCTGAGAAAAATACTTCTTCTCTACAACTCTTCTCTTTTGGATAACTTCTCTTCCTTGCTTCACTTCTTCCTCTTTTCCTTCTCTTCTCCTTCTCTCAATTCAATTAGGGTTGTGAAAGGAGTGAAATAGGCTTAGGGACATCCTTTAAGTAGAGTAGGAACATCCTAAATAAGTCCCATTGAGATTAGGAAAGAATCCCATTCGAAAATTAAGAAATTTCCTAATTTCTATATCTTACGGTAACCGAGGGTCGATGGGAGGGTCGATGATCCCGTCGACCCTAGGGTTCAAGATGTTCGACCCGGGTCTGACTTTCTGCTTTGGGAGGTCCGACCCTACTTAGCTGGGTATGCGACCCTCCCTTCAAATTAAATGTTTTTGGGTCGATTTGAACCTGGGATCTCGTTCTACTTCACGCCCTTGGTCCATTTGACTCAACCATGATGGGTAAACCTGGTTCAAGGTGGTAAGACCGGGTTAGATTGAAACGGGTCTTACAAGCCTGGTGCTGGGATGGTCAAGATAAGTGCAGAGACTAATCTTGACTTCAGAGTTTGAAAGCACTTCTCACACTCATCTATCCATATGAACTTTTCTTCTTTCTTGGTTAGTTTGGTGAGTAGAATAGTGATCCTTGAGTAGTCTTCCATAAACCTTCTAAAATAACCAGCCAATCCCAAGAAACTAAGAATCTCAGCAACCGACTTCAGTGCTTCCCATCCTAATATAGCTAAAATCATGCTTGGATCTACCTTGATACCATCGAATGATACTACATGACCCAAGAAGGCCACTTCCACCTTGATACCGTCGAATGATACTACATGACCCAAGAAGGCCACTTCCTTCAACCAAAATTCACACTTCTTAAACTTGGCATGTAGCTTCTCCCTTCTTAGCCATTGTAGGAATGCTCTCAAGTGTGATGCATGAGTCTCCCTATCCTTTGAGTAGACCAGTAAGTCATCAATGAATACGATGACCAAGGTGTCTAACATGTCATGAAACACTCAGTTCATCAGTTCCATGAATGATGCTGGGGCATTGGTCAACTCGAACGACATCATGAGGAACTCATAATGCCCATACCTTGTCCTAAAAGCACTCTTCCGAATATCTCCAGCCTTGATCTTCAGTTGGTGATACCCCGATCAAAGATCGATCTTCAAGAAAATTTTTGCACCCTACAACTGATCTAATAGATCATCTACCTAGGCAAAGGGTATCTGTTCTTGATGTTTAACTTGTTCAACTCTCGGTAATCAATACATAGTCGTACACTACCATCCTTCTTCTTTATGAATAATAAAAATGCTCACCACAGCGATATGCCTGGTCGTATGAAACCCTTATCTAGAAGTTCCTATAACTAGGTCTTCAACTCTTTTAATTCTGTAGGGGACATCCTATAAGGTGCTTTAAACACTGGTGCCGACCCTTGCATAAGGTCTATTATAAACTCTCTAGCCCTGTCTAGAGGTAGTCCCGGTAGATCTTCTAGAAATAAGTCTGAAAACTTTCATACCACATCTTTATCCTCCGTCTTTGGCACCTCTACAGCGACGTCGACCACCGACACTAGGTATCCAACTCCTCCCTTCTCTAGGCATCTCTTAGCTTTTAGGGCAGAGAGGATAAGCTTCTGCTTCCTAGGTAACTTAATTCCTGTGAAGCTGAACTCCTTTCCACTATCATCCTTGAAAGCAACCTTCTTTCTGACACACAATAAACTAGTTGACCATTCCCGAGATGACGTTAAAGTCTGCCATCTTGAGTTGAACAAATTTTGCTTCTAGGTTCTGCCTATCAATAATAACTGGGCATTGCCCATAGCATTCATTCAAAACAATAGTTACGAGTCAAAAACTCCAATAGAAACTTTAAAATCAAAATTTTACATTTTTTTCAAAATTATCTGAGCTTGAATAACCTGTTCAGTAGCAACATATCGGTCGTACCATTATAGAGTGTGGTGTGACGGGTATGGTCAAGAGGACAAAATCCATCCGCTGATCGGGAGGTTCTGGTCGCATACCCCAAGGGGTACCAGTCGACTGGTATAGCCCAAAACCATTGTCCAGTATACCCTAAATTGTTTTTTAAAATCGATATTTTGAGTCATTTTAAATCAACTCTTATTTCCTTTCTCTTCGGTAGAGATTCTTCTCCACCAAAGTGAGTCTACAGTTCGACCGGTGCTTATAGAAGCGATTCTTTTCACTCAAGAGTACTACACCTATCACACCCTAATTCTGGTCTAACCAAAATGATGTGATGAACCGCCAATAAACCAACGGTTCACCCAGGATCTCGCATAGGTCGTACCTACCATATCAAACCACACACACATTCCACATTAATAATTAGAGGTAATAAACAAATAAGTAGAAGTTTTACAGATAACGAACTGAGAGCCTAACAGTGACAAATAAATATTTAATTTAATTATCTCAAAACCACAACAAAAAAAATAAATAATCAAATTACATATCCGGTGTTTAAACTATTACTAAACCTAAGCAAAAACACATTGGTTGCACTCACATGATGAATCATGCGCATCTTCTTCAGCTTCTATGTCCATCGCAACAACGTATTGCGCATTCATATATTCTTCAATGGTAGGACCTGCATCATCAACTAAAAATATTTGATGAGAAAAGGGTGAGCACACATCACGGCTTAATGAACAAACAAAACAATGCAACAAACATAAGCATGCATTCAATTCATATCATTGGTCTGGTTTACAAGTTTGCAATGTGCTATAGAAAGGATTGGTGGCCGCCGCACCTCTATACATGAGTGTGTGAATCCACCCAATGGATCAAACACCATTGTCGTCCCACATGTACCCATTGTGGAATAGAAATAGAGCTAAAGTGTCCGGATCAAACACCGCATAACACATCCCCTGATGCCCTACCCATACCAACACGTAAGCCCCTATTGGCATGGGCTTGCAAACTGGGCTCGCAACTAACCAATCCTAATGCCAAACAGTATATCCAAAGCCTCACCCCAACGTCCCTCAATACGTCCATAGAGATAGAGCTACGGCCCCTCGATAGAGTCAGAGACCACACGGTCCGAGACCACCTCCCCTGATGCCCTACGACATAATAGTTCTGCTAAGGTAATGACGATATGACGATATTAATCAGCAAGACTTGAGTAGGGATGTAGCTAGAGTCTGGTGACGAGGTCGAAGACCACCATGCCACGTCCTCCCCCTGATGCTCCACTTGCATCCAACACACGAACCACACACATACATTCACATGCCTATTCCTAGCATCATCATCATCACCATGTTATAAATAAACAGAATTAAATATGCAGGAACAGTAATAGTAGGAATATTGGATGACACGTGAGATGCACATTACAAGTATACAAGCATAGAATCAATCATGCATTGGACTTAATAAAAATAAATAGTTTATTATTATCCAATTAGTTTAGGTTTTGTTCCCTCACCTGTTAGTAATTCCTGATGTCCTTCCAAGCCTTGAAATTCTTTTTGAATTGATTTAACAATCTAAAAGTTATATGAATTTAAGTTAGGGTTCATATGTGACATGTTACAGTAGTCGAAAATCAAAACAGAGCATTGATAGGTGCCTGATTGGTCCTATGGTCTCATGTTATATCAAACTTACTGTCTACGGTCGATACCCTATGGTTGCATATTGTGCGACCGTAGCTACGAACATATGATTTCTAAAATCTTCCCGAATGCCTATGGTCGATCCTCTGGTCATACTAGTCATGCTATGGTCGATCGTAGCTGCAACCTCTAGATTTTTGGTCACAGTCTACATTAAATTCGAGTCCTTCCAGGATCAATTCTTCTGTTTTTCAATGGGGTTTATCCTAAGGTCATCCTATGGCCATCATTAGTAATTTCTTACCAACCTTAATCACCAAATTCACTCCTCATGGTTCTCCTTGGGATTTTCTTAAGGAAATCACATAGATCATAATAGGTTGATATGGCCTATCCTCCACAGAAGTCTTATTCCTTAGAGTTTACATCTCCAGAGATTCGTTTCATACCTTTGCCTGTGATAGAGAGTCAATCTCTTCTCAAACTCTTCTCCTTAGCTTTTTATTTTTCTCCTTCTCTTCCTTCTCTTCTTCTGTTTCTCTAGGATTTACTAATGTTCTAAAAGAGTGAAAAAGGGCTGAGGGACGTCCTTTATATAGAGAAAAACTCTCCATACAAAGTCCTCTTTCAATTAGGAAAGCAATCCCTTAGTTTAGGAGAGTTTCCAAAACTTGGAGTCTGATATGGGTTTCTCACGGTTGATCATACGGTCGCATAAACCGTCGACCATAAGGTTGAATCATCTACCGTGGGATTCTAGATTTGATAATTTTGATTCCTTTCCTTATGTCAACCATACCTACCCAGGCATGCAACCTTAGGTATGTTTTTAGTGTTTTTAACTCGATTCTCATACCTGGTTTATGATTTATCTTTACACGCTCAGTCCACTTGGTCCAGGAATGATGGGAAGACCTGGCATGACACGGTTATACCAAGTTAGTGGAGTGCGGGTCTTACAACTCCCCCCTCTTATATAAATTTTGTCCTCAAAATTTACACATACCTTCCGAGTCGAATAGGTGATGATATTGCTTCCGCATAGCGTTCTCTTCTTCCCATGTAACTTCTTCTACATTTTGGCTTCTCCAAGTAACCTTAATGTAGTAAATGTTGTCGTTGCGAAGACATTGCACCTTTCGGCTAGTGATCTCAAAAGGTACTACTTCGAACGTCAAATCATCAGTCAAATTCGGTGGATCCGTTATTAACATGTGTGTTGGATCTCTGACATACTTCTTCAGTAATGAGATATGAAATACATCATGCACACTTGACATGGACAGTGGTAGTGCTAACTGATATGTTACTTTTCCACATCTATCTAGAACTTCATAAAGTCTAATATATCTGGGACACAACTTTTCCTTCTATCCAAACCTTTTCAAACCACGCATAGGAAATATTTTCAGAAATACCTTGTCCCCTATGGTAAATTCGAGATCTCTGCATCGATTATCTGCATATTGCTTCTCACGGTTCAGAGCTATTCGGACTCTTTCCTTGATAATGTCAACTACTTGACAAGTCTCTTCAACAAACTCTGGTCCAACAATACTTTATTTTCCAATTTTATTCCAAAACAAAGGAGTTCGACATTTCCTACCATACAATGCTTCATAGGGTGACATTTGTATAGTCGCTTGATAGCTATTGTTATAAGCGAACTCAATCAATGCTAATTTTTTATCCCATGATCCTTTCAAATCAATAACACAAGCTCGAAGCATGTCTTCTAAAATCTAAATAGTACGCTCTGACTGTCCATCTGTCTGAGGATGGAATGCAGTACTGAAATTCAATGTTATATACGTAGCCTTCTGTAATCTTTTCCAAAACTTTGAGGTAAAGCGTGGGTCTCTGTCGGATAAAATGCTTTCAGGTACACCATGTAATCTGACAATATTATCTACATAAATCTTATCTAACCTCTCTAGGGTATACTGAGGTCGTATAGCTATGAAACGAGCTGTCTTGGTCAAACGTTCCACAGTCACCCAGACTGCGTCAACTACTTAGGGAGTCAATGGTAATCCAGTGACGAAGTCCATTATGATGCAGTCCCATTTTCGTGCTTGTTCTGATAGTGGCAGCAACAATCCTCTAGGTCTTTGCCTTTCAGCCTTTACTTGCTGACAATTCAAGCATTGAGACACAAATTTAGCTACATCCGCTTTCATTCCTCTCCACCAATATAGTTTCTTCAGATCATGATACATCTTTGTACTTTCAGGATGTACCGAATAAGCGGTGGTGTGAGCTTCCTTCATTAGTCTGTGTCTAATATCCAAGTCTTCATTTTCAGGAACACATATCCTTCCTTTATATTTTAGTACCTTTTCAATGTCCAAGGTGAACTGAGGAGTAGTCCTACCTTTTTTGAGGTCTTCTTGTACCATTCTCAGATAAGGGTCTAATTTAATAGTGGCTTTTACCTCATCTAATAGATCAGGTACAATCTTCAATGTAGCAAACATGTTTGAGAATAGATGAATAAACCCTTGGTCAGTTGATTCATTCAGAATATCAATTATAAATTGCTCTTTACCGTAATTAAATACTCTCCCTGTGACACACGCCACAACATTTGCACTAACTTTTTCTTGGGATTCTGTCATAGCTCTCCTGCTCAGTGCGTCAACAACTACATTAGCTTTTCCTGGATGATACTGGATATCGCAATCATAATAATTCAGTAATTCCAGCCATCTTCTTTGTCTCATGTTCAACTCCTTCTGATTAAAAAGATGAGTGAGTAGGATAGTTCTTCTAATGTGATCTGATTTAATCTGAAATTTCTCTCCATACAAATAATGTCTTCATATCTTAACAGCATGTACTACTGTTGCTAATTCCAAGTCATGAGTGGGATAGTTCTTCTAATGTGTCTTATGTTGTCTTGAGGAATACGCAATTACTTGTTCTCCTTGCATAAGCACACATCCTAAACCTAACCCAGACGCATCAGTATATAAGAAAAATGGTTGTCCTAGGATAGAAATCATCAAGATGGGAGCTGATATCATTCTAGCCTTCATTCTTTGAAAATACTTTTCACATTTATCGGTCCAAACAAACTTTTTTTCCTTTCTTTATCAGACTGGTGAGAGGTATGGCGATTCTAGAGTAATCTTTCATGAATCATTGATAATAACCAGCTAAACCTAGGAAACTTCTGATTTCTACAACATTCTTAGGTGCTTCCCATTTCACAATGGCTCCAATCTTGCTAGGATCCACTTTAATTCCTTCAGTGGATACAACATGGCCTAAGAAAGTGACTTCATTTAGCCAATACTCACACTTTATAAATTTTGCATAAAGCTTCTCTTTTCTTAATCGCTGCAGAGTGACTTTTAGATTTGTGACATGAGTTTCTTTGTCCTTGGAGTAGACTACTATGTCGTCAATAAACACAATGACTGACGTATCCAACATATCATGGAATACCAATTCATGAGTTCCATGAAAGTTATGGGTGCATTAATTATTCCAAAAGACATGACTAAAAATTCATAATGTCCATATCTGGTTCTAAATGTTGTCTTCGGAATATCACCTTCTTTAATCTTCAACTGATGGTATCCTAACCGAAGATCAATTTTGAAGAACACTTTGACACCTTGCAACTGATCGAACAAGTCATCGATCCGAGGCAACGGGTACCGATTCTTGATTGTAAGCTTATTCAATTCTCCATAATCTATACACAGTTGAACGCTACTATCCTTCTTTTTCACGAGCAATATGGTGCTCCCCATGGTGATATGCTGGGTCTAATATAACCCTTGTCCAATAATTCTTGTAATTGTACCTTCAGTTCTTTCAGTTCAATAGGAGCCATTCGATAGGGTGCTTTCGATACTGGTGCGGCTCTGGGTATAAGATCTATAACGAACCTTGTCGCTCAATCGGGTGGTAGTCTTGATAGTTCCTCAGGAAATACATCTAAAAATTCATGCACAACATCAATACCCTCCATTTGTGGTGCTCTTTTGGTAAGGTCGACCACGGATACTAGATACCCAATTCCTCCTTTCTCGAGGCATTTTCTAGCCTTCAATGTAGAGAGAATGAGTTTTCGCTTACGGGGAAGTTTAGTTCATACAAAACTAAACTCTGGTCCTTCCTTGTCTTTAAATTTCAATTTTTTTTCTGCACATAATAGGTTTGCAGAGTGCCGAGCTAACCAATCCATTCCCAAGATAACGTCAAAGTCTGCCATCTCAAGTTGAATTAAGGTTGCATCCAAAATCGTCTCGACGATAAGAACTAGACATGGTCCATAACCTCTGTCTAGTTCCACTTCTAATCCCATAGGTGATCGTATAAGCAGTTTGTAGTCTAAAGGTCTGAGGGTAGATTTAACTTCTTTCCAAACGACATAGATATAAAAGAATGAGTAGCCCCAGAGTCAAAGAGTACTCTGGCAGGTATGCCATTAATAGGTACGATACATGTAATTTTCTTCTTATATTAATCTATATGCTCACACAAGGTAGTACAAAACAAAAGGTTCAGGTCATACCTATGATCACATCAAGTGTTGCGGCAACATCCTCAGATGTAACTACATAAACCTTTCCTTGTTGTAGGTGCTTCCTTAGCTTAGGACACTCCCTTGAATATTGTCCTACTTGATTATAGTTAAAGCATTTAACTCCATCACTACTTTGCTTCTAATGAGGTTGGGCTGTCGGAGTAGTTTTGGCTGCAGCATTGAAGCCTTGAGTACGTAAGGGTTTGAATGTCTTTGAGTTCCCTCTGTTGTATGTGTTTTCGTTGGGCCTTTTAATTCCTCTGTTCTGAGCAAAATAAGTTTCCCTCTGGCTCGATTCCAGTACTCAAGCAATCTGTATAGCTTCATTATAAATATTCTTTTCTAGTCCCAATACATGCTCATGGATGCCTCCCCTAAGTCACATGAAGAATCTTTGGGTTTTGGTATTTTCTTCCTGCATGCTAGATGGAGCAAAGAAAAATAGTTCTTTATAATACTGTTGATATACGTCTACAATCATATGTCCCTGATATAGATTTAGAAACTCCTTTTCCATTTGATCTCTGAAACTCCTTGAAAAATACTTCTCGAAGAAAGCTTCTTTATAGATAACCCAGGTCAGTTCGGCGTGCTTTGTCAACAGATAACTCCGAGTAGATTTTCACCAATGGTGCACATTACCTTTCAGCATAAAAGTGGCAGATAATACCTTCTCTTCTTCATTTATAGTCACCATCATAAAGTTTCTTTCCATCTCATCGATCCAATGAGATGGCCATAACGGATCTGATGGCTTGCCTATAAATTCCTTTGGCTTTAACTTCAGAAAATGTTCGATCAGTCTGGAGTGATCAAGCTGATACTATGCATATGCTCCATACATAGGCGGTTGGTATTGATAATTTCCTTGGTTATACCCACCTTGCGATACTTCAGGGTTTTGTATTTGGCCTTGTACTACTGGTGTTTGCGGTGCTTGGGGTACAGTGTTGCTATCACCAGTTGTAGTACTAGCTTGTCCTGTAGGTAGAGGTATCGTATTTGCAGCTGGGAAAGTCATTCCCATAGCAGCTTGCATGTTGGCTTGTACTTGCTGTATTTGTTGCAATTATTGTGCTAAATTTATCACCGCAGTAGCCAAATCTGTAGGTGGTGCAGGTAGGTTGCTAGGGTTGGCTTGGGTGTGCACATTCTGAGGTGCAGCATTTTGAGTTCCAATATTTCATTCCTATCTTTGCTGACCTTCATTGTCATTAGTCTCCATAGGTGGTAGAGATAGGTTTGCATTTTGTCTCCTTCTACTTACTCTGGGTCCAACCATTTAAACTCTTGGTTGAACGGTACATGGAAAGACTGTACATGTGAGACAAGATATGATGATAATATGGGGTTAGTCTCACAATGGAAGGCGAGAGAAAAACAAAATCAATAGGCAAAAGTTCAAACAGAATCAAAATGCAGACAACAGTAGGTCATACGGTCAATGGCCTACGGTCGCATGTTGTGCTACCTTAGGTGTGACCATCACATCCTTAGAAACTTACTGAGACCCTATGGTCGGTCATACGGTCTATGCTACGATCGATGGTTTTGGTCGGATTATGCAACCGTAAGATCCAAAATCAGTTTTAAAAACCTATTTTTGAGAGTTTCCCTCTCATTTCTTATTCTTCCTCCTACGGTCTCTTCTCAACTCGCCTCCAGTGAGTTGCTACAGTATTGACCATACAAACTTGATGATTTTTCCTTTGATCTATGACCCACATTCTGTTCCATAAGGTATGTTCTCGAATTAAGCTTTCATACCTAGGGTTTTTTCTCATTTGTAGTGTTTTCCTCTAATTAATATTTTTTAACCGTAAAAATTTGATTTTTATTCGAGGCTTTTGCTATTGGCCACCCAATGGATGAAAGCGCTCAAGAAAATTTGAGTTTCATCTGTTGGTTTGTTAAATATTTCAAATTTTCCATTTTTGACCTAAAATTTGGGGTTTTTGCTTAATTGTTAAATATTTCAAATTCGACCTTCCTAGTTAAAATTTCCGATTGGATATGCATTGTAGGATGGTTAAGGACCTATGTAAGTCCTCCTGCCCAATGTTTGGTGAAAAGTGAGGCTTTTTCACATTTTACGTCGTTATGCTGTCAAATGTTTCCAAATTTTCTAACTTATTTTTCTTATTTTCTTTTCTTACAGCTATCATGGTTCACACCAAAGTTCCTCGAGTTCATGACCCACTTCGCTTCAAGTCTATGGAAGCAGAAGTGCGATACCTTTGGTTTGACCGAAAGAAGGTTGAAGAGGGTAGATGTGTGAACCTAGCCCACTTAGCCCTATTTGGTGTGCAGAGGGCATTTGGTGATATGGTCTAGCTTCCAGTGATCCTATACTAGGCTTGCACTCGCCCAGATTTGGTTAAGCAATTATATTGTCACCTTCAGGTGGAGGGTGACCTAAATGTAGAGAGGGGCAGAGAGCTTTGGATCACCAGCTGGGTGAAAGGGGTTCCGATTTCTTTCAACTGTCAGGATTTGGCTGATCTCTTAGATATCTCCAATGATGAGCAGTTGGTTTACTGTGCACCCAGAGAGCCACAGTTTCTTTCCACATAGATGTGTATAGAAATCGATAGTCAGATTCTTCGGGATGACCACTGGGAGGTAAAAGTAGCCAACCTACGTTCAGAGCTACGTGTCTACTGCCAAATTATCCAGCATAATCTGATTCCCTAGGGCAGACATTATGAGATGATCTCTCAACTGACTCAGTACCTATTGTACTGTATCTGTACTAGGCAGTCTGTCTACCTCCCATACATTATTCTCCGGACTATGCACCGAGCTACATTGCCTGACTCGAGAGGTAACTTTCCCTATGGAAGGTTGATCTCCACCATGCTCGCTCATCTACAGGTGGACCTAGTGGATGAGAGGATCATTGAGGACACCTTCTCAGTTGACCTTGACTGGGAGGCCATCAGCAGGATGGGTATGAGAGAGATACATCTCAGTGATGATGAGAGGAATGCTATGAGACGTCTTCTCACTCGGGTAGCTATAGCAGATGCAGAGGCGGCAGTAGTAGTAGCAGCAGAGGTAGCAGCAGAGGCACACGAGGGTGGTGATGAGGAGGATGATGATCGGATGTACATGGATGTGGACGCCATCCCTCCTCCATCGCCACAGCATTCGACTGGAGTTGGCCCTTCTAGGGCTTCTCATTCAGCTGGCCCTTCACGCCCACAACCAGATGACATGATGGGGTTGTTACGTGAGATTAGAGTGGCTCAGCACGTGACTGATTGGAGAGTAGGAGAGCTTCTAGATGCCCCGTGCTCTACAGACCAGCGGGTAGAAAATCTAGCAGCTAGTCTTCGAACAACTCAGACTCAGGTGGCCTGGCTCGCGAGAGTATATGCTGAGGACTATGATAGAGATCATGAGGTTCCAGCACCTCCAGCTCCATGATTGCCCTTTATATCTTTTTTCTTTTATATTATAGAATAACTATCTGGATTGTGGACTGTACTCTAATTTGATGTACATTTGTCATGTTTCCATATATATATCAAATTGGTTTTTCCTTTACATATGTGCATCAATCTCTTTCTTAGTTTATGTCTCATACAACACTGATGCTTATGGTATTCTTATTACAACTTTTAAATTTTAACCTAACTCAGTTCATTACTCATTTGGAAGTAGTTATGTCAATGGGTAGAACTTGAGTGCTCTGATACCAAGTTGTCACACCTTAATTCTGGTCTAACCAAAATGGTGTGATGAACCACCAATAAACCAATGGTTCACCCACGATCTCACATAGGTCGTACCCACCATATCAATCCACACACACATTCCACATTAATAATAAGAGGCAATAAACAAATTAGGAGAAGTTTTACAGATAATGAACTGAGAGTCTAACAGTGATAAATAAATATTTAATCCAATTATCTCAAAACCACAAGACATAAAAATAAATAATCAAATTACATATCCGATGTTCAAACTAGAACTAAACCTAAGCAAAAACACATTGGTTGCACTCACTTGATGAATCATGTGCATCTTCTTCAGTTTCTACATCCATCACAACAACGTGTCCAAATGTATGCGCATTCATATATTCTTCAATAGTAGGACCTGCATCATCAACTAAAAATATTCGACGTCGAAAGGGTGAGCACACATCATGGCTCAGTGAGCAAACAAAACAATGCAACAAACATATGCATGCAATCAATCCATATCTTTGGTCGGATTTATAAGTTTACAATGTGCTATAGAAAGGTTTGGTGGCCGCCACATCTCTATACACGAGTGTGTGAATCTGTCCAATGGAACAAACACCATTGCCCTCCCACATGCACCCATCATGGAATAAAAATAGAGCTAAAGTGTCCAGATCAAACACCGCATAACACTTCCACTGATGCCCTACCCATACCAACACGTAAGTCCCTATTTGCGAGGGCTTGCAAACTAAGCTCGCAATTAACCAATCCTAATGCCAAACAGTGTTTCCAAGGCCTCACCCCGGCATCCCTCATTACGTCCATAGAGATAGAGCTAAGGCCCCCCGGTAGAGTCAGAGACCACACAGTCTGAGACCACCTCCCCTGATGCCCAACGACATAATAGTTCTGCTAAGGTAATGGCGATACGACGATGTTAATGGGCAAGACTCGAGTAGAGACAGAGCTAGAGTCTGGAGACGAGGTCGAAGACCACCATGCCACGTCCTCCCCTTGATGCTCCACTCGCATCCAACACACCAACCACACACATACATTCACATGCCTATTCCAAGCATCATCATCATCATCATGTTAAAAATAAATGGAATTAAATATGCATAAACAGTAATAGCAGGAATATTTGATGACATGTGAAATTACATTACAAGCATACAAGCATAGTATCAATCATGGCATTGAACTCAATAAAAATAAATAGTTTGTTATTATCCAATTAGTTTAGGTCTAGTTCCCTCACCTGTTAGCAATTCTTGATGTCCTTCCAAGCAAATTTCTTTTGAATTGATTTAAAAACCTAAAAGTTATATGAATTTAAGTTAGAGTTCATATGTGACATGTTATAGTAGTCAAAAATTGTAACAGAGCACTGATAGGTGCTTGATTGGTCCTATGGTCTCATGCTGTATTGACATTACTATCTACGATCGATACCCTACGGTCGCATACAGTGCGACCGTAGCTGCGACCATATGATTTTTGAATCTTTGCGAATGCCTATGGTCGATCCTCTGGTCATACTGGTCATGCTATGGTCGATCGTAGCTGCAACCTTGAGATTTTTGGTCACAGTCTACATAAAATTTGAGTCCTTCCTAGATCAATTCTTTTGTTCTTCAATGGGGTTTATCCTAAGGTCATCTTATGGCCATCATTAGTAATTTCTTATCAACCCTAATCATCAAATTCATTCCTTATGGTTCACCTTGGGATTTTCTCAAGAAAATCACATAGATCATAATAGGTTGATATGGCCTATCCTCCCTAGAAGTCTTATTCCTTAGAGTTTACATCTCCAGAGATCTGTTTCATACCTTTGCTTGTGATAGAGAGCCAATCTCTTCTCAGCAAACTCTTCTCCTTTGCTTTTTTTTCTTCTCCTTCTCTTCCTTCTCTTCCTTCTCTTTCTCTAGAGTTTACTACTATTCTAAACGAGTGATAAAGGGCTGAGGGACGTCCTTAACATAGAGAAAAACTCTCCATACAAAGTCCTCTTTCAATTAGGAAAGCAATCCCTTAGTTTAGGAAAGCTTCCAAAACTCGGAGTCTGATCTGGGTTTCTTACTGTCGATCATACGGTCACATAAACCATCAACCATAAGGTCGAATCATCTATCGTGGGATTTTGAATTTGATATTTTTGGTTCCCTTACTTTTGGTCGACCATACCTACCCAGGCATGCAACCTTAGGTATGTTTTTAGCGTTTTTAACTCAATTGTCATACCTGGTTTGTAATCTATCTTCACACGCTTGGTCCACTTGGTCTAGGAATGAAAGGAAGACCTAGCACGACACGGTTAGACCAAGTTAGTAGAGTGTGGGTCTTACAACACCACCTCTCTAAGTAAGTTTCTTATTTCCTCACTCAATTTTACATCGTTTCTTCATGGTTTCTTGCCCAAAACATATTTTTTTCTAGATTTAGGAGATTCTAACCGTAGAAATTTTTTTTCTTCAGCTTAGAAATGGTTTTGGGACCTTTATAGACAAAAGCCCTCAACTTATTTGACGTTCCAACATATGGTTTACTCAAAATTGAAATTTTATTGATTTTTTACCTAGGTTTTAGTCAAAATCGATGTTTCTAAAAAATGTTGTAATTCTTGCTTGTTTAATGATTATTTGGTCTTTATTTGTGGCTATATTATTACGTAAATCCTCCTACCCAACTTTTGGGTTATGTTTGAGGCCTTTGCTTGAAATGCTGTCATTATGCTGTCGAAATTTTGAAAAAAAAAACTCGACTAATTCCCATTGTGTTGTTTTGGTTTGTAGTTAAACAATGTCTATGCATCATGGTCCTGGTAAGCAAGCATATGCTCCAAGCATGAACCACCCGCACCCACGTGTTTCACAATACGAGGCATTGTAGTTTCGCTCGGCGATGACGCAAGCCAATTTTCTATGGTTTGAGGAGAAAAACATCGAGTCTGGACTCCGCATGAACCTAGAATAACTCCAACGGTTTGATGTCGAAGCAGCCTTCGATGCTTGGGCGGTTTCCAGTGATCATCTATACAGTGATTACCCAACCCAATCTAGTAAAACACTTATATGCGAACCTATAGGTTGAGGGGGATCTTAATGACTTTGACCATTGTAGGGACATCCGCATTACCAGCTTTGTCAAAGGTGTTCCCATTTCATTCAAACACTCACTAGCTTGCTGACCTTTTGGGGATTCCCAATGATGGTGATTTGGTTTACTTTGTTCCTAAGGCAAAGAGCTACCTTACTGAGGATCTACGCCAAGAGTTGCAGAGCAGATCCTCAACCAAGGGGCACCCATGAAAGCTGTAAGTTTATGGCCTCTTCCTCATATCTATTGCTGCATTATTCAACATAACATTGTTCCTCAGAGCGGCCACTATAACGAAGTGTCTCAGCTTACATAGTATCTCACCTATTGCGTCTGCACTAGAGAGCGCATCTGCTTACCCTACACCATTATCAGGACTATGTTCCAGGCTACACGCCCAACCTGATAGGCAACCTTCACTATGGTCGACTTATTACCATGCTCTTTCAATGCCTTCACATAGACATGTGAGATGTGATTATGGTCGAGGATACCATGTCATCAGACATTGACTGGGATGCCATTGTTAGGATGAGGATGAACACCCTGTTGATTAGTGATGAGGAGCTAGATGCTCATCCTCGTCCACTTAGGATAGTAGCAGCAGTGGCAGCAATAATAGCAGCAACCAATGCAGCTTTTGCGAAATTGGTAAGGGGTGATGATGATGAACAGATGGAGGATATTCCTGCACCTACACCCCAGCCCATTCCTACAACAGGACCATCCCAGCCTCCTCTCGATACCATGATGGGTATGTTTATAGAGATTTGGGATACCCAGCACTAGATGAACCATGACCTGGGGCGCCTTACCCGTAGCCGAAGGGTTACATAGGAGCAGGTACACTGGCTCTGGGTCACATATGAGCGTAACTATGACATTGCCAACCCTATTCCTCTAATGTCCCTAACCCCATAATGGATCACCTTATTTTTCCCTCTCCTGCTAGTACAATTTTATAATAATAGGGTAACTATCTGGCTTGTGGACTGTACCCTGTGGTACACTTAACTTTTTCACTCTTTCGATGTTTTATGTTTTTACTCATCGATACAGTTCTTTTCTTGTCATTGAGGTAGTTTATGATCATTCTCACTTGTTATCATGGGTTTTCTATCTAAAGCATAACTGTTTATCAATTTTACCTTTAGTATAGTATATTATGCTATTTCGTATTTAGTCTCAGGCATCAAACAAGTGCTTAAGGTATGTTTTTATTAAAGCTTTTACTTTTTCCTATCTCAATTCATTGACTTAGTCAAGTGCATGTATGGTCTGTTGGATAGAGCCTAAGAGCTCTGATACCAAGTTGTCACACCCCAATTCTGACTGAACCAAAAGTGTGAGTGAACCGTTACTAAACCAATGGTTCACACCAGGATCTTGATATGACCATATTCACTTATACAAATCATTACACATAACCATAATTAGAATACAAATAGATACAGCAGAAGTCTTAATATAAATGAACTTAGTACTTCTATTGATAAATAAAATAAATTATCCAATTATTCAATAAACCAAAAAGTAAATAAATACTTTTACATTGTTTATAATATCCAATTAAAATAAAGAAAATAACTAAATCAATAATATCCTAGAGGTACACGTAGTAAGGGCACTCACATGAAGCGTCATGCTCATCCTCCCCTGCTTGTACTTCTAGACCAGCAACACCTCCATACACTAGAGCATCCACGTACTCTTCCACAGTATAACCTGCATCAATAACTAAAAATAGTGTGTACACAAGGGTGAGCTCACATCCTAGCTTAGTAAAAAAATCAGACAATGCAACTAGCAATATGCATGAGTAACATTCACATTTGGTTTGGTTTGTAAGTTTACAATGTGTTATAGAAAGGATTGGCAGCCACCGCACCTCTATACACGAGTGTGTGAATCCGCTCAATGGATCAAACACCACTGTCATCCCCCATACACCCACCATGGAATAGAGATAGAGCTAAAGTGTCCGGATCACACACTGCCAACACTTCCCCTGACACCATACCCATACCAACACGTAAGCCCCTATTGACGAGGGCTTGCAAACTAGGTTCACAACTAACCAATCCTATATGTCATCACAGTAGGCCCTATCCCAGCATAACTCCCTACGACATAGAGATAGGGCTCTAGTCTGGTGGCTAGGCCAGAGACCACAGTGCCACGTCCTCCCCCTAATACCCTATCGGCACCAAGCATGCTAAGATAGCAGCGATACGAAAAGGTGCTAGTGTAAGGAACGATCCATGACCCTCGGTGTCGCACCCTAATTTTGGACTATCCAGAATAATGTGATGAAGGGTCAACAAACCAATTATTCAATCAAGATCTCGTTTAGGTAGTACCCACCATATCAACCACACTTACATTCCATGGTAATAATCATAGATAATAAACAAATAAGCAGAAGTCTTTATAATTAATGAACTGAGTATCTAACAGTGATCAATAAATATTTGATCCAGTTATCTCCAAGTAACTTAAGACATAAAAAAAAAAATTACATGTCTGTTAATCAAAATATAACTAAACTAATCAAAGACACATTGATTACACTCGCATGAAGGATCATGCGCATCTTCGACAACTGCTACATCCATAGCCGCCATGTGTCCATATATCGACACATTCACGTACTCTTCTACAGTAGGACCTACATCATCAACTAAATATTTGACATCAAAAGGGTGAGCACATATCACGGCTCAGTGAGCAAACAAAACAATACAACAAATATATGCATGCATTCAATTCATATCTTCGATCTGATTTTTAAGCTTGTAATATGCTATAAAAAGGATTGGTGACCACCGCATCTCTATACACGAGTGTGTGAATCCACCCAATGGATCAAACACCATTGTCATTCCACATGCACCCACAATGGAATAGAGATAGAGCTAAAATGTTCGCATCAAACACCGCCAACACTTCCCCTGATGCCCTACCCATACCAACACATAAGCCCCTATTGGTGAGGGCTTGCAAACTGGCTCACAACTAACCAATCCTAAATGTCATCCAGTGTATCCAAGGTCTCACCCCAACATCCCTCAATACATCCGTAGAGATAGAGCTAAGGCCCCCCGACAGTGTCAAAGACCACACGGTCTGAGACCACCTCCTCTAATGCTCTACGACGTAATAGTTATGCTAAGGTAATGACGATACGATGATGTCAATGGGCAAGACTTGAATAGAGATAGAGCTAGAGTCTGGAAACCAGGTCAAAGACCACAATGCCACGTCCTCCTCTTGATGCTCCATTCGCATCCAATATACGAACCACACACACACAATCACATGCCTATTCATAGCATCATACCAACATGGTAGCAAATAGACAAAAATAATTATGCATGAACAGTAATAACAGTAATATTGGATTACATGTAAGATGCACATTACAAGCATACAAGCATAAAATCAATCATGGCATTGGACTCAATAAAATAATAATTTATTATTATCCAATTAATTTAGGTCTTGTTCCCTCACCTGTTAGCAAAACTTGATCTCCTTCTAAGCCTTGTAATTCTCTTTAAATCAATTTAATGTCCTAAAAGTTGTATAAATTAAAGTTAGGATTCATGTGTAATGTGTTACAGTAGTCAGAAATCAAAACAGATCGGTGATAGGTGTCGGATAGGCCCTATGGTCGCATGCAGTGTCGACCTTACCATGTACGGTCGATACCCACACTATATGCGACCATACCCTGTGATCATACTTTTTTTGAATTCTTCCCGAATAGCTATGGTCGATGGTAAGGTCACCCTATGGTTGATCTATGGTCAACCGTAGCTGCGGCCATACGCTTGTCTAATCCAGAAACCACTTTCAATCTAAATTCTTCCTCTTGGCTCCCCAGTAGGGTCCTTCCTAATGATCATTCTAAGGTCCATTCTCTTAGTTTAATCAACTGATTACTCCAATCCATTCTCTATGGTCTCCCCTTTGAGATTTACTCATAAAATCCCATAGTTGAATCCTTACATTGGGTTTGGTATTACAATTTATACTAGAATTTCCTACTCTTGATGTTCTAAGGCTTCAGAGACAAGGTTCATACCTTACTTGTTGCAGGGAATTACTAGAACTCTTCTCTCAGCTTTCTCCTTAGTTTTCTCTCCTTCTCCTTCTTTTCCTTCTCTTCCTCTAGGGTTTGCTAATGTTCCAAAAGAGTGTAAAAGGGTTGAGGGACGTCCTTTATATAGAGAGAAACCTTCCATATAAAGTTCTCCAATATTATGAAAGAGATCCCCCCCCCTTAATTTGGAAGTTTCCAACTCAGATTAGGGTCGTATGGTCGGATGGTACGGTCGCATAATACATCAACCATGCACTCAAAAACATCGACCATACGGTCACTGTTTGTATGGTATTTATTTCTTACCGTATGGTCGACCATACCTACTCAGGTAGTCAACCATACACTTGATTCTATGTGTTTTTTAGTAGATTCTCATACCTAGTCTTGTGGTCCATCTTCACACTGTCGGTCCACTTAATCCAGCAATGATGGAAAGACCTGACACGATACGGTTAGACCGGGTTAGTAGAGTTCAGGTCTTACACACGGTCTTTTCCATTCTACACACCAATAAAAACAATCACATGCCTAACAATCACATCTTAGCATTGCGAGTATGCATGAACAATATAATAATTGAAAATAAAGATGACATGTGAATATGCACAAATAATATTCCACAGAATAATAAATATTAACAACGTTTTACTAGTATTAAGTTATTAGGGTTGAGGTCTGATTTCCTTACCTGACGCTTGATTGCTAGCTTGCTTCGCGTCACAGAGTCCAAACTTGATATCACAAGGTCCTACACGACATTAGAGTTTAGTTAGAATTTGTTCCATTTGTTTTATGTTGGTCAGAAACCAACTGGGTCAAAAACTAACCCATTCTGGACATACCGGTCGCATATACTGGTTGCAGGTCACTGTACAATGGTGTGATCGGTATAGTCGATTGGACAACCTTGGCAGGCTATCCGAGAGGTACCAGTGGCATATACTTGGTATGGTCGATCGGTATGCCTCCATAAGACCACCAACTTGGTGTTCGTCTTCCATCGATCACCTATTATGGCTTCTAGGGTTCCTCCTATGCATTATAGGCCTGAGAAATATTTTAGGGTTTGTTTTATCTTCCATTCAAGTCCTACATTCTAAAAAACCTTAGTTTAGCATTCAATCTTGGGTTTCTCAACTGAATTAGGGTTTAACGACAATTTAGGGTTTTAAATCAATACCTAGCCTTGCATGGCATTGATCAGTCATCCCCAATACTTAGATTAGAGAAAAGTTCATGCACGTACCTTTGGTTCATGAGCTATGGTGTTTATCATCCAATGGAGTCTCCTTTCCAACCTTCCTTAGATCTTTCTCCTCTTCAGATCTCTTTCTCCTCTCTAGGGTTTGTGAGATTCAATCAAAGAGGTTTAAGGAGGTTTAGAGGTCCTAAAATAGGCAAGGATGGAGTTTAAAAAGTTTTCCTACATTAGGAAAGTCTCTAGGATTGGGATTTGGCTAGCGAGACCTATAGAGATCCATTTTTGGATCTAACTAGTCTACCCGAGCAGACATATCAATCGACCGGTATGTAGACTGGTATCATGAAACCGGTATAACATTATTTCTCTGTTTTGGTCTGTTTTCATACTTGATTGTCATCCACTCATCCTGTCTGGTTTGGTTATGATTGGAAGACTTGTTACGACATGAAATAAAGGTTTAGATCGGGTTTATATAATGCAGGTTTTACAATATGTGTGATCGTATAGTCGACCACTCAACCAGATGGACTGTGTTTTGTTTTCCAATTATTGTAACTTGTGATAAGCATCCCCTAACATAAATCCATCAATTCCTTAGGTTCCCAAGTAGTTCAAAGTAGTTTCCTAAGCTTGGAAGACGATCAAACATCGTCTATAGATAAGGGAATAAGACCTAAACTAAAAGGCTAATAACAAGCTACCCTTTATTTTATTTCTGATATCGAATATGATGCCATGCCTTGTATGATTGTTTGTATATCTCATATGTCATCCAATACTTGTTATATATCTGCTCATGCATATCTATTTATGTTTACTTATAACATGATGATGATGCTAGGAATAGGCATGGGTTTGTGTTTATGGTTGGTGTGTTGGATGGGAGTAGAGCATCAGGGGGAGGACGTGGTACTGTAGTCTTGACACTGTCCACTAGACTCTAACTCTATCTCTAATCTGTCCTATACACTGACATCATAGTATCGTCATTATCTTATTGAAACTAGTATGCCGTAGGGCATCAAGGGGAGAATGTGGTATCGTGGTCTTCGGTCTAACCGCCAGACTCTAGCTCTATCTCTATGGGCATATTGAGGGACACTGGGCTAAGGCCTTGGATATAATTTTGATGATATCTAGGATTGGTTAGTCACGAACCCAGCTTGCACGCCCTCACCAGTAGAGGCATACGTGTTGGTACTGGTAGGGTATTAGGGGGTTCTGACGGTGTGTGATCTAGGAACTCTAGCTCTATCCGTATCTCGTAATGAGTAATGTGGGGCTACAGTGGTATGTGATCTACTGGTTGTGGTCACACTCTCATGTATGGAAATGTCGTAGCAAACTATCCTTACCATAGCACATTTGCAAACTCATACCTGACCAAAGATATGAATATGACTACATGCATATGCTTGTAAATTATTTTGTTCACTCACTGAGCCATGATGTGTGCTCACCCCTCAACGTCATATATTTTTTAGTTAATGATACATGTACCATAGTAGAGGACTACATGAATGCACCATCATATGCATAGATGGTGGCGATGGACGTGCAAGCTATGGAGGATGTGCATGATCCATCATGCGAGTATTATCAATGTGTTTTTGAGTAGTTTAATTATATTTTGAGGATTGAACCTTGTAATAGATTATTTTACTTTATGTCTTGAGTTAGTTGGAGATAATTGATTTTAAATATTTGTTCATCATGATAGACCTCAATTCAATATTAATAAACACTTTTGCTACTTACTTATTATCTCTGATTATTATTGTGGGATATGTTTGGTTTGATATGGTTAGCACGATCTCTATGAGATCTTGGTTTGAACCGTTGGTTCTCATGACGGTTCATCACACTATTGGTTAGCCAGAATTAGAGTATGATAACTTGGTATCAGAGCTCTAAGGCTCTGCCCATCAAACCTGAATACTTCCACAAGAATCATGAACTGAGTTAAGATAAATTAAAAGTTGTAATATAAACAAACCATAAGCACCTTACTGTTGTGACATAAATTAAGAAAGAGAATAATGTACATAATGTAAATGAGGAACAAAATATATGTAGGTATACATATGCCAAAATAAAAGTGAGAAAAGATATATCATGAATCAGAGTACGATCCACAATCCAAATAGTTACTCTATAATACAAGGAAGAAAATGAACTATCATGGAGCTTGAGGAGTAGGAGGAGGAGGTGCCTCGTGGTCTCAATTATAATCCTCTGCATACACCCTCTTGAGCCAGGCTACGTACATCTTGGTCGCTCAGAGACTGTCAGTAAGATCTGCTACCAGCTGGTCTACAGTACATTGAGCGTCTCAAATCTCATGAAGTAGCACCATCATATCATCTAGTGACGAGCACAAGGGACTTGCCAAGGAGGTAGTTAGAGAAGGGCCAGCCTCAATGGTGTGCTATGGTGAAGGAGGAGGGATGTCATCCACATCCATGAACATGCGATCATCTTCTTAATCTCCCTCTATTGTAGCTGCCGCTACCGAATCTGCTGCCACTACCTGAGTGAGACGATGCCTCATAGCATTTATTTCCACATCACTGACCTGCAGTCCCTGCATCCCCATTCTGTAAATTGCCTCCCAATCGAGGTCTGCTGATATAATATCCTTAAAAATCCTCTCATCCTCAAGGTTCACCTGCAAGCGAGGGAGAAAGGTAGTGATCAAGAGCCCATAAGGCAAGATACCCTTCAGACCAAGTGTCGTTGCTCTGTGTATAGTCTGAATTACAATGTAAGGAAGGTAGACAGGCTGTTTGGTGTAGATGTTGTATAGAAGATACTGGGTCAACTATGAAACTGTTTTATAATGGCTACTCTATAGAACAAGATTATGTCTGATAACATTGTAGTATACGCATGGCTCTAGAAAGATATTTATTGCCTTTATCTCCCAGCAGTCGTCTTAGAGTATCTGACTACTCACCTCTGTGCGTACCCGCTCTAACAAAAACTTATGCTTTTTTAAAGCACAGTAAACTAATTGACCTGCATTTGAAATGCCTAGAATATTTGCCAACTATTGAGAGCTGAAAGAGATAGGAACCCCTTTCACCCAACTAGTGATCCAGAGCTCCCTCCCGCTGTCTATATCCTCAAGATCACCTTCTAGTTAGAGGTTGCTGTAGAAGTGCTTGACCAACTCTGGGCGAGTGCAACCCTCATACGGGGTCAGTAGAAGCCAACCCATATCATCAAAGGCCCTCTCTACATCGAACAGGTCTAGGCTTTGGTAGGTTGACACACCTATCCACCTCAACCTTTTTTCGTTGGTACCAAGTGTATTGCACCTCGGCTTCAACAAACCAAAACGAGATGCATCATATGATATGGCATCTTGGTTTGGGCCATATTAGCTGCAAGAAAGTGAAACAAGGAAAAGAAGCTAGAAAAATTAGAAATTTGGGCAGCATAACGGCGTAAATGGGCAAAAGCCTCACTTTTTACTCAAATACCTAAGCAGGAGGACTTACAGGGGTCACAAACCATCCCACATTGATCAACTAGTGGGGACGGGACTTGCAACCAATTAAATTAGATTTGAGAAAATTTAAAAATTAAGAAAATTCCCAATTTTTAGGTTAGAAATCGAATCTTTAAGCTTTTGGCCAAACCAACCAATGAAACCCAAATTTTCTTAAGGGCTTTCGTCTGTTGGGTTCCCATCATCAAATCCTAATAATAAAATTTAAATTTTTATGATGAAATAAATATTAATCGGATGAAAATATTGGAAGGCAATGAAAACCTAGAATAAATGGATAAAAAAGAGAAAAGGGATGAAGAACGTACCTTGGAGATGAAGATTTCGGTTGCCACAAGAATCACCCATATTAAGCGGTTGGCACTGTGGAAAGTCACGGGTGGCGGATTGAGTTGGAGCTCAAAAGAAGACAAAAGAGATCAGGGGAAAAGGGCTCGAACCAAGTTTTAAAAATCATATTTTGAGTTGTGCGGTCGCCAAATTTCCCCAAAATAGTCGACTGCACAGAAGACCGCAGAGCTTCGAGATGTTTTCCCAGAGTTGTGTGGTCGCTTCCATGGTTGCATGTTGGGCGATCGGTCAATGTCGACCACAGAAGTCATGTTTACCTATTTATGCTCTATTTGGACTCTGTGCTTGAAATTTTTCTTCTCTTGTGTGGGACTAACATGACACTACTATATGCTATATTTTTCTCACATGTTCCTGACCTTTCAGACACCATCATAGCCGAAAGTCTGAAATGGCTGGGCATAGATAAGGCCAAAGGGGACGTAACACAAGCTCACCTCCACAACCACCTGTGGAGGTAAATGCCAATGAAAATCCAGATAAACAAGCTGAAAATATTGAGAACCAAAATGTTACGCCACAAGGAGTCAACAATCAGGCCAACCCAACTAACTTGCCAGCATTACCAACTGATTTGGCTACGTTGGTGTTAAATTTAGCATGACAAGTGTAGTAGTTACATCAGATGCAGGCGAATATGCAAGCTACCATGGGAATTGCTCCCCCAAATATGAATACCACGTCCGCACCTGTGGGTCAAGCCAGTGGGATACCAGGGGGTAACAACACTGTGCCCCAAGCCTTGATTATTAATAATGTGGCACCTTAGGTATAGCAAACCCTAATGGTACATGCCCCAGTGCAAAATCTAGGAGCACAGTAGGGTAATTATCAGTACCAGCCACCCATGTATGGAACTTATGTATAGAATCAGCTGGACCACTCTAGACTGATAGAGGGTTTTCTGAAGATTAAGCCGAGAGAGTTCACGGGCAAGCCCTCAAACCCATTATGGCCAGCCCATTAGATAGACGAGATGGAGAAAAACTTCCTAATGATGATTGTCTCGAAAGAAGAAAAGGTATTATTAGAAACCTTTATGTTGAAGGGTGATGCCCACCACTGGTGGAAGTCCACAAGTGGTTATTTGTTGACTAAGTACCCTCAGCTGACTTGGGATAGATTTAAGGAAGCATTCATCGACAATTATTTTTCCAAGAGTTTAAGAGATATGATGGAGAAAGAACTTCTAAGCCTGTATCAAGGACAGATGTTTGTAGACGCTTATCAGTAGCTTTCTGAGGAGCTATTCTTCTTTGCTCTTACTAGTATGCAAGAGGAGGATACCAAGACCTAACGGTTCATCATGGGACTAAGGAGTAGTATTCGAGAGCATGTGATGGGATTGGAGAAGGATCAACAATGAAGCTATGCAGATTTCTGTAGTACTGCAGTCGAGCCAGAAGGAATGTTATTTTGCTTAGACTTGGGGTTTAAAGATGCCTAACGAAAATACATACAATGGGGCAAATTCGAAGACCTTCAAACCTTTTAGACCTCAAAGTAATAATGGTGCAGCTAAGCCTACTCAAGCTATCCTACCTCAACCGAGGCAGTTTTATGCTAACATTAAGTGCTACAACTGTGATCAGATGGGACACTATGCAAGGAGCTGCCCTAAGCCTAAGAAACAGTTACAGCATGGGAACGTTTATGCCGTGACTTCTGAAGATGTTGCCGCATCACCTGATATGGTCAGAAGTATGACCTGACTTTATTCTTTTATAGTACCTTGTATGACCATGTAAATTAAACCAAGGTAAAAACTACAGGTATTGTAACCATAGCTGGTGTTCCAGTCAGGGTCCTTTTCGACTCTTGGGCCATCCTTTCTTTTGTGTCCATTACTTTCGAAAAGAAGTTTAATGTGCCTTTCAAACCTTTAGACCATAAGTTTTTAGTCTGATCACCTTTGGGATTAGAGGTTGTGTTAGATGAATGTTATGGACCATGCCCGGTCCTTATAAATAGGAAAAGTTTGGATGCAAACCTGGTGTAGCTTGAGATGGTAGACATCGACGTCATCTTAGGAATGGACTGGTTATCCCAATATTCCATGAGTCTACTTTGTGCTTTAGAGAATAAAACATAGTAGCATATGGATTGGCCAAATGGGCAGCCACTGAGTTGACTTCTTGCATTTGGATTACCTGTCCTGACTTTGTTGCTAGTGATATAGTTTGGGATGCTTCTGGATGCAAGTGTTAAAGATTTATATCTGCAACCCGATTTATTTAAGTTATTACTGAATGTATGCATTTTTTATTTAAGTAACCACAAATGGATCCTATTGATGGCCATGCTGAATGAGGGATAGACCAATTTTCATTACTTTCATTACTTTTATTTTTCATAATGCAATTTTCTTGAACTTTTAGCAAAAAAAGGAAATAAGATATCATTCATGAGCAAGGATGGAGCGGAGTTTGGTTTTATCAGAACCAAACTTCCTCACAAGCAGAAGCTTATTCTCTCTGCACTTAAGGCGAAGTGATGTCTCGAGAAGGGTGGAGTAGGATATCTAGTATCTGTGGTAGACACTACCAAGGAAGCACCACGGATGGAAGATATTGAAGTTGTACGAGAATTTTTGGATGTATTTCTTGAAGATTTACCCAGTTTGCCACCTAATCGAGCAACGAAGTTTGTCATAGATTTATTGCCATAGTCGACACCGGTATTCAAGGCACCCTATCCAATGGCACCTACTGAACTAAAGGAACCGAAGACTCAACTACATGAGTTATTGGACAAGGGATTTAATCGACCTAATATATCATTATGGGGAGCGCTAGTGTTATTCGTCAAGAAGAAGGATGGTAGTGTTCGATTGTGCATAGACCATCGAGAATTAAATAAGCTCACGATCAAGAATTGATATCCATTACCTCGGATTGATGATTTGTTTGATTAGTTACAAGGGGCGAAGGTATTTTCCAAGATCGATCTTCAGTCAGGATACCATCAATTGAAGATCAAAGATGGTGACATTCCAAAGACAGTTTGTTGAACTAGGTACGGACATTAAGAGTTCCTGGTTATGTCTTTTGGATTAACCAATTTACCGGTGTCTTTTATGGAGCTTATGAACTGAGTGTTCCATGACATGTTGGACACTTTGGTCATAGTTTTTCTTAGATGACATATTGATTTATTCAAAGGATGATGCAACCCATGTGACAGATCATAGAGCAGCCCTACAATGGCTAAGAAAGGAGAAGCTTTATGGCAAGTTCAAGAAGTGTGAGTTCTAGTTGAAAGAAGTAGGCTTCTTGGGTCATGTTGTATCAGTAGAAGGAATCAAGGTAGACCCTAGAAAGATTGAAGCAATCGTAGGATGGGAAGTGCCTAAGAATGTTGTAGAGATCAGAAGTTTCATAGGTTTAGCTGGGTATTATCGACGGTTTGTGGAAGATTATTTCAGAATCACCGTACCTCTTACCAAGTTGACCAAAAAAGTGGAAAATTTTATTTGGATCAACAAGAGTGAATAATGTTTCTAAACGTTGAAGGCAAGATTAATATCGGTGCCTATCTTGACCATTTCGTTACCAGGACGACCATTTACACTATACACCGATGCTTCTGGATTAGGTTTGGGATGCATGTTGATGTAAGGAGAATAAGTGTGGCGTATTCTTCCAGACTACTAAAGGAACATGCAAAGAACTACCCGACTCATTTTTTGGATCTAGCGGTAGTGATTCATGCAATCGATACATAGAGACATTACTTGTACGGTGAGAAATTCTAAATTAAATTAGATCACATGAGTCTTACCTATCTCTTCACCCAAAAAGAGCTGAACACGAGGCAGAGAAGGGGGTTGGAACTTCTAAAGGATTATAACTGCGATATCCAGTAACATCCAGGCAAGGCTAATGTCATAGCTAACTCTTTCAGAAGGAAGAGTATATTGAAGACAGATGAAGGACCAAGCACCAATGCTGCCTTATGGACGCAGCAACAGTAATGGATTAGGACGGAGAGCAGCATATTATAAAAAAGTGTGATGATCATGTAGAGCAAGGACTGATCCATAAGTTCTCACTTATGTTTGTGGCCTTGAGGATCGTCCCGGATTTGTTAAATGATGTAAATGCAATAATTTTGTTCGACCCTTATCTCAGGACGGTACAAGAAGATTTGAAAAAGGTTAAGCTAAACCCTGACTTTACATTGGATTTAGACAAGACTCTAAGACACAGAAGATGGGTGTGTATATCTGAAAGTGAAGATTCAGACCTTTGACAAAGAATTATGATAGAAGCTCATTTCACCCCATACTTGGTACATCCCAAAAGTACTAAGATGTATCAGGATCTAAAGAGGTCATATTGGTGGAGAGGAATGAAAGCGGACGTAGAAAAGTACATGTCCCAATGTTTAAACTATTAACATGTGAAGGTAGAAAGACAAAGACCAGCAAGCTTGTTACAACCACAACCTAAACCAGCCTGAAAATGGGATTACATTACCATGGATTGTCACTGGGTTACCATTGACCCCCAGATCAATAGATGCAATTTGGTTGATTGTTGATCGTCTTACAAAGATAGCACGTTTCATTGCTATACGACCTTAGAATACCTTGGAGCAGCTAGCTAAACTGTATGTGGATAATGTAGTTTGATTACATGGTGTACCTGAGAGTATAGTATTTGATAGAGACCTACGCTTGACTTCAAAATTTTGCAAAGGATTACAGAAGGCTATGGGTACAATGTTAAAGTTCTGTACCACATTTCACCCTCAAACCGATGGACAATCGGAGTGCACCATTCAGATTCTAGAAGACATACTCCAAGCTTGTGTGATTGACTTTAAGGGAGCATGGGATAAGAAGTTGCCATTGATCAAGTTTGCTTACAACAACAGCTATCAAGCTACTATACAGATGTCACCCTTTGAAGCATTGTATGATAGAAAGTGCTGAACTCCTTTACTATGGAATGAGGTTGGAGAACGAAGAATCCTTGTACTAGAGTTTGTTGAAAAAACCTATAAAGTAGTGGACATAATCAAGAAAAGAGTGAAGACAACTCAAAATCATCAGAAACAGTATGTAGATAATCGATGTCGAGACCTTGAATTCGCTATAGGTGACAATGTCTTTCTAAATATATCACCTATGTGCGGTTTGAAGTGGTTCGGTAAGAAAGGAAAGCTATGTCCCAGATACATTGGACCTTATCAGACTCTAGCTAGACAAGAAAAGGTAGCATATCAGGTAACATTACCACCATCTATATCTAGCGTGCATGATGTATGTCATGTCTCGCTACTGAAGAAATACATCAGGGATCCAACGCACGTTCTAACAGTGGATCTACCAGATTTGACTGAAGATTTGACATTTGAAGTGGTGCCTTTTGAAATCACCAATTAAAATGTTCAACATTTTTGCAACTATGATATCTATTATGTTAAAGTTACCTGGAGAAGCCAAGATGTAAAAGAAATAACGTGGGAAGAAGAGAATGCTAAACGGAAGTCATATCCTCATCTATTCGACTCGGAAGGTAAGTAAAATTTTGAGGACAAAACTTATTTAAGAGGGGGGAGTTGTATGACCAGAACTCCACTAACCCGGTTTAATCATGTTATGCCATGTCTTCCCATCATAGCCGGCTCTAGTAGACTAATCGTATGAAGGTGTCACAAGGATTAGGTAAGTGAAACCAATCAAAACCATGAATTTTAGTTGTGTGGTCACCTTCTTAGACTTGTATCGTTGACCACTCAAATTCCAGTATGAGACCAGTCAATTTTCTATTGTGCGATCGATACCTCTTGATTGTATGATCAACAGATTTTACGACCGCACAGTGAACCGCACAATCCCAAATAAGAGTTCGTAAATTGGAAACTTTTCAAATTGAAGGAAACCTCTTTCCTAATTGATGAGGGGCTCTATATGGAGAGTTTCTCTCTATATAGAGGACGTCCCTCTACCCTCTCTCACTCTTTTGGATCAATCTCATACCCTAAACCTAAAAGAGGAAGAGAGAGGAAGAGAGAGGAAGAGAAGGAAAAGGAAAACTTGGGGAGAAAGGTTGGGAGAAGGGCTTTGCAGAGAAGGTTTCTAACTCTCTACAGCAAGCTTAAGGTATGGAACTTGTCTCTGTAGGAGTAGATCACAAAGTAGAGTTTCCCATGGTCAAGTTGAGGTATCGAATCAATGTAGGGTTCTGACCATGAGATTCTCTAACTAAATCTCAAGGAATAATCATGAAAGTTAGATTAAGGTTAATTATTATGAGAAACCATTATTTAATGACCATAGAATGACCATAGGATGAACCCCATCGTTGAGCCAAGGAATCAACTCATTAAGAACTCGGATTGAAAGAGAGAAATTGACCAAGCATTTTGTGGTCACATCATTGATCGACCATACTGAGACCAGTGAGTCGAGTACAACTATTCAGAAAGTTTTTCAGAGATTTTGTGGTTGCATCAGTGGTCGTATGGTACACGACGGTAGAGTCGACCGCATAATGTGTGGTTGCTGTATACGTATGACCGTAAAGTCGAGCACTCAACCAGAAGGACTCTATTTTGTTTTCCAATTACTATAACTTGTGATAAGCAACCCCTAACTTAAATCCATCAATTCCTTAGGTTCCCAAGTAGTTCGGACTAGTTTCCTAAGCTTGGAAGAAGATCAAACATCGTCTACAAGTAAGGGAACAAGACCTAAACTAAAAGGCTAATAACAAGCTACCATTTATTTTATTTCTGATACTAAATATGATGCCATGCCTTGTATGATTGTTTGTATATCACATATGCCATCCAATAATTGTTATATATCTGCTCATGCATATCTATTTTTATTTACTCATAACATGAAGATGATGCTAGGAATAGGCATGTGTTTGTGTTTGTAGATAGTGTGTTAAATAGGAGTAGAGCATCAGGGGAAGGATGTGGTAATATGGTCTTGGCCTTGTCCACTAGACTCTAGCTCTATCTCTACTTTGTCCTACACACTGACATCGTAGTATCATCGTTACCTTAGAGGAACTAGTGTGCCATTGGGCATCAGGGGGAGGACATGCCAGACTCTTGCTCTATCTCTATGGGTATATTGAGGGATGCTAGGATAAGGCCTTAGATATAATTTTGATGACACCTAGGATTGATTAGTCACAAACCCTACTTGCAAGCCCTTGCCAGTAAGGGCATACATGCTGGTACGGGTAGGGTATCAGTGGTGGTTCTGGCAGTGTGTGATCCTAGAACTCTAGCTCTATCCGTATCTCCTAATTAGTGATGTGGGGCAACAGTGGTGTGTGATCCACTAGGTGTGCTCACACTCTCGGGTATGGAGATGTGGTTGCAAACTATCTTTACCATAGCACATTTGCAAGCTCATACCTGACCAAAGATATGAATATAACTGCATGCATATGTTTGTGCATTGTTTTATTTTCTCATTAAGCCATGATGTGTGCTCACCCCATGATGTCGTATATTTTCTAGTTAATGATGTATGTACCATAGTAGAGGACTACATGAATGCACCGTCATATGTATTGATACCATATTTCACCCACCAACCATTGGATGGCACATGTCCCCTAGCCTGATGACGTTAGTAGGAAACATTTGTCTTGGTGGGTTTGAACGTCAACTCGCCAATTTATAGAATGTCTCTTCCTGTGAGTCGGAACTTGCCTTAAGTCCGTATGGAATACCAAGTCGTGCTATTATTTGTCAAATTGGTGGCTAAACCCTTCAACTCATGCCTCATTTTACTTCTCGATTGATGCACGTGTGGAAGACTTTTGGATCATCACGGCAATAGATTTCATGGGATGTTTCCTTACCGGTTTGGATGGACGAATTGGGACATCTTAACAGTTGGCTCATTACCTTACAGTTGTTTGTGATTCACCGAGATGCACCTAGTAGTTAAGCGGTTATTCCCACACCTTATCCAAAGATTATCCAAGATTCCTTTTGTCTATAAAAGCCGCTTGATGATCATTCAAATAAAGAGATCCCAGCTATGTACACTCAGATACTTTCTCATAGATTCATCTTTGAATTCATCTTCTTCCCCCACAACCAAGGAGCTTGTCTTCTCCAAACTACTAACTTGACTGTCGGAGTGGACGTCAGGCCATCTTGGCCTGCCCTCTGGTGACAATTTGCTCTTCCCATCTTGTAGGAGAACATAGAACATCTGCTAATCAGTAAACAGTTGTAACAGTTTGGCACCCACTATGGGGCCATTTGCTTTCTTGAAGATTTGAATTCAAGATTCTCTAATTCAACTAATTGAAGAATGGTAAGGCATACACGTAACAACCATGGCCGTAAGAACCCTGCACCAAATGATGACACAACAAAAGAATGACAAGGCCAAGACACGGTCCCTACTAAGAACATAAGGAGATACCTCTGCCGGTTGTAATTCCCCTCAAGAATGCGCCCCTACGGATCTAGAACCTACTTCTTAGTATGTCACCGTAGAGGACATCAACTCCCTGAAGGCACAAATTGCAGAATTAATGAGCTTATTCAAGCAGCCACAAGTACCAACCCACCCCAGGGGAACCCACGCACTGCCATGAACTTCCAGCCAAAACCAAGAACTACCTGTCGAAGCAGAACTACCCAATTTGGTTGACGATGAGGACGACCTGGAATACGTTCTAGTGTCACCAACTGATTCAGACTCGTTAAAAGGGCAACATAATAGGAAGGACGATCTTGGACAGAAGGGCAATCAAAAATCATGAAACGATGTGCAAGATAGGGTGGATGTTGATCGTATGGAGAAAGAAGCTATCAAAAATCGACTCGCGGAATAAAGGTGGGCCGCGAAAAAAGAAGCACGACTAAATGCCCGACAAAGCGAATTAGAGCAGTAATTCTTGGCCATACAAGCCCACATGACTGAAATGTGAAAAGAAGTAGGCAGCCCCTGCCATAGTATTAAGAAAGAAGGAATATTGTGCCAACATGGCCTTCATGAAGGAGATAATGGACATCCCAAGACCAGAGCATTTCTTCATGTTGAAATGCCGAAAGTTGATCCATATGATGGAACAACCGATCCCCAGCTACACCCCGACAACTTTTTAGCTTTGATGGTGCTACACCAATACGAAGACGCAATCCTTTGTCGGGCTTTCCCATCAACATTGCAAGGTGTGTGATGACTTTGGTTTAACAACCTACCAGCCAACTCCATCCTGTCCTTTGATTAGCTGAGTGATTACTTTTTTGAGCACTTTTAGACACAGACAGCCCCAAAGAAGTCCTCAACAAATTTCATCAATGTAATGCAAAAACCAGAGGAAACTCTCTAGGCATATCTTTCGAGGTTCAACCATGAGGCTCTAAAAATCAAGAACATCAGCTCAGAGGTCAAGATGATGGCATTGCATGGCTGAATCAAGGATAAAGACCTTTCAAAGTCACTCTACAAAAGGTCGCCAGTAACTTATGCTGAACTAATGACAAGGGCCGAAAAATATGCTATGATGAATGAAGCCCTTCTCCTCACACATCCCAAGTCGGGTAAAAAAAAAAGATCTGACACTCAAGTTGCCACACCCAATGACACATCCAATAAGCAAAAGACAAGGAAAGATTGATTCCCTAGAAAACAAGTTACCAAGGTGGACCCTGACAATGACCAGTTCACCAAACTCACCATCCCCATGTTTGAAGTGCTATGCATCCTGAAAGGCACACAATATGAGTTGGCCGCTACACCACCCATGAGGCCTGACCCAAGAAGAGACAGATGAAAGAAATACTATAGGTACCATCGCAAAAATGGGCATAACACAGACAAATTTCATGCCCTTCACTATGCTATTGAGGATCTGATCAAACACGGTCACATCTACGAGTATGTAAACAAGCCGCAAGACACAGATAAAAGGCAGAAGGGTAAGCAACCAGCAAACAGAGAAACCCAAGGTGAACCGCGATAACCCTGCAGGGTCAGAAATGAACCAAAAAGAGACAATTCAGGGTCACCACCCCTCAACAAGATAGGTGACCAATAAGACGGATCAAAGTTATTCAGAAGAGCACGAAGATCATTACATCACGGTGGAGTGGACCAAGCAGAAATCGAAATCCAAGGACAAGTCGTCGTAGAAGAAACACCTTGGGATAGAAGTCAAAGGCCATTTTGGGGACCAACCATGCACCCAGGACCCTCGCCGACTTGACTGCATGACTTGTTAATCTGCACCTACGTGACAAGTCGTGCGACCAATATTTGGATCCAATGGATGTTGAGACTCCAAGAAGTACAAGCCCATCGTTGTGCCTCGTCGGAACCCCTCCTAAGAAAGATCTTCTACCACTAGGAGAGGGCGAGTACTCGAGCTGGAATAATTACCAGACCCAGCTTATAGTCCTCGAACATTATTCTGACTCCATAATTGGGGGTCTAGCCATAGGGAATACATCAAAGACAGAAGGAAATCATATGCCAAGCTAGAATGTCAGTCGTCCAATCCCTTTGAGCCATATCAGAACAGGAATATGATAACATTCTCTAATGATGATCTGATTAACGTTAGAAGTCCCATATGAAGATGCCATGGTTATAACCATGGTGATGGATAAAATCAATGAAGTAGAACGGGTGTTGGTGGACATAAGAAGCTCAGCTAACATCTTGTACTATCACGCCTTCAAGGCGATGAATCTTAGCGAAAAATGCTTACACCCTATAAAGTTCTCTCTGATTAGCTTTTCAGGCGTTGTGGTAAAAGTCAAGGGTGGTATAATTTTAGATACAAGAGTCGAGACCAAGCTAAGAAGGGCAACAGTTTCCTTGTCCTATGTGATGGTGGACATGCCATCTAGCCACAATGTCATCCTGGGAAGACCTGGCATAAATTTATGATGGGCTTGCATCTCAACCTACTACCTGGTGATTAAATTTCCCACAGATTACGGGGAAGGATGCTGCAAGGTCGATCAAAGGCTCCCCCGCATGTGCTACACAATGGACTTGGAGAATCACAAAGATAAGTTTACTAGGGAGATACAAATAAAAGATCTTCACGACGACTTCGAGCAAGAGCGGGGATCCCCTGTTGAAGATTAGATTTGCATACTTGTCACTGAGGATGGACCCGAAAGGTATTTCCAATTCGGTTCCTAGCTGCCAAAGGAGCAACGAGATGACATCTTTGCCTGGTCGGCTTCTGAAATGCGGGGCATCCCACAGGACCAGATGGAACACCAGCTCACCATAGACCTTGCATGCAAGCCCGTGCAGTAGAAGAAAAGGAATTTTACACCTGAGTGGGAAGCAGCGATCAAGACTAAAGTCGAAAAGCTCCTTGCCACTGGGTTCATCACAGAAGCAAAATATCCATAGTGGGTCTCCAATGTAGTCTTGGTCAAAAAAGCCAATGGAAAATGGTGTATCTATATCGATTATTCCAACCTTAATAAAGCTTGCCCTAAGGACTATTATCCTCTCCCTAGAATTGATAGGCTGATTGATGCCACTACCGGCCATGGCATGCTATCTTTTTTAGACTCTTATTCAGGTTACAATCAAATTAAAATGTATAAACCCGATGAGATAAACACCGCATTCATAACAAGTAATGGTCTATACTACTATAATGTCATGCCTTTTGGTCTCAAAAATGCTGGTGCCACATACCAGTACTTAGTCAACAAGGTAATCGCAAACCAAATTGGCAAAAACATGGTAGTTTATGTGGACAACTTCCTAGTAAAAATCAAGGAAACATCTCATCACTTAAACGACCTAGAGGAAGCTTTCGTGGTATTACACAAAAATAAGATGCGACTTAACCCTATGAAATACGCCTTCGGTGTCGAGTCAGGGAAATTCCTAGGCTTCATGGTCTCTAGCAGAGGAATCGAAGAAAACCCAGCAAAGATAGAAGCCATAATAAACATGTTGCCTCCCACCAAACCCAAACAGGTCCAAGAACTGACAGGATGCATAGCCACCTTGGGCAGATTTATGTCCAAGCCGGCGAAACGGTACCTACCGTTCTTTAAGACACTAAAGGGAGCCAAGCGATTTGAATAGACCGTAGAATGCCAAAAGTCCTGTGATGAGTTGAAGGAATTCTTGACATCACGTCCCCTAATTGCTTATTCGAAAGCCAAAGGTCAACTTCAACTCTATTTCGTCGTTTCGTCTGAAGCTATCAGTTCTGTTCTGATAAAGGAAATCGACAAAGTCCAGCGGCTAGCATACTATGTTAGCAAGGTCCTGCTTGACACTGAAAGAAGATACAAGCCAGTCAAGAAATTGGCCCTGACACTTGTTACCGCAGCTCACAAGCTTCAACCTTACTTCCAAGCCCATACCATCCTAGTCTTAACTGATAAACTACTGAAGAAGATACTTGCCAAACTTGACATCTCAGGCTGGTTAGTGAATTGGGCTATCGAACTTGGCGAGTTCAACATACAGTCCCATCCTAGGTTGACCATTAAAGCACAAGTAATTGTAGATTTCTTAATAAAATTTTCTAAGGATGACTGTGCTGACATTGAGAAGACACTAGAAGTAGAAGATGTCGAGCGAAATCAGAAAAGATAGAAGACGGAAACTTTGCCAACATGGACTTTATTCGTGGATGGCTCCTCGAACGACCAGCACTCGGGGGCCGGGGTAATACTCACCAGTCCACAAAACTTCAAAGTGCAACTCGCTCTGCGATTTAAATTCCACCAACCAACAACTCAGCTAAATATGAAGCCCTGCTAGCTGGACTCAGATTGGCAAATTTCCTGATGGTACGACAAGTGGACATTTACAGTGATTCACAGGTCATTGTAAGGTAGATCAAGGGCGAGTATGAAGCTAAGCAACCACACATGCTCGAATATCTAGTCAAGGCCAAGTCAAAACTCGCATAGTTTGAAGACTGTCAAATCAGAAAGGTAGACTATGAAAATAATACGGAAGCTGACGCACTGTCGCCCCTCATGGCAGACGGCACGTATAAGCAAAGTTCAGAGAATACACCATCCTCAATGGGAAGTTGTACTGTAAGTCTCCAACTCACCCCTTCTTGCTATGCCTTACACCCACACAGGCAGAAGAAGTGATGTGGGAAGTACACGTCGGCATATGTAGTAGTCATCTCGGAGGTCGGGCCTTATGGCAACAGCTTCTACGACAAGGCTACTATTGGTAGATAATGATGGCTGACTGTATACAATTCCTCACCAAATGCAAGGCCTGTCAAAAGCACACTACGGTGAGCCACTTACTCATGAACGAGTTTCAGCCCTTCGCGAGTCCCCTCCCTTTTGCAATTTGGAGGATAGACATAGTTGGCCCCATGCTTGGAGGAAAGTCGTCCAAGAAATTTTTAATAGTAGCAATAGACTACTTCTCAA
Organism: Protea cynaroides; assembly: GCA_028583415.1. NCBI lineage: Eukaryota > Viridiplantae > Streptophyta > Magnoliopsida > Proteales > Proteaceae > Protea > Protea cynaroides. The sequence goes on from CM053268.1 coordinate 82,833,995, forward strand.
AATGGGCAAAAGCAGAAGCCATTGTCAAAATAGACACAGACAAGGTCGAAGCCTTCACAGAAAAAATATCATATCTGATACGGAATCCCTCAGATCATTATGATAGACAATGGACCACAATTTGATTGCCAATAATATAAGGCATTCCTCAAGGGTTTTAACATCCAACAGTGCTTTGCAGCAGTCTACCATCCAGAAGCCGCAGGCCAAGTTGAAGTGACTAATAAGACCATATCCCAAGGAATCGCTTGACGACTTGGGCCAAGCAAAGGCAAATGGGCCGACGAGTTACCAAGTGTACTGTGGTCTTACAGAAAGAGGAGCAGGACTCCAACTAGAGAGACACCCTTTACGCTCCTATATGGGGTAAAGGCAATGATACCTGTTGAAGCTACTCACCCTACTATCCAAGTCGCCAAGTATGATGACCTACAAAATGATGAAGGCCTACGAGCTAACCTGGATCTAGTGAAAGAGATCCGCAACAAGGCGCGACTCAAAATATTGGCTTACCAGCAATGGGCGGCTAGATATTACAACTCGCGTATTCGAGTTTAGAACTTCAAGGTCGGAGACTTAGTGCTTCCCCGCACCGTTGTCTCACAACCCAAGCAACCGAGTAAATTAATGCCAACCTGGGAGGGACCGTACAGAATAATCCATGTGATGAGGTCTGGCACCTATTACCTCAAGACATTGAAAAAGAAATACATTGAAAAGCCATGGCATTCTAAGAATCTACGAAAATTCTTCCAATGATGTATTTGACTCTACTCATGTTAATGAATTATCTTTGCATTACCTTTTTTGGCCTAACTAGATCTAATGTAACAAGTCGGTGTAAGCCGAGTGCAACCTAAAGTGCGGACATCTTGACCCATGGTGCACTCGCATGCATCTCCCGTAAATGGCTCATGTATCTATGCCATTGGCCAAACCGCATGCAACTTCCTGGGAAACAGAGCTTAACTCGCTTCGCCTAGGAACATTACTGCATGGATCCAATTGTACATACTTTGCAATCACTCATAAACTCGTAAAGAGTGAGACCAAAACGCTCAAGTTCATACCTTAAGCAAAAAACAAAAGAACTCAGATGCACACAATGATATATTCCAATCATTCACGATTCAACTATTTTTTACTTCTCAGTAGCAAACCCTCAACTGCTAAGAACTAGGGGGCAACAGGGATTGGACATAAACAAAACAAAAACCAAAAAGTTTAGAAAAACTATTTACAGGATTACAAAACCAAATCAATGTACACCCTAAGCCTCTCTTCTTGGCGCCTTAGACGAGCCCTCTCTTCTTGGCACCTCAGTCGATCCCTCTCCCGTTTCCCTATATAATAACTTTAGACTCACGACATCTTCAACTAGCTTCTTTGCATCCAACACAGCTTGATATCATGCCTCCGCACTTTGTTCTGACATGACTCTATACATCTTAGCAAAGTCAGGGGTACACGTCCGATAATATATCCCTCTATTCCTCCTACCGCCCATCAACTCGAACACTCGCTCTTCGACTATGGTAAGCTTCTCCGCCAGCCGATTTGCAAGCTCCTCAACAGTAATCCTAAGATGCCGATCTGTGGCACTCTCTGCCAGCTACTCGGTGACTTCACCCCGTAACTGAGTAAGCTCTCTACAACCCTCCATGTGCTGAATAAAGATTATCCTATGTTGTCCATCCACCTTGGCCACTCAGTTGCGTAACATGCGTATGGTGGTCCTCTATGACTCTTCTTGCATTTTGAAATGCTCAGTCAAGGCATGGCTCACAACATCATATGCGTCACTAAAGTAACCACCTAGAATACAGAGTGAGTTAAGCTTGTTTTCTAAAGACGCGACACGGGTGACAAGTCTGTGTTGCTCCACTAATGCGTTGCAAAGCCTGGTCTCCAAAACATCTTTCGGAGCTGGCCCACCAAAGCGCAGCTGCTCGACCAGGGGAAGTCTCTTCTTATCGTACACCTAAGGTGACAAGATAAATACACAATTAAGTCGCAACATAAAAAAGCAACATAACACTGATGAAAATGGAAGCTTTATTAATGAAAAGTTTTCTTTACAACAGGTAGGAGCCTAGGTTACATCATTTTTCACAAAAAGAAAAAGAGTAAGAAACTTCAAGGGTCACGTGGCTTCACATGAATGGCTTGATCAGGCCGCGTCTCCGACTTTGGCAAGGCTAAGTGCAGGACCAGATTCCCTGGAAAAATGGCCACAATGGGCTCTATTAGGAGAGCTGGGCCTGGCTGGCCTTGTCCTAGAACTGGCCCAATATTGGTCCCCTCAACTGGTTCATCATCTCCTATGCCTTCTTCGCCCTGCGCGCCTCCCTCTGAAGAATCGTCCTCATCCTCTTCATCTTCTTCGGGCTTGTCCAGCGGAAGGGAATACCTAGAGTAGATAGCCTCAATCTGCAGCTTCTCTCCCAAATAAGTTTGTAAGTCCTTTGCCCCATCAAAAAAATGTCTGGCACCTAACCGAAGATGAAAGTCGGCCAGGTCAGGGTGTTGAATGATGTAAGCCTCCAAGTCTGATGATTTCTTGTACTCGCTTAGGGCATCCTTGACCCTAACAGGAATATCGGCTCTCACCTTCTCTAGTTCAGCGTGGTGACTAGCAAATACCACGGCCAGACTCTCTTCTCCCTTCCTCTTCTCCGCATCAACCTGGGACTCCAACTCCGTGACCCTAGCCCTTGAAGCCTCTAATTGAAAGCTAAGTTCCCTAACTCGAGCTTTCTCGGTGCCCACTGTTTGCTCCAGTTTATCAGCCCTTAGTCTCTCCCTTCTAATGTATCCTCAAGGCGTGCTTTCTCGGATGCGACGAGCAAAGCATCCTCTTGAGATCGCCTCAGGTCCTATTTGAAATAATCTACCTCTTTTTTCAGGGAGTCTACCATCTTGGAGAAGACGTGCCTCGCTTCGATGGTGCCATCTTTAGTTTGCTTGGCCACGAAAGCACATTCGAGGGCCTCGCCCTTTTCAATCCCCATCTTACAGACTTTTGTCGCCCAGTGCTCCTCACACTTCTTGAGTTCCATCACCGCATGGGCTTTCTATTAAGCAATAATAGCTCCCAAGTTGTTAAACCTCAAGGTAAAAAAAAAATGATGATGAAGGATCAAGACATCATTGACAACACTCACCGGAACAATATCCATCTCCAATAAATGGTAGATCTTGGGAGTCTCCTGCCCCCTGAAGTATTCGACGGTGGTGGAAAGGCAAATTCTCTCCACCAATTAATGTGCCACTGAAGACTCCAGCACATTAGCTCCCCTCTTGAGGCTCCAGAGAGGAAGGTGGACGTCGTTAGGGCTAGGCTCTCCTTCTCGCAGCCAAGATGGAAAGTTAGAGCGATGCCCTGTCTCGAAGGGCTAGCCGAGTGTCTCACTGATGATGATGAATGCGGAGAGGTGACTCTACGATTTCCCTTGATCGTTGGACTAGAATGGTTTTTTGTCTCTTGTCTCCTTCTTGTCCTCTATATGGTGGTAGTTCGGGCAGTGATCGAGATGGAGATCTAGAAGGAGCTGGCATCTCCTCTCGTACATCTATGAAGGTGGTTCCCTCCTCCTATTGATGTGACTCTAGGCGGAAACAGTTGTTCCCCTTTGCTGGGACAAGTCTAGGTAAGGGATCTCTAGGATATCATCGAATCCCTCTATAGCAATGTCTTCTATGGGAGCAACCCGCTCAGCTATCGGGGGAGGAAGTAGCGACTTGGAACCAACTTGCTTTCCTAACGAGGTCCCATCTCTCCTCCTGGGTGGGGTGGATCTGGTCACGGTTGTAAGACCCACACTCCATAAACCCAATCTAAACCTTGATTTCATGTCGTAACAGGTCTTCTGATCATCACCGGGCCAGACGGGACGAGCAGATGACGATCAGGTATGAAATTGGACCAAACAGACCAACTGATGTATGAATTTTATTCATACCGGTCGATGGTACAGGTCGACCGGTATGGTCTGCGCAGCAGACTACCAAGATCCGGAATTGGATCTCTACGGGTCCCACTTTCCTAATTCTGAATCCTAAAACTTTCCTAATCCTAAGAGGCTTCCTAAACCTAATTCCTAGCGTATTTAAACCCCTTTAAACCTCCTAGAATCCCTTCCATTGATCCTCACAAACCCTAGAGAGGAGAAGGAGATTGGAGAATGAGAAGGAGCTAGGAAGAAGAAGGAAGAGCCACCGTTGCCGTTCGACGACGCCCACCTTACGCCAGTTGACGGTAAGTGTTTAAACCCTTCCTCTCACATTATGACTCTAGGATGGTTGGGTTATTTGGATCAATACCATGCAAAGCAGGTATTGACCTAAACCCTACTTTGCGGTCAAACCCTAATTTAGTCGATAAACCCTAGATTCGAGTTCTAGGATAAATACCATCAAAACTAGACTTGAATGGAGTTGGAAACAACTCTAACTCAAAGCTCAGACTTAGAATGTGTAGGAGGAACCCTGGAATCAATAGAGAATGATCGACGACAGTCGAAAAACCAAGTGTATGGTCTTCCAGAGACATATCGATCGACCATACCGGTCGCAGGTCATGCGACCGGTACCACGACCGGTACCTCTCGGGGAGTGGCCTGTGGGGACCGGCTCACCATACCGGTCGCCAGTTTTCCCCACAAAGTTGCGACCGGTACCTGCGACCGGTCAGCTCTGTGAGGTGTATTTTGTAACCTCATTGGTTTCCGACCAACATAAATCCTAAGAAACTATTCTAATTAAACCCTAATATTATGTAGGACTTTGTGATAGCACGTTTGGATCTTGCGACGTGGAGCAAGCTATCGAACGAACGTTAGGTAAGGGAATTGGACCTAAACCTTAAAAGTTAATGGACAGTAAACTGTTGTTAATAACAATGAATGTGCGGATTGGTGTTTGTGCATATTGCATGTCATCCTTTACTTTTAGCTATTATTATTGTTCATGCATACTTGCTATGCTAGGATGTGATTGCTAGGCATGTGATTATTTTTGTTGGTGTGTGGAATGGGAAGGGCCTGGGGTCTGGGATCATTCCTCACACTGGAACCTTTTCGTAGTTCTATCTTAGCATGCTTGGTGCGGGTAGGGCATCAGGGGGAGGTTGTGGCACTGTAGTCTCCGGCCTAGCCACTACGCTCTAGCTCTATCTCTATGCCATAGGGAGTTATGTTGGGATAGAGTCTACTTGTGTATTGTTCTGTCTTAGTATGCTTGGTGCGGGAAGGGCATCAAGGGGAGGTCGTGGCACTGTGGTCTCCGGCCTGGCCACCACGCTCTAGCTCTATCTCTATGCCGTAGGGAGATGTACTGGGATTGAGCCTACAGTGATGACATATAGGATTCGTTAGTTGCAAGCCCAGTTTGCATGCCCTAGCCAGTAGGGGCTTATGTATTGGTATGGATAGAGCTTCAGGGGAGGTAGTGGATGCCTTAGCTCTATCTCTATTCTATGATGGGTGCATGTGGGTCAGCAGCGGACTGATCTACTGTGCGATGCTACACACTCGTGTATAGAGGTGCAGTGGCCGCCAATCCTTTCTATAGCACATTGCAAACTTAAACCAGACCACAGCATAAAATGATTGTTACTCATGCATATAATATTGATTCACTGTCTGATTGTCTTACTGAGCTAAGTTGTGAGCTCACCCCTTGTGTATACACCATTTTTAGATGTTGATGCAGGTTACACGGTGGACGACTACGTGAATGCTTCGGCGTATGGAGGTGTTGCTGCTTTGGATGTGCAACCTGGAGAGGACGAGCATGACGGTTCATGCAAGTGCCCTTTCTACGTGTACCTTTAGGGTTTTACTTTATTTATTTCAGTTATTTTTCTGTTGGGATACAGTTGATGTAAAAATATTTATTTAAGTTTTGGTCATTGACTAATTGGATTTTTATTAAATTTATCAATAGATTACTCAGTTCATTTATTTAAAGACTTCTACTATATTTATCATATTCTGATTGTGGTTATGTGCAATGGTTTGTATGAGTGGACACAGTCTTATAGAGATCCTGGTGTGAACCGTTGGTTCAGTGATGGTTCACTCACACCATTCTGGTTGGTTCAGAATTGGGGTGTGACAATGGTGGTCTTCTTTACCCATGCTTTCTTGGTAGCCCCCTTACTTGTGTCACTGGTGGACCTCTTCTTAGGCCATTGACCCGTGAGCATTTGGGCTATGGATCGGTGTTCAATCACTCTAAACCCACTGAAATACCAGAAGACAGGAGAGTTAGTAATTGAAAAAGAAAGCAACAAAGCAATTTGGTTCTGATCATACCTGCAACTTGCACTGGATCATCAAAGACAAACTGGTCATCCCTGCTTCCAAAGTCGCCGGGGCAGTCCACCACTACCCGCAATAGATCGGTGTACGAGATGGGGCCGCACGTCCTGATCATTCTGTAACTCTCCTCATCATAGTTGCCTAGCCTCGGGGTAGTATATTTTTTTGCGACTTCAAGGAATCCCCATAGGATCGGAAGCGGCATGCGCCTCTTGTCATATCAGCCGACAAAGAAGAACTTCTTTGCCCAATGATGGACTTTGTTCCTCACTGCCACCACTTTCGGTGCTCTAGAGCACGCTTTAAGGAAGTACCACCCTGTGGTCTTGCCTCCCTTGGCCTCATCCTTGTTCATGATGAATAGGTGCCTAAACAAGTCGACTATTGCTCATCTATTTAGGCGCCTAAGCATTACTATAAATGCTAGGATGCAGATCCACAAGTTCGCATGGAGCTGTGCGGGGGCTAGGCCATAGAACTTCAATATCTCGACCGTTTCTCTAGGGAGAGGGATCTTGAACCCAGAATCAAAGAAGGCTAGGTAAATACATATCTCAAAGGCATTGGCTTCGTAAGCTGCCTCATTCTCACCAGGTATGTGGCATAGATATCGCTCGGACAGGTTGATAAGGACTTTCCTAAAGTCAGGGTCATTGGCCACGAGTTCACTTATACCCTCTATCACTTTGATAAGGGGAGAAGACGATTAGGATCTACTTGGACTCTGCTCCATGGGGGTTGCAAGGGGATGCACTTTGCTTCTACAAAAAAGGGACAGAAATGGTAACTTTTGGGGTCTAAGTTTCTATCGAATGTTTCCCCACAAAAAACAGCCCTAGGGCATTCGGTCCTTAAGCTAGGGTCGAAATCAAAAAGAAAAGGGAAACCAAAAGTTATTTCTGCAAGTATCAGGGGATGAATACTTATTGTCTTAGAATCAACGATGAAGAATCCCTCCGAAGGCCTTGTCACACGGTCAGGAACTTGCAGCAAACAAGGAGGATCACAGAAGAGTGATAGAAGAAGGAAGCTAACCTTAACTTTTTAAAAAAGATGAAATTTTGAAGTAGGTTTAACTGAGGAGATTTGTGTTCTTTTTTAAGCCTTCAACACCAAAGGAGTAACGTCTCGAAGAAGCTACTCAAGGGTCACCAGATATTTCGGAGTCTCTTCTAAAGGGACGTGATGCCTCGAGCCGTATGCGGAAGTAAATGATAAAGGTAGTGGAGCTGACGCATGTTGTGTTCGAGTTATGATGCAGGTTACTCTCAATAGTCGTAGGGAAGCATGGCACACGTATAATAGCTTAATTCAAATATCCCATTGGTGCTCTTTATATCGAGAAATCGCCTAAATGGGATTAACAGGATTATCGAAGAATTTGTTCTATTTCTTAGTAAGGAGCCATTACACTTTTATGAAGCATTTATAACAGCATGGATCATGATGAGTTGCTTAAGATATTGACTGCTGATGTCTTTGTGCGTCATGACAGTTCTCTACGACTTAGCAAATTTCTCTGCAACTTATCTTTGTTGCGATTTGTCTTCCATAAAGAAATTTCCCATCATACTCATTGAGTTCACTATAACATGGGCCATCTGTTGATACCATATTTTGCCCACCAACAATTGCACGACACATGCCCCTAGGCCTGACGATGTGGGAAGGAAACACATGTCTTGTTGGGTTTGACAGTCAACTCATTAGTCTGGAGAATGCCTCTTCCCGCGAGTTGGAACTCGCCTTAAGCCGGTATGGAATACAAAGTCACGCTATTATTTGGCGCCTTGGTGGCTAGACACTTCAACTCGTGCCTTGTCCTACTTCTGAATTGATGCACATTCGGAAGACTTCTAGATCATCACAGTAATAGATTCCATAGATGTTTCCTTACCGGTTTGGTCGGACGACTTGGGGCATCTTAACAATTGGCTCATCATCCTATGGTCATAGGTAATTCACGGAGACGCTCCCGGCGGTTAAGCGGTTATTCCCACACCTTATCCAATGATTATCCATGATTCTTGGTGTCTATAAAAGCCACTCGACAATCATTCAAGAAGAAAGATCCCAGCTAAGTACACTAAGATACTTTTTCATAGATTCATCCTTGAATTCATCTTCTTCCACCACGACCAAGGAGCTTGTCTTCTCCAAGCTCCATACTATTAGTATCATTACTGACTTGACCGTCAAAGTGGACGTCAGGCCATCATGGCCTGCCCTCCGATTATAATTTGCTCTTCCCTTCTTGCAGGAGAACATGGAACAAGTGCTAGTCAGCAAACAGCCATAACAATATGGACACGTGTCGGTGATAGACGTGCAAGCTGTGGAGGACACGCATGATCCATCATGCGAGTGTTATCAATGTGTTTTTGAGTAGTTTAATTATATTTTGAGAGTTTAACCCTGTAATAGCTTATTTTACTCTATGTCTTGAGTTAGTTGGAGATAATTGATTTTAAATATTTATTTATCATTTTAGACCTTAGTTCAATATTAATAAAGACTTCTGCTACTTACTTATTATCTCTGATTATTATTATGGGATTAAATGTTTGGTTTGATATGGTTGGCATGCTCTCTATGAGATCCTGGTTTGAACAGTTGGTTCTTATGATGGTTTATCACACTACCAGTTAGCCAAAATTGGGGTATGACATAGGCAGTACTTATATTTTCGGTGTAGGAGTGGAGTAGGGGAGGTACGTGGCATATCAGTTGTAACTGTATTTTGCAACTATTTAATTAGCAATTATCTAATGAAAAGGGGAAGTTTTGGCTAGTACAACCACTCTATTATCCACTTCTAATAAACGTGATTGACCCAATTTTGGATCATCTTCTGGAAAATTACCTACAAATTCTCTTATTGGGAAGGAGGCAATGCTTCCTCTATTAAGCCTCTAATTCTATTTCGCTATATTTTCTCTTACCGTAGCCAAAATAGGGAAACACACGTCCACCTACGTACCCGAAAGCCTTCAATTTTCCAAAACTTCTTTCTTCTTAACTTCTATTCATATATATATAGTTGTCTAGAAATAGGAAAGTTAGACTAGTCAATCCTCTCCTTGTTGACACTAGCAAGGGAGGAAAGTTCAATCTTGCCTTTTGAAAACTTTACAAAAGAAGATCTCGTATTCTATTGCCTATTACAAACTTTCCTAAACTAAAAATAGAAACTTTCAAAATAGAAAATATTAACTTAGGCAAGTAACTAACAATAGAAACAGTTAAATTAGGAAACAAGTAAACATAGCAACTATTTAAATAGTATGGGAAATCCCCTATAGGACAGCTGGCCGACAGCTATCCCAAACTGGCCCATGGCTAGTGGCAGCTGGCCACTAGCCACAGGGGGCCTAGCTGGCTTGGCTGGCTTAGCTTTCCTATGGTATACCTATACTGCATCAGTTTTCTCAGCTCCTCTAAGGCTATATCCACTTCATGAAATGCATATCATGCTGCATAAATATTCATGGTTATCCATTTGATTACAAAGTGGAAAATTATGAGTTTTGTTCAGAAGATGATTAGAAAGCCTAGAATCATCTCCCTGTGATGGATTCATGTGTTGCATCTTTCATATGTTGCATATTTTGTGGATGACATGATTTGTTCGCACTAGAATCTTCTTAGGGCAAATACAAGGATGGTTAGATATCAAGGATGGATCTATGGAAGTTCATTCCGTTCAGCAAATCACTACAGCATTTGGATAATTGTTCAACATAATTGAGTTGATGTCAATAACCTTAAGTTTAAATGTCCCTTTGTATTTCTTTATGGTAGTTTTGTTTACAAAATATTTTTGTAGAAAACAATCTAAACTTGAAATTTCAATGATTTTGGCATCCAAATCAAAGCACCTTTTGGATTGAAAGGCATTGATATTTTATTATTATTGGATTGGGATGCGACTAGTTGGATTGGAAGGCATTCATACAAAAATGCCATTTCAGTTGAAAGAGATTTAAACAAACAATCCCTGAAGGCATCTAACAGTAGTTCAACTTTTAGCTATGGGTTTTTCCTGTTCATGCGACATCTGGTTTTCTCTGGAAGAAACTGATATATCTCATGTACACATTACTATTGTACTTATTCGCTTTTAGCAATTTCTAGTTGCTTGAGACTCAGTTTATACTAATATCAGTAAAGGGAAACTATAATTATGAAAGAACATCCAATCGATGATATTTTTCCTCCCACGACGACCAACCACCCCCCCCCCCAAAAAAAACGTTATCATCATTTTTATGCATTTATTTAACAACAGAAGTTAGATTGTCAAACCGTGTTCTTTTCTTTTACTAAACCTTGTCCCTATGCTTGAATAGACCTAACTAGTGAAATCTAGATTAATCGTATCTTACATTTATTTGATTGATGTAATTGCCAGGAAAAGGTGTTATGTAGGATTTGCATTAAAGGATAAATAAGCATAGTCTTGCTTCCATGTAGGCATCGCGTTCTTTGCAGGATTATGACTCTATAGATACATTGCTTAATTATTTTCTTGTAACTTTGAGCTCAGCTGTAGTCCTTTTTGTTTGTTACAATTTCTCAATTTTATTTATTTGTCATATGTTATAGCACCTGCAGTGACAAGTGTAAAAAATGCCCCATTTGCCAGTTCTCCATTGAGGAGCACTTGCCTGTATATGAGGTGTAAGCATCAAGTGTACTAATTTCTTCCCTGTGAGCGGGGCATAAGGGTCTCAATTTACACATGATTTATGGGATTACTTTTTACTCGGTCCTAACTAATACATCTGCCATGCTTGGAGACCCTTATTGTTGCTTATTTAATTAACCGAAGCATGCAAAGGTGGAGAATGTTGCTGCTCTACCTTTGTTATAGCTATTAGAAATCATAGATGATAGTGCAATGGGATAATTGAAGAGAGAAAGAGAATTTGTGTAAAATCATGTAACCAATTATTGGGTTGGAGTTTATTTTTATAATCACATGTAAGAGGGTGAGTTTGTTATACAATTCAAACTCACCCTATTCACAAGGAATCACTAACACATGATGTCACACCCCAAATCTGGACTGACCAATGGTGTGATGGACCATCAAAGAAAACCAACGGTTCAACCAGGATCTTGTATAGGTCATGCCCATCTGATTAAACCAGATACATTCCACAAGCATAATCAAAGTAAATAAACAAACTGCGGAAGTCATTATTACTAATGAACTGAGTATCTAACAGTAATAGCATAATTAATTAATCAATTACATGTTCCGATAACCAAATAACTAAACTAATCATAAACACATGAATTGCACTCGCATAACGGATCATGCACCTTTTCCACAGCTTCCACATCTATCGCCGCTATGTGTCCATATGTCGGCGTGTTCATGCAATCTTCAATGGTAGGACCTGCATCAATAACTAAAAATATTCGACGTCGAAAGGGTGAGCACACATCATGGCTCGGTGAGCAAACAAAACAATACAACAAACATATGCATGCATTCAATTCATATCTTTGCTCTGGTTTTTAAGTTTGCAATATACTATAGAAAGGATTGGCGGACACCGCACCTCTATACACAAGTGTGTAAATCCTCCTTATGAATCAAACACCGTTGCCATCCCACATGCACCCATCATGTAATAGAGATAGAGCTAAAGTGTCAGGATCAAACACCGCCAACACTTCCCCTAATGCCCTACCCATACCAACACGTAAGCCCCTATTGGGGAAGGCTTGCAAACTAGGCTCGCAACTAACCAATCCTAATGCCAAACAGTGTATCCAAGGCCTCACCCCAACATCCCTTAATACGTCATTAGAGATAGAGCTAAGGCCCCCCGGCAGAGTCAGAGACTACACGGTCTGAGACCACCTCCCCTGATGCCCTACGATGTAATAGTTCTGCTAAGGTAATGATGATACAACGATGTCAGTGAACAAGACTTAAGTAGAGATAGAGAGCCAGAGTCTACTGATAAGGATGAACCACAATATCACGTCCTCCCCCTGATGCTCCACTCACATCAAGTACACTAACCACACACACACAATCACATGCATATTCTTAGCATCATCATCATCATAATATAAGTAGATAGAAATAAATATACATGAGGAATAATAATATAAATATTGGATGACATGTGAGATGCACATTACAACATATAAGCATAGAATCAATCATGGCATTGGACTCAATAAAAGTAAACAGTTTATTATTAGCCAGTTAGTTTAGGTTCTATTCCCTCACCTGCTAGAAATGTTCAATCTTCTCCAAGCTTCTTAACTCACTCTTGAACCTGTTGGAAACCTAAGAAATTTGTAAGTTATAAGTTAGGGTTCAAGTTCATCAAATTACAATAGTCAATGATCCAACCTAAAATCAAACAGACTTCTAGAAGCTGAGTGATTGCAGGTGTGATTGCACCTGTGGTCTCAGTTTCTGCGACCACATAGTGTGGGGTCGATACTTGTGGTCGCATATCATGCGACCATACACATGCAACCACACCCTCCCCAAAAACTTTCCAAGGGGCTATAGTTGGACATATGTGCTTCGTGTAGTCGATCGAACTGCCACCACATGAGTTTTTTTTTAGTCAACTTCTTACTCTCAGCCACATCTTTTCATAACTTGATTCCATGGCTAACATTATGATCCTTCCTATGATTGTTCTATGGCTTAAAATTCATACTTTTACATAGTCCTTCACCTTAATCCATTCTTCATGGATCTCCTTAGAGTTTTGTTCATGGTCTTAGGATTGAGATCTTACTTTGAATCAATCTCTCCTACATAATCTATTATGGGCATTCAATTAGTGTAGGGAATGATTCCATACCTTAAACTTGCTGGAGAATCAGAGCTTTCTCTACAATTCCTTTTCCTATTCTTCCTCTTCAATTCTCCTTCTCTTCCTCCTCCTCTCTTTCTTTCTCTTTTAGTTTGGGTTCTAAAAGAGTGAAAGAGACTAAGGGACATCCTTTATATAGAGGAAAACATCCATATCAAGTCCCACTTTGATTAGGAAAGAACCCCCCCTTTCAGATTAGGAAGGTTTCCTAATTTCGGAGTTAGTTATACCATCGTGTGGTCATACATGTCTCAACACGTCTTAGATTCGAATGGTCTCAATATTTTGAGGTGTGGTCGACCACACTTATTTAGGTATGCAACCACATGTCTCAATTAGATGATTTATGGTTCAAATTATATCTAGCCTTGTGGTTTCTTCATGCACTCGGTCCGCTTGGTCCTACCATGATAGGAAGACCTAATACAAGATGGTAAGACCGGGTTAGTAAGGTATGGGTCTTACAACTCCCCCCTTCTTATATAAATTTCATCCTCGAAATTAGCACATACCTTTCAAGTTAAAAAGGTAAGGATATTTCTTTCACATAGCATTTTCTTCTTCCCATGTGATTTCTTCCACATCTTGGCCTCTCCAAGTAACTTTAACATAGTAAATGACACGGTTGCGTAGACATTGAACCTTCCGGCTGGTAATTTCAAATGGTACTACTTTGAACGTCAAATCATCAGTTAAACCTGGTGTATCTGCTGTTAGGACTTGTGTTGGATCTCGGATGTACTTCTTCAGTAACCATATATGAAATACATCATGCACACTTGACATGAATGGGAGTAATGCTAACTGATACGTTACTTTCCCGCGCTTACCTTAATTTTCCATTCTCTCTGAAATGTTTTAATCCTTACGTAGGTGATATTTTTTAGAATATTCTATCACCTACGATGAACTCAAGGTCTCGGCATCGATTATGTGCATACTATTTCTGACGATTCAGAGTTGTTCTAACTCTTTCCCTGATTATGTCGAGTACTTTGCAAGTCCCTTCCATAAATTCTGGGCCTATAATTCTTCGCTCTCTGACTTCGTTCCAAAACAAAGGAGTTTTACACTTCCTACCATACAATGCTTTATAGGGTGACATCTGTATAGTAGCCTGATAGCTGTTTTTATATGCGAACTCGATCAATGGTAATTTCTCATCCCATGATCTTTTGAAATTAATAACACAAGCTCGGAGCATGTCTTCTAGAATCTGAATAGTACGCTCTGACTGTCCGTCAGTCTAAGGGTAAAATGGCGTGCTAAACTTCAATGTAGTTCCCAAAGCCTTATGCATTCCTTCCCAAAACTTTGAGGTAAAGCGTGGGTCTCTGTCAGACATAATGCTTTTAGGTACTCCATGCAATCTGACAATGTTATCCACATACAACTTAGCTAAAGTATACTGAGGTCGTATGGCAATGAAATGAGCTGTTTTGGTAAGTCAATCCACAATTACCCAAACTACATCTACTGATCTGGGAGTCAATGGTAATCCAGTGATGAGGTCCATAGTAATTGTCACACCCCAATTCTGAACCAACCAAAATGGTGTGATGAACCGTCTATGAACCAACGGTTCAACCAGGATCTCATATAGGTTGTGCCCATTTGATCAAACAAATACAACCACAACCATAATCAGAGTTAATAAACAATAGCAAAAGTTTTTAATATTAATGAACTGAGTATCTAATAGTGATAACATAATTAATTATCCAATTATCTCCAAATGACTCAAGACATAAAACAAAATAAATAACCCAACAACTATCTAATAAAAAATACAAGAGTTGCACTCGCACGACGAATCATGCGACTCCACCATAGCTTCCACATCCATCGCATTAATATATCCGTACATTGGTGCATTCGTATAATCTTCCACGGTAGGACCTGCATCATTAACTAAAAATATTCGATGTTAAAAGGGTGAGCATACATCATGACTCAGTAAGCAAACAAAACAATGCAACAAACATATGAATGCATTAAATTCATATCTTTGGCCTAGTTTTTAAGTTTACAATGTGCTATAGAAAGGTTTGGTGGCCGTCGCACCTTTATACATGAGTGTGTGATTTTGCCCAATGGATCAAAAACCATTACTATCCTACATACACCCACCATGGAATAGAGATAGAGCTAAAGTGTTTGGATCAAACACTGCCAATGTAAGACCCGTATCAAACTAACCCGGTCTTACCACTTTGAATCAGGTTTACCCATCATGGTCGAGCCAAATGGACTAAGGACGTGAAGGAGATCATGATCCCAGGTATCAAATCGACCCAAAAATACATAAATTAAGGGGAGGGTCGCATACCCAGCAAGGGAGGGTTGGACCCCCCAAGACAGAAAGTCAGACCCCTATTTTACAGAGGGGGTCGGATACTTTAGGATTTAGGGGTCGACGGGATCATCGACCCCCAGTTGCCGACAGAAACTGAAATTAAGAAAGTTTCCTAATTTCAGTTGGACTCTTTCCAAATCTCAATGGGACTTATTTTAGGAGTTTCTACTCTATAAATAAGACGTCCCTAAGCCTCTTTCACTCCTTTTACAACCCTAATTGAATTGAGAGAAAGAGAAGAGAAGGAAGAGAAGAAGAAGAGATGCAAGGAATAGAAGAAAGCAAAAAGGAGAAGAGTTGCAGAGAAGGAGTATTCTTCTCAGGTATGGATACTAATTCACTGAGTTTCTACAGACCTTAGGTTAGGTAATGAGGAGAGTATGATCTCGGAGAATCCCAAACCATCAACCCATGGTTAGGTTTTCATGGAAAACCATGGGAGAATTCATGAAAGCTATATAGGTGAATGATTCATGATTTTAGACCATAGAATGTATGTAGAATGGACTTTAGGAGCAAGCCATAGGACCCCAAACACGAAGAATGGACTGAAAGGAAGAAAATTGATCGAAACCCACAGGGGGTCGCACAAGGGGTCGATGGCCAATCGACCCTACCAGACCCTGAGCATCGACCCCCAGTGTTCGAGAAGTCCAGAATAGGGGTGGTCGCACCAGGGGTCGATCATGACTCCGACCCTATCTCCGACCCCCAGTTAACAGCATGATTTTTAAATTCAAAATTAATTCAAATTAAATTCTATCGACTTTATTAGGTCTTCTAGCAATATAATAACATTATATAGGTGATTCTAAAGCTAGGAAGAGGATCTATTAACAAGCTAAGGTGAGGGAACAAGACCTAAACGAACTGGTTAATAATAAACTGTTTTATTTCTTGAGTCCAATGCCATATTGATTCCATGCGTGTATGCTTGTATGTGCATTCAACATGTCATCCAATATTTCTATTAATTGTTCATGCATATTTAATTTATTGTTTATAACATGATGATGGTGATGATGATAGGAATAGGCATGTGAACGTTTGTGTTTGGCCAGTGTATATGGTGTGGGTAGGGATGGTATCAACCGGCACAGCCATGATCATTCTTCATGGGGTGTATATTGTGCCATGGTCTACTCAAGTCATGTCCACTGATGTCGTCGTATTACCATTACCTTAGCAGAACTATTGCGACATAGGGCATCAAGGAGGGTCTCGATCTTTGGGTCCTATACTCTACCGGGGGGCCTTAGCTCTATCTCTACGGGTGCTCTGAGGGATGCTGGGGTGAGGCCTTGGATACACTGTTTGGGATTAGGATTGGGTTGTAGCGAGCCCCTTTTGCAGCCCTAGCCATCAGGGGTTTATTTGTTGGTATGGAGTTATGCATCAATAAACGTGACCTTCGTTGTACAATGTTCATTATGGGTGTTGTGGGCGACAGTGAGAGGTTCATCGGGCGTATCCACACTCTCGTGCATAGAGGTGCGGCGGCCACCTATCCTTTATATAGCACAGTGCAAACGTAAAACTAGGCCAAAGATATGATTTAACTGCATGCATATGTATTGTTGCATTGTTTTGTTTGTTCACTGAGCCGTGATGTGTGCTCACCCTTTCGATGTAGAATATTTTTAGTTGATGATGTAGGTACGACTGTTGAAGAATATGTAAATGCTCCAGAGTACGGGAACGTGGCGGCGATGGAAGTGAAAGAGGAAGTGGATACACATGACTCCTCTCGCAAGTGCAATTCATGTGTATTCGATTAGATATTTTTTTGATTTTCTTTATTTAGATTTGTTAAGGACATGTATTCGATATTTATTTGTCTCAGTTGATACGGAATAATTTACTATTTAAATATTAATATCACAGTAGGTTCTCAGTTCATTTTACTATAAGACTTCCGCTATAGTGTATTTACTCTGATTATGAATATGGATGTATGAGGTTTAAATAAAATGGATATAGCTTACTCGAGATCCTTGTTGAATCGTTGGTTTGTTAGCGGTTCATCCAACCATTCTGAATAGAGCAGAATTGGGGTGTGACAACTTGGTAACAGAGCCTCTCAGGCCGTGTCCGCTGCACTAGCATACATTCATGACAAATTGTGAACTAAGATAGGATAAAAGTAAAAATAGTAATACTAACACATTATAAGCACAAGTGATGTTTGAGACCAAACTTAAAAGAGAATAATGCATCTATTAAAGGAAGAACAAATTTAAATACAATGTGAAAGAAAGAAACGTATATACATAGCTAAAACAGAGTACAGTCCACAACTCGGACAGTTACTCTATAGTACAAAGAAAGAGAAAAGATACAATCATGAAGCTGGAGGCGAAGGAGGAGGCGGTGCCTCACGATCTCTGTCATAGTCCTCAGCGTAGACTCTAGTCAACCAGGCTATTTGAGTCTGGGTCGTCTGCAGACTAACGGTAAGATCGGCTACCCGCTGATCAGTCCGATGCTGAGCCACCATGAGCTCTCCCATCCTCATGGCTGATGTCCGCTGGGAGTCTAGTAGCTCATCCACTCTCACCCGCTGAGTGTCTAGTAACTCTCCCATCCTCATGTCTGATGTACGCTGGGTGCCTAGTAGCTCATCCACTCTCACCCGCTGAGTGTCTAGTAACTCCTCCATCCTCATATCGGATCTGCGCTGAGCCTCTCTGATCTCATGCAACATCTCCATCATATCAGAAGGTGGGTGTGAAGGACCAGCCGCATGAGAAGGACCAGCCTCATGAGAAGGACTAGCCGCATATGAAGTACCAGCTCCTGCCGCACGCGTAGGTGAAGGCGGTGGTGTAAGACCCGTGTCAATCTAACCCGGTCTTACCACCTTGAACCAGGTTTACCCATCATGGTCGAGTCAAATGGACCAAGGGCGTGAAGGAGATCGAGATCCCAGGTATAAAATCGACCCAAAAACATTTAAAATTAGGGGAGGGTCGCACACCCAGCTAAGCAGGGTCGGACCTCCCAAAACAAAAAGTCAGACCCTCGGTTTTGAAGGGAGGGTTGGGCATCTTAAGACCCTAGGGTCGACGGGATCATCGACCCTCCCATCGACCCTCGGTTTCTGCCGAATATAGAAATTAGGAAATTTCTATATTTTTCCATTGGGATTCTTTCCAAATCTCAATGGGACTTATTTAGGATATTCCTAGTCTATTTAAAGGACGTCCCTAAGCCACTTTCACTCCTTTCACAACCCTAATTGAATTGAGAGAAAGAGAGGAGAAGGAAAAGAGGAAGAAGAGAGGCAAACAAGAGAACTTAGCAAAAAGGAGAAGAGTTACAGAGAAAGATTAATCTTCTCAGGTATGGATACTAATTCCATAAGTTTCTACCGACCTTAGGATAGTTATTGGAGAGAGAGTGATAAGTTTATAATTTTATATTTTTTTAGTCCTTTTGCATTATGATTTTTAGGGTGTTTTATACCTTATTGAGCTTAATAGAATTTATTCTATGAGTTTGGTATATTTTAGAAATCTTGTTAATTAATTAATAAAAGATAAAAATTCTAGCACCTTTAATAATAACGTTTTGAATTTCATGTAGGATTTCGACATGGAAAGAGTTCGTTTTGGCTTCCAAATGTTGTTTTAAAATCTAATCTGAAAAATTGATCCCAATCTAAACCAGAGAAGGAAGGTTGCTACACATGGAAGGTTTACCATTGGAAGGCCTTGATTGATTATTGGAAATCTTGAGGAGAATATACACAACTATGGAATCTTACAAAATTTGGTAGATTTGGGGGTGACAATTGTTTAATAATGGAATGATTTTCATCTAATCTAGGAACGAAGATTTTGTTTAATTTTTATTTCCATGTAATAAGGTTGTCAAATCTAGGCATACCAATTTTAGTCTTGTATTTTGGCTATTTAAACAATGTAAAGCCTATGTAAAGAGCATTCAAGAGTGATTGAGAAAGAAGACAATGGCCGAAGAACAACTCTCTTTCTTTTGTGTTCTTGAAGAAGTCATGTGTGGCTAACTTTCTTATCTTTGGTTAGACGGAGCTAAAGCCATCATTGTAAACTTGTGAGACTTGTTTTTATTTATTGATTTTTAATTGAATATTTGTTTTTCTTCCAATTTATGTGTATAATGATTGATGAATGGGTTGATTAGGAGTACTACTAATTGATTTATTTATTTAATCAATTGTTATATTAGAATTGAAATGCTATCAATTGATTCTATGTCAGTGGCAATGGGAATTGATGTTAATGGACAAGTTAATGTTATATTTCTGGGAGAAATCAGATTAAAATAATTAAACCACGCTGGCGTGTGCTTAACGTTTAATTTCAATCGTCTTTCCAATTGTTATTGTTATTCCTGAATCAAATCGAGAGCCTAGTCTTGAGATTGATTTAAGAGTAAGGGTGCTATTAATAATCTATCTTTTAATAGACCAATCTTCAGGAAAGACTAAGGATTTTAGGCCTAGTCCTAATTTTCTTGATTGATTATTCAATTGGAATTGATTATCCTTTATGTCGATGAACAAGGTTATGAAGATGGTGTAAGTATCCTTTTGACTGAAGTTTTCTCTTATTGGTTTAATCTTTGATATTTGTATTACCTTGCTCTTTATTCTTGCATTTTAGATAATTAATTATTTTTCTTTTCTACTACAAACATACCCCCTCCATACATAGAATAGCCAATGAAGTTGTGCTAATAAGATTAATCATAATCTGTTTTAGTACAACAATTGGTTACTTTCTGAGTTTTATTTTATTTTCATTTATTTTTGTTCTCTCTTTAGGTTAATTAAACATTTTAATCTTGATCATACAATCCTTGTGGGTTCGACTCTTACTTGCTACTATCTACGTTTCAAAGTAAAGTAATTTAATTTGAATGCTCGAAACGCATCAAATTTTGGCGCCGTTGCCGGGGATTGTTTTGATTAAATTAATTTGTTTGGTTATTTAATTGATTTTTTTATTTTTTATTTTTTATTTTTTATTATCTGGTTGTTCTCTTAAGTGAATGACCTGATCTTCTCATTTGGGAGAGTTGCAATTTGATCCAGAAATAGAAAGAACTCTGCACAAGCTAAGGAGAGAAAGTAGAAAGACAACAAAAAATTCTTCATCAGGCACCAACGTAGCCATTGATTTAGCTTCTGGCAGCACTAGTAATTCAGACTTTAAAGAAATGGCAGACAACAACAACCGCACTCTTAAGGAGTTAGCGGCTCCTAATCTGAACCAACAACCACTCTGCATCGAGTATCCTAATCTTGATGTTGCCTTTGAACTTAAATCTGGTTTAATCCATCTCCTTCCTACTTTTCGTGGTCTTGTAGGTGATGACCCACACAAGCATCTAAAAGAATTCCATGTGGTATGTTCAAGCATGAAACCAACCGGAATTTCTGAGGAGCAAATCAAGTTGAGGGCGTTTCCATTCTCATTAGCGGACAATGCAAAAGATTGGCTTTATTACTTGCCATCAGGATCCATTACCACATGGAATGAGATGAGACGGCTTTTCTTGGAAAAGTATTTTCCAGCTTCAAGGGCAGCCAATATTCGAAAAGAAATCTGCGGTATTAGGCAATATAATGGAGAAACACGTTATGAATACTGGGAGCGATTCAAAAAGCTTTGCGCCAGCTGCCCTCTTCACCAAATTAGCGAGCAATTACTCATTCAATACTTCTACGAAGGGCTTTCTCATACTGATAGGGGTATGATTGATGTAGCGAGTGGAGGAGCATTAGTGGATAAAACTCCAAGGGCAGCCCGTAATTTGATTGCAAATATGGCTGCTAACTCTCAGCAATTTGGTGTAAGAAATGACCCTCCATCGAACAAGGTTAATGAGGTAAGCACTTCTTCTCTTGAATTAAAAATTGTAGAATTGTCTTCACTTGTTCGTCAATTGGCTGTGGATAAGGTGCAACAGGTTCAAACTTGTGGAATTTGCTACATCGCGGGACACCCAACTGATATGTGTCCCACGCTTCAAGAGGAATCTACAGAGCAAGCAAATACTGTGGGTGGATTTCCAGGACAACCTCAATGTAAGTACGATCCATACTCAAATACTTACAATCCGGGATGGAGGAATCACCCAAATCTTAGCTATGGTAATCAAGATGGCCCCAATCGTCAGTATGGGTACAACAAGGCCAAAAACCTTTTCAATCCAGACAACAAGCACCTTCAAGTTCAGGTATGACCTTGGAAGATATTGTTAAAACACTTGCCAATGATTCATTACAATTTAAACAGGAAACAAGGGCAGGTATAAAGAACTTGGAGACTCAAATAAGCCAACTGGCCACTTCAATGAGTAGACTAGAGGCTCGAGGCTCGGGAAAGCTACCTTCGCAACCAATGGTGAATCCGAAAGAAAATGCAAATGCCATAATCTTGAGAAGTGGAAAAGAAGTGGAGAATATAGAAAAGGAAAAAGAGAAAGAGACCTCAAAATCAACTCCGACATCTATTTTCTCATCTGGGGTAAACTCTAAACCTTCTATTTACTCTATTCCTATTCAACCTCCTTTTACTAGCAGGTTTGCTCAATCTAGAAAGGAAGAAAAAGAAAAGGAGATGTTGGAGATTTTTCGAAAGGTAGAGATAAATATACCTCTTATTGAAGCAATTAAACAAGTGCCACGGTATGCTAAATTTCTTAAGGAATTGTGCACATCCAAGAGAAAATTGAAAGGAGATGAAAAGGTAAGTATGGGTGAAAATGTCTTAGCCGTTATTCAACGGAAGCTTCCCCCTAAGTGTAAAGACCCAGGTACATTCACTATCCCATGCAAAATAGGTAACACCAATTTCAATAGAGCTATGTTAAATTTAGGAGCATCAATTAATGTCATGCCTTATTCAATATATGCTTCATTAAATCTAGAACCTTTAAAAGAAACTGGTGTAACTATTCAATTAGCTGATGGATCAAATGTATATCCTGAAGGTGTGATTGAGGATGTGTTAGTTCAAGTTAATGAATTGGTATTTCCTGCTGATTTTTATGTATTAAAAATGGAAGATGACTCATCTCATAATTCTACACCTCTTTTGTTGGGTAGACCATTTTTAAAGACTGCTAAAACAAAAATATATGTTCATGATGGTACCTTATCTATGGAATTTGATGGCGAGATAGTTCGCTTTAATATTTTTGAGGCTATGAGGTATCCTAGTGATATAAATTCTGTTTTTGCTATTGATATAATTGATTCTATGGTACAACAAGTTTTTGAATTAAATGGTGAAGATGAATTGATGGTAGCCATTAGCAAACATTTGAATAGCATGGATTTCAATTCAGAATTTGTGTTAAATGCTGAATTAGAGAAGATGTTGATGGCATTGCAGGCCTTACCCCCAATTCCAAAAAGATATGATGTTGCTCACATTGAGTTGCCTATATCTCATACAAGGTTGTTACCTTTCATTGTGCAGGCACCTATCGTTGAGCTGAAACCACTTCCAGACCATCTCAAATATGTCTACTTAGGAGACAATGAGACGTTACCTGTGATAATAGCAAGGGACTTGACCAAGCTACAAGAGGAGAAACTCATTCGAATTTTGAGAGACCATAAGACAGCCATTGGGTGGACAATAGCCGACATTAAGGGAATCAGCCCGACCATGTGCAAGCATCGCATACTTCTTGAGGAGGGAGCCAAACCGATTAGAGAAGCACATCGTAGACTCAACCCTCCTATGATGGAAGTTGTGAAGAAGGAGATATTAAAGCTCCTTGATGTTGGAATTATCTATCCTATCTCTGATAGTAAGTGGGTAAGTCCGGTTCAGGTGGTACCTAAAAAGACGGGCATAACTATTGTTAAGAATCAAAATAATGAGTTAATCCTTACTAGGATACAAAATGGGTGGCATGTTTGTATTGATTATAGGAAATTGAATGTTTCAACTCGTAAAGACCACTTTCCTCTTCCATTTATCGATCAAATGTTGGAGAGGTTAGCAGGTTGTTCGCACTATTGTTTTCTTGATGGTTACTCAAGTTACTATCAAATTGTGATTGCACCTGAAGATCAGGAGAAAACGACATTCACCTGCCCATTTGGTACCTTTGCTTACCGACGAATGCCGTTTGGTCTTTGCACCGCCCCAACCACATTCCAGAGGTGTATGGTTAGCATTTTTTTCTGATTATGTAGATAACATTATAGAAGTTTTCATGGATGATTTTACTGTTTATGGAGACTCTTTTGATACATGCTTGGATAACCTTACACTTGTTCTTAAGAGGTGTATAGAAACTAACCTTGTTTTGAATTCTGAGAAATGTCATTTTATGGTAACACAAGGAGCAATTTTAGGTCATGTGATATCTTCTAGAGGTATAGAAGTTGACAAAGCAAAGATAGATCTTGTTCAATCTTTACCTTACCCCATAACTGTGCGGGAAGTGCGTTCCTTTCTTGGACATGCATGCTATTATCGGCGCTTCATCAAGGATTTCTCGAAAATTTCATTGCCCTTATGCAAGCTCTTACAAAAGGAAGTGGTGTTTGACTTTAATGATGAGTGCAAAAGAGCTTTTGACAAGCTCAAAGAACTGCTAACAACAGCCCCCGTGATTCAATCACCGAACTGGAAACTCCCATTTGAGATCATGTGTGATGCTAGCAATTATGCTATTGGGGCTGTTTTGGGTCAACGTGTTGGGAAAGTTGCTCATGCTATCTATTATGCCTCTCGGACACTAACTGAAGCACAGTGTAACTACTCCACAACGGAGAAAGAGCTATTGGCTATAGTTTTTGCTTTGGAAAAATTTAGATCGTATTTATTGGGAACTAAAGTTATTGTCTATTCTGATCATGCAGCTCTTAGGCATTTGCTGGCAAAAAAGGAATCTAATCCAAGATTGATAAGATGGATCCTTCTTCTTCAAGAATTTGATTTGGAGATTAAGGACAAGAAGGGAGCTGAGAATTTAGTTGCAGACCATCTTAGTCGGGTGGTTAAAGAGGATGATGCGATACCATTACAAGATTTCTTCCCAGATGAACAACTACTTAAGGTGACAAATGTAGTGCCCTGGTATGCATATTTAGTCAATTATTTGGCTACCAAAACCTTACCACCAGAGCTACCTAGAGTACGAAGAGAGAAAATCAAGATTGATGCTCGGTACTACATTTGGGATGACCCTTATCTTTGGAAACAATGTTCAGACCAAATGGTAAGAAGGTGCGTACCCGAAACTGAATTTGAATCCATTCTTATCTTTTGTCATTCATATGCATGTGGTGGACATTTCGGTCCTAAAAGAACAGCAAGAAAAGTGCTTGAATGTGGCTTCTTTTGGCCATCTTTATTTCATGATGCATATATATTTTGTAAGTCATGCACTCGTTGCCAATACTCAGGTAATGTGGCCCGTAGGGATCAAATGCCACAAATCCCCATACTTATTTGTGAAATTTTTGATGTTTGGGGCACTGACTATATGGGTCCTTTTCCTAATTCTTTTGGCAATGTTTATATTTTACTTGCTGTTGATTATGTGTCAAAGTGGGTAGAAGCAAAAGCCACCCGAACTGATGATTCTAAAGTGGTTGCAGATTTTGTCAAGTCTCACATTTTTGTTAGATTTGGGATCCCACGGGCAATGATCAGTGATAGAGGGACTCACTTTTGTAACCGCACTGTAACAGCACTGCTTAAGAGGTATGCTGTGACCCATAAGATTTCAACTGCCTACCATCCACAAACTAATGGGCAAGCTGAGGTATCTAATAGAGAGGTGAAGTTAATTTTAGAAAAACCAGTTAATCCGAATAGGAAAGACTGGAGTACAAGACTTGATGATGCACTATGGGCTTATAGGACTGCTTATAAGACACCTGTAGGGATGTCTCTATATCGGTTGGTTTATGGAAAAGCATGTCATCTACCGGTTGAATTGGAGCACAAGGAATTCTGGGCAATTAAGCAGTGTAACATGGAGACGGATAAGGCGGGGGAGCAACGAAAGTTGCAATTACAGGAGTTAGAGGAGATTCGCAATGAAGCTTATGAAAACTCTCGGATTTATAAGGAAAAGACGAAGGCCTTTCATGATTAAATGATTTCTAAGAAGCAATTTGTTGTTGGACAAAAAGTGCTCCTTTATAATTCAAGGCTTTGATTATTTTCTGGTAAGTTGCAATCTCGTTGGATTGGTCCTTTTATTGTTATTAATTTCTTTCCACATGGTGCAGTTGAGATTCAAAATTTGGACACTCAAAAGATTTTTAAGGTTAATGGATATAGACTTAAACCTTACCATGAAGGTTTTCAAGTTAACTCGTTGGTTGAGAAAGCTATGGACTTAGAAGATCCACTTTATTCAGATTGAGAAAAGCTGCAAAGTCGAGCGAACGACGTTAAACAAAAGCGCTACTTGGGAGGCAACCCAAGAAATCAGATTTGCTTTCTTAACCCTTTCTCTTTTTATTTATTTATTTATTTATTTTTTTTTCATAGATATTATGTTTGTATTTGTCTTTTTCTTTGCATTTAGTCTTACATTGGGGACAATGTAAGTTTTAAGTGTGGGGGAATTCTACGATGTGTTTTGTTTTTATTTTTACATGTTGTTAGTATATATTGGTTGTATATAGTAACTGAAAAAAAAAATTTGACTTCAAATTTTCTTCAAAAAAAAAAAAAAAATTTTGACCAGTTACAAGTTTGGATTAATTCTCTAAAGTGACCATGTTGAAACTTTATAAATATGATTAAATTATTGAGATTCTTGAACCTTAGATTAGATATGCAACTAAATTTGAATCACCATCTGAGATAAAGTTTTATTGTTATGTGTCTTTGTATTTCACGTTTGCACCAACTCTTAGTTGTGGGGAATAAACGGTAAATTTGAGAAAGGACAATTACAAAAAAAAAAAAAAAAAAAAAAAACTCAAAAAAGAATAAATAACTGCTTCAATGTCCAAAATACCTCAAAAACAAAAGAAAAATTGAGATGATGGTTATAAGCAGTTTAATTGACTAAGTCTGATTTTGTGGCCTTTGTTACTTGAGTTATTAAGTCCTAGGGGTGTCTCTACACCTAGTGCCCTAAAGCCAACTAGTTTGGGAGTCACTGACCCAACACTTGCTACATGGGTAACTTAGAAAGCCTAAGAAAATGGACATTGCACAAGTCGATAAAAAAAAAAGAAAAATTGAGATGATGGTTATAAGCAGTTTAATTGACTAAGTCTGATTTTGTGGCCTTTGTTACTTGAGTTATTAAGTCCTAGGGGTGTCTCTACACCTAGTGCCCTAAAGCCAACTGGCTTGGGAGTCACTGACCCAACACTTGCTACATGGGTAACTTAGAAAGCCTAAGAAAACGGACATTGCACAAGTCGATAAAAAAAATGGTGTTATTTTTCTTGAAGTATACTGTAAAGCCCCTTACTAATTGAGTTACATCACTTCACACTTCACACTATAGATGCATATTAATATGAATTTTTTGAAGATGGTGACTACAAGAAAGTTATTGTATCTTTGATAAGATTTAAGTTTCTATTGAGTTTAATTATGTTTATGAGTTATAATTGTGGAGTACTTAAGATTTTATTTAATTCTTGTAATTTGTCAAATCTAAAAATATTTTTCTTTGAATTTTGTGGGTAGATTCACTGCAAACCCTCACGAGACACAACTCATCCACTAGGGGTAACCTAGGGGTTCAATGGCTTGTTGTACATGCTAAGTGCAATCATGGTTCCTACGAAAGTGAAATAGTTCATGATTTTTTTATTTTATTTTGCCCGAGGACGTGCAAATGCTAAGTGTAGGGGAATTTGATAAGTGTATAATTTTATGTTTTTTTAGTCCTTTTGCATTATGATTTTTAGGGTGTTTTATACCTTATTGAGCTTAATAGAATTTATTTTATGAGTTTGGTATATTTTAGAAATCTTGTTAATTAATTAATAAAAGATGAAAATTCTAGCACTCTTAATAATAACGTTTTGAATTTCATGTAGGATTCTGACATGGAAAGAGTTCATTTGGGCTTCCAAATGTGGTTTTAAAATCTAATCTGAAAAAAATTAATCCAAATCTAAACCAGAGAAGGAAGGTTGCTACACACGGAAGGTTCACTATTGGAAGGCCTTGATTGATTATTGGAAATCTTGAGGAGAATATACACAACTATGGAATCTTACAAAATTTGGTAGATTTGGGGGTGACAATTGTTTAATAATGGAATGATTTTCATCTAATCTAGGAACGAAGATTTTGTTTAATTTTTATTTCCATGTAATAAGGTTGTCAAATCTAGGCATACCAATTTTAGTCTTGTATTTTGGCTATTTAAACAATGTAAAGCCTATGTAAAGAGCATTCAAGAGTGATTGAGAAAGAAGACAATGGCTGAAGAATAACTCTCTTTCTTTTGTGTTCTTGAAGAAGTCATGTGTGGCTAACCTTCTTATCTTTGGTTAGACGGAGCTGAAGCCATCATTGTAAACTTGTGAGACTTGTTTTTATTTATTGATTTTTAATTGAATATTTGTTTTTCTTCCAATTTATGTGTATAATGATTGATGAATGGGTTGATTAGGAGTACTACTAATTGATTTATTTATTTAATCAATTGTTATATTAGAATTGAATTGCTATCAATTGATTCTATGTCAGTGGCAATGGGAATTGATGTTAATGGACAAGTTAATGTTATATTTCTAGGAGAAATCAGATTAAAATAATTAAACCACGCTGGTGTGTGCTTAACGTTTAATTTCAATCGTCTTTCCAATTGTTATTGTTATTCCTGAATCAAATCGAGAGCCTAGTCTTGAGATTGATTTAAGAGTAAGGGTGCTATTAATAAGCTATCTTTTAATACACCAATCTTAAGGAAAGACTAAGGATTTTAGGCCTAGTCCTAATTTTCTTGATTGATTATTCAATTGGAATTGATTATCCTTTATGTTGATGAACAAGTTTATGAAGATGGTGTAAGTATCCTTTTGACCGAAGTTTTCTCTTATTGGTTTAATCTTTGATATTTGTATTACCTTGCTCTTTATTCTTGCATTTTAGATAATTAATTATTGTTCTTTTCTACTGCAAACATACCCCCCCCCCTCCATACATAGAATAGCCAATGAAGTTGTGCTAATAAGATTAATCATAATCTGTTTTAGTATAACATTTGGTTACTTTCTGAGTCTTATTTTATTTTCATTTATTTTTTTCTCTCTTTAGGTTAATTAAACATTTTAATCTTGATCATACAATCCTTGTGGGTTCGACTCTTACTTGCTACTATCTACGTTTCAAAGTAAGGTAATTTAATTTGAGTGCTCGACACGCATTAGAGAGTGATCTCGGAGAAACCCAAACCATCCATCCATGGTTAGGTTTTCATGGAAAACCATAGGAGGATGCACGAAAACTATTTAGATGGTTTATACATGGTTCTAGACCATGGAATGAATGTTGAGTGAAAGAAGCAAGCCATTGGACCCCAAACACGAAGAATGAATTAAAAGTGGAAATTGGACCAGAGTGCACCAAGGGTCGCACCGAGGGTCGATAGACCATCCGACCCTAGGTGTTTCTGACCATCGACCCTCAGCATTCGGGAAGTTCAGAATGGATGGAGGGTCGATAGACCCATCGACCCTAGCATCGACCCTTAGTTGACAGAATGGTTTTTAAATTCCGAATTAATTCTAATTAAATTCTATTGACTTTGTTAGGTCTTCTAGCAATATAATAACAGTATAAAGGTGATTTTAAAGCTTGGAAAAGTATCTTTAGCAAGCTAAGGTGAGGAACCTTAACCCCAAACTAAATTGGTTAATAATAAACTATTTTCTATTTCTTGAGTCCTATGCCATGCTTGATTCTATGTGAATATATTTGTAATGTGCATACAGCATGCCATCTAATATTTCTATTACTTGTTCATGCATATTTACTTTACTGTTTCTAACATGATGATGGTGATGATGATAGGAATAGGCATGTGCTTGTATGTGTGTGGTTGATGTGCTTGATGCGAGCGAGTATCAGGGGAGGTGTGATGAGAACGTCAATAAACGTTAACCTTTGGCGGGTCTCAGCACTTTAGCTCTATCTCTAACTCAAGTCTTGTGCATTGGCATCGTCGTATCGCCATTACTTTAGCAGTACTATTATGTCGTAGAGTATCAGGGGAGGTGGTATCGGTCCTTGTAGTCTCTGACTCTACCGGGGGGCCTTAGCTCTATCTCTATGGACATTCTGAGGGATGCTGGGGTGAGGCCTTGGATACATGGTTTGGCATTAGGATTGGTTAGTTGCGAGCCCAGTTTGCAGCCCTCACCAATAGGGGCTTACGTGTTGGTATGGCACTATATAGCAATAAACGTAACCTTTGTTATATATTGTTCATGATTGGGTGCATGTAAGTTGACGATAAACGTGATCTTCGGGTAACGTCACACACTCGTGTATAGAGGCGGAGTCAATAAACGTGAACTTTGGCTACCTCAACCTTTCTATAGCATACTGCAAACTTATATACCAGACCAAAGATATAAATTGACTTTTTGCATGCATATGTATTGTTGCATTGTTTTGGCTACTCACTGACCCGTGTTGTGTGCTCACCCCTCGACGTCGAATATTTTTAGTTCATGATGCAGGTTATACAGTTGAAGACTATATGAGTGCGTCTGTGTACGGGAACATGGCAGCTATGGAAGTTGGAGCTGAAGATGATACACACGACTCCTCTTGCGAGTGCAACTCGTGTGTATTTGATTAGATATTTTATAGGTTTCTTTTATTGCGTTTAATAAAGACTTTTATTTGATATTTAAATATTTATGTTCAGTTGGAAATAGAATAATTTGCTATTAAATTATTGATATCATCTTAGTTCTCAGTTTATTTATTTATAAGATTTCCGCTATTGTGTATTTACTCTGATTATGATTGTGGATGCGTGTAACTTTTGATAACGCGGGGATAGCCTATTTGAGACCCTGGTTGAACCGTTGGTTTATTAGCGGTTCATCACACCATTCTGAATAGTACGGAATTGGGGTGTGACAGGTGGTATCGAGTTTACATCCATGTACATGCGGTCATCATCATCAGCAAGTTCCGCATAAACTCCAGCAACGGCGGCAGCTGCCTCAGAGTCTGCTATCTTTACACGAGTGTGAGGGTGCACCATCTCGTTCCTCTCCTCATCACTAACCTGGGCATCCCGCATGCCCATCTTGCAAATAGCCTCCCAAAATTGAGGCGATGAGAAGGACTTCTCCTGAATCTTCTCATGGAGAAGTCCTTCTCATCCAATAAATCAACCCCCAGATGGGTAAGCAGAACAGTGATCATACGTCCGTACAGAAGGTTGCCAGTGTGACTGGGCAACGTAGCAGTGATCATGGTACGCATGATGATGTACGGAAGGCAGACGGGCTGTCTAGTGCAAATGTTGTACAGTAGATACTGGGTTAGCTGGGAAACCCTCTCGTAATGGCCACTCTGTGGGATCAGGTTATGCTGAATAATCTTGCAATATACCCATGGAGCCAGACGCATATAGCATGCCCTCATCTGCCAACGAACAGGTCATAGAATTTGATTATCAATCTCAGCCCTCATGTAAGACCCGCACGCCACGAACCCGGCCTAACCTTACATTTTGTGTCAGGACCCATCTACATATCATGGTCGAGCCAACTGGACCAAGTGTGTGAAGAAACCCAAGACCCAATATAAAAATTTACCCAAAAACAGTCAAAATGAGGGTAGGGTCGCAAGTTTTAACAGGCAGGTCCGACCCTCCTATCGACCCAAACCATCGACCCTCAACCATGGGTCGCAGAGGGTCTATGAGTTGTCTGACCCTCCCATCGACCTTCAGTATTCGGGAAAAACAGCACGAACCGAAAATTAGGAAACTTTCTAATTTTGATTGGAACCTTTCCTAAACTCAGTGGGACTTATTTTGGGAGGTTTTACTCTATAAATAGGACGTCCCTAAGCCTCTTTCACTCCTTTTACAACCCTAATTGAATTGAGAGAAAGAGAAGAGAAGGAAGACAAGAATAAATAATCAAGGAAGATAAGAAAGCAAAAAGAAGAAGAGTTGCAGAGAAGGAGCATTCTTCTCAGGTATGGATACTAATTCCATGAGTTTCTACAAACCCTAGGTTAGGTAATGAAGAGAGTATGATCTCAGAGAACCGAAACCATCCATCCATGATTTCGTTTCAATGGAAACCATAGTGGAGATCATTAAAACCATGTAGGTGAATAAAGTATAGTTCTAAACCATAGAACATGTATAGAATGGATTGTGAAAGTAAGCCATAGGACCCAACCATGAAAGAGAGAACGAAATCTGATATTTTTGACTCAATCCATGGAGGGTCGCACCTAGGGTCGATGGCAGATCCGACCCTAGCATCGACCCTCAGTGTTCGGGATGTTCAGATTAGGGGGAGGGTCGCACCCAGGGTCGATCATGACTCCGACCCTACCTCTAACCCCCAGTTAACAGAATGGTTTTTAAATTTGGAATAAATTATAATTAAATTTTATCAGCTTTGTTAGGTCTTCTAGCAATATAATAACATTATAAAGGTGATTCTAAAGCTTGGAAGAGTATCTATTAGCAAGCTAAGGTGAGGGAACAAGACCTAAACTAATTGGTTAATAACAAACTGTTTTTATTTCTTGAGTCCAACACCATGATTGTGATATGCGTGTATGCATGTAATGTGCATTTAACATGTCATCCAATATTTCTATTATTACTGTTCATGCATATTTAAATTTATTGATTATTACATGATGATGTTGATGATGGTAGGAATAGGCATGTGAATGTTTGTGTTTGGCTGGTGTGCATGGTGCGGGTAGGGATGGTATCAACCGATACTTCGATGCCGTTCTCATCGTGGTATATTGTGCCATGGTCTATTCAAGTCATGTCCACTAAACAAGTGTTAGTGTGCTTGATGCGAGTGGAGCATCAGGGGGAGGACGTGACATTGTGGTTCAGCCTGGTCACCAGACTCTAGCTCTATCTCTACTCAAGTCTTGTCCACTAACATCGTCGTATCGCCATTACCTTAGCGGAACTAATATGTCGTAGGGCATCAGGGGGGGACGTGGCATTGTGGTTCAGCCTGGTCACCAGACCCTAGCTCTATCTCTATGGATGTATTGAGGGATGCTGGGGTGAGGCCTTGGATACATTGTTTGACAATAGGGTTGGTTAGTTACGAGCCCAGTTTGCAAGCCCTCGCCAACAGGGGCTTACGTGTTGGTATGGGCAACCGGTACAGCCATGCCATTTTCATGGGGTGTATATTGTCCATGGTGGGTGCATGTGGGGCGACAGTGCTGTTTTCGTTGGGCGTTTCCACACACTCGTGTATAGAGGTGCGGCGGCCACCTATCCTTTCTATAGCACATTGCAAACTTTAAACTAGACCAAAGATATGAATTGATTGCGTGCATATGTATTGTTGCATTGTTTTGTTTGCTCACTGAGCCGTGATGTGTGCTCACCCTTTCGAATTCGAATACTTTTAGTTGATGATGCAGGTACCACCGTTGAAGATTATATGAACGCTCCTATGTACGGGCATGTGGCGACAATGGAAGCTGAAAAGTTAATGGATATGCATGACTCCTCATGCGAGTGCAACTCATGCATATTCGATTAGATTTTGTTTAATTTTATTAAAGACATGTAATTGATATTTATTTAATTATGTCTCAGTTGATTTATCAATAATTTGATATTTATTTATGGTTATCACAGTTAAATTCTCAGTTCATTTACTATAAGACTTCCGCTATTTACTTTATTACCTCTGATTAATGTGGAATGTGTTTTGGTTTATCATATGTGGGATAGCCTATTTTGAGATCCTGGTTGAACCGTTGGTTTATTGACGGTTCATCACACCATTCCGAATAGTACGGAATTGGGGTGTGACAACTTGGTATCAGAGCATCTCGTAGGCCTTACCCATTAAACCTGGATACTTCCACTAGAGTCCATGAAATGAGTTAGGATAAATTAAAAGCTTTAATACAAACAAACCATAAGCACCTGTGTTGGTTGAGACAGAAATTAAACAAGACAATAATGTACATATAATGGGTGGAACCTTATATATACACTCACACAGAAAGAGAAGACCAAAAATTATCCTAATAAACAAACAATATAGGGTATTATCTATAAGTTGGGTAGTTATCCAAGTATACAAGGATATAGTACAGTAGCAAGAAGGGAGCTTCTGTAAAGAAGAAAATTGGAATATCGAGTTGGTACTCACAAGATGTGAACCTTGATGTAGGATAGAGGAAGAAGGAAAATGGCTAGTAATGCCAAAACCCCTGTATAGATAAAGAAAAAGATCTCGGGCTGAATGCGACAGAGATAGGAGAATAACGGCCATACATTAAGAATAAGAGTAACAAAAAGGAGATAATCTATATTCTTGGGTGACTTGGAGACTCAGAGTGAGATCCACCACAAGCTGATCTATTGCCCACTGAGCATTAAGTAGAAGTTGAAACTTGACCCCACCACTATCTGGGTCGAGAATGGGTAATGAAAACTCATCTGAGTTGGTAATCAGATTAGAGGAAATAAGAGGAAGTGAACAACTAGACCACTCCAGCCAACCACCTGGACTATTAAGTACCTTGGTTATGGTTGTCATAAACTTGACCCAATAAAATACAAGAGCAACAACAGATGAGATCGACTATGCAAGTTGCTATGTAAATCACTACCCAAGTTGCTGATGCTACATCAACACCTTCGGGTCAAACCAAGTATGGTACCAATTGGTAGCGTCACTGTACCCCAACACCTATTAGCTATAACATAGTGCCTACCACACAGCAAGTCCCAGTAATTCACACCCCATTACAGAAGTTTGGTGCACAACAAGCAGTGTATCAAGGTGGTTAACCTTATCAGCCACCGATGCATGGGATAGTTGCAACATGACAGAATGATCCGACAAGGATTGAAGAATGTCTTCTGAAGATGATACCTCAGATATTTTCAACAAAGGATCAAATCTATTATGACCATATATCTAGATAGGTTTATATAGGAAGCGGTGCATTATTGATTTACTCTTATGATTATAGAGGATGCACATACCAGATTTTAATTTCTCGTGCCTTGACAAGATACCTTCTTGATTTAACCTGTCAATTGAAGTTATAGATATTGTTTCTTTAGTACTAGTCCTGATTATACCAATCTAAACTACTCTCATGATCGACAACATGAACAAAGATATGACCTGAATGAACCGTTAAATGTTTAATCATGTTGAGCGTACATCTTCTGATTTATACCTGATTTACTGATGTACGAAATTTTCTTCAGATTTATTCCTGTAATGCCTTGACCAATGGCATTATATAGAACCTGTAATGATGAGGTTAAGAGTTGTAAAACCTTTATTTCCAGATTTACTCCTGATCTTTAAACCTAAGTTCACTAGAAAAAGCAAGTGTTCATCATTATACTAAATTGAAAGAAGGAAATGAATTATTTTTGGATAAACATGCTGATTCATTCATCCCCTGACCTTTGTTGATAAAGATGTTTAGTGAATAAGGAATTATTGGAAGAAAGATGATTGGATTCAGATTAAATGCCATAGCCAATGAACCTCGGATGAAGTAATGGAGGACCACTCTAAGATCGCAAAACCTCTTACCAAGCTAACCAGGAAAGGAGAGGAGTTTAATTTGACTGACAAGGGTGAAGAATATTTCCAGATTCTAAAGTAAGATTGGTATCAGCTCCCATCTTGATTGTTCCGACACCAGGGAAACCTTTTACCCTATCCATCAGAGATTTCGGATTGGATCTAGGATGCGGGTTGATGTAAGGTAAATAAGCGATTTCATATGCTTTAAGAAAACTGAAAGAGCATGAGAAGAGTTACCCAACTCATGATTGGAGTAAACAATTGTGATTCATGCAATCAAGACTTGGAGACATTATTTAAACGGAGAAGAATTTTAGATTAGATCGGATTACAAGTGTTTTATTTATCTCTTCATTAGAAAGAGTTGAACATGAGGATAAGGAGATGGTTAGGAATACTTGATGGATTAAGATTGTGATATTCAATGTCACCCAAGCAAGGCTAATGTAGTAGCTAAGGCCATAAGCAAAAACAGAATTATGAAGTCCAATGAAGGACCCAGTATAATTGCTACCTTATGTTTTGCAGCAATAGATTCAGATTTGGAAGGAGAGTAACATATAATAGAAACTCGTGTTGTTCCAATTAAGCAAGAATTTATGGATGAATTTATGGAGCAATAGTTCGTCGGTTGCGCTTGTGGCATTAAAGTTCATCTCTGAATTGATGGATGAAGTAGAAGTAGTAATTTTGTTAGGTCTGTATATAGGAACAGTGTAAGCAGACTTAGAAAAGGAAAATCAAACCCTGGCTTTTGTTTTGGGAATGGAATTGCAGTATTGTGAACTATGTCAATGATTTTCCACTGACTCCCAAATCGATTGACATGGTTGGGTGGTTGTTGATCGTCTTATGAAAATAGCTCATTCCATTTCTATACGACCTCGGTATGCTTTGGAGCGGCTAACTAAGCTATATGTGGATAATATTGCCAGATTGAATGGAATGCATGAGAGCTTAGTGTCGGTCAGAGGCTTATGCCTTATCTCAAAGTTTTGGAAGGATGTACAAAAATAATGGGGACAAAGTTGAAGTTTAGTACCGCACTTTACCTCAAATCGACGGACAATCAAAGCAGACTATACAGATCCTAAGAGATATGCTCCGAGCTTATAAAATTGATTTCAAGGAGCTTGAGTTGAGAAGTTAACCATGAATCGAAGTTGCTACCAAGATACTATGTAGATGTCACCTATGAAGCATGGTACGGTAGAAATGTCAAATCCCTTTATTTTGGAATAAAGTCGGTGAATGAAGAATTTTGAGACCTAAGTCTAATGAAGAAAACTATCGAGTGACAAACAAGATCAAAGAAAAAGGGGCAGGATAGCTCAGGATGTGAGAAGAGACACCAAGACCTTGAGTTCGCCATAAGGGTCAAAGTGTTTTTGAAGATATCACTTATACACAGTTTGAAATGATTAGACAATAAAGGAAATTCATATTTTATATATGTATTGGATCTTCTAAACTTTGGAGAGACGTGAAAAAGTTACATATCAATTAGCGTTACCGCTATCCATGTCTAGTGTGCATGATGTATTTCGTGTGTCTCTATTGAAAAAAAAAGTACAATGGAGGTCCATATCAAAGGTATTGACCACGGAATCACTGGATTAGATAGAATGTTTAACTATTGAAGTGGTACTAGCCTAGTTCACTAGTGGAAAGGTACAATATTTCCAAAGTAGGGATAATTATTATAGGAAGGTAACCTGGCAAAGACAAGACGTGGAGAATAGTGCATAGGAGGAAGTAGAAGCAATGCGGAAATAGAATTCCCACCTATTGACTCCGAAGTAAATTCAAAAATTTTGAGGACAAAATTTATTTTAAGGATGGGGGAGTTGTAAGATTCGTACGTTCAAATTTTGAGGACAAAATTAATTTAAGGATGGGGGGGTTGTAAGATCCGTACTTTCAAATTTCGAGGACGAAATTTCTTTTAAGGGTGGTGGAGTTGTAAGACCCGCACGCCACGAACCCGGCCTAACCTTACATTTCATGTTGGGATCCGTCTACATATTATGGTCGAGCCAAGTGGACCAAGTGTTTGAAGAAACCCAAGACCCAATATGAAAATTTACCCAAAAATAGTCAAAATGAGGGTAGGGTCGCAGGTTTTAACAGGAAGGTCCGACCCTCCCATTGACCCTCACCATCGACCCTCAACCATGGGTCGCAGAGGGTCTATGAGTTGTCCGACCCTCCCATCGACCATCAGTATTCGGGAAAAACAGCACAAACTGAAAATTAGGAAACATTCCTAATTTCGATTGGAACCTTTCCTAAACTCAATGGGACTTATTTTGGGAGGTTTTACTCTATAAATAGGACGTCCCTAAGCCTCTTTCACTCCTTTTTACAACCCTAATTGAATTGAGAGAAAGAGAAGAGAAGGAAGAAAAGAAGAAAAGAAGCAAGGAAGAGAAGAAAGCAAAAAGAAGAAGAGTTGCAGAGAAGGAGTATTCTTCTCAAGTATGGATACTAATTCCATGAGTTTCTATAGACCTTAGGTTAGGTAATGAAGAGAGTATGATCTCGGAGAACCCAAACCATCCATCCATGATCTCGTTTCAATGGAAACCATAGAGGAGATCATTAAAACCATGTAGGTGAATAAATTATAGTTCTAAACCATAGAACATGTATAAAATGGATTGTGGAAGTAAGCCATAGGACCCAACCATGAAAGAGAGAACGAAATCTGATATTTTCGACTCAAACCATGGAGGGTCGCACCTAGGGTCGATGGCAGATCCGACCCTAGCATCGACCCTCAGTATTCGGGAAGTTCAGATTAGGGGGAAGGTCGCACCCAGGGTCGATCATGACTCCGACCCTACCCCCGATCCTCAGTTAACAGAATGGTTTTTAAATTCAAAATAAATTCTAATTAAATTTTATCGGCTTTGTTAGGTCTTCTAGCAATATAATAACATTATAAAGGTGATTCTAAAGCCTGGAAGAGTATCTATTAGCAAGCTAAGGTGAGGGAACAAGACCTAAACTAATTGGTTAATAACAAACTATTTTTATTTCTTGAGTCAAACACCATGATTGTGATATGTGTGTATGCTTGTAATGTGCATTTAACATGTCATCCAATATTTCTATTATTACTGTTCATGCATATTTAAATTTATTGATTATAACATGATGATGTTGATGATGGTAGGAATAGGCATGTGAATGTTTGTGTTTGGCTGGTGTGCATGGTGCGGGTAGGGATGGTATCAACCGGTACTTCGATGTCGTTCTCATTGGGGTATATTGTGCCATGGTCTATTCAAGTCATGTTCACTATGCAAGTGTTAGTGTGCTTGATGCTAGTGGAGCATCAGGGGGAGGACGTGACATTGTGGTTCAGCCTGGTCACCAGACTCTAGCTCTATCTCTACTCAAGTCTTGTCCACTTACATCGTCGTATCGCCATTACCTTAGCGGAACTAATATGTCGTAGGGCATCAGGGGGGGACGTGGCATTGTGGTTCAGCCTGGTCACCAGACCCTAGCTCTATCTCTATGGATGTATTGAGGGATGCTGGGGTGAGGCCTTGGATTCATTGTTTGACATTAGGGTTGGTTAGTTGCGAGCCCAGTTTGCAAGCCCTCGCCAACAGGGGCTTACGTGTTGGTATGGGAAACCGGTACAGTCATGCCATTTTCAGGGGGTGTATATTGTCCATGGTGGGTGCATGTGGGGCGACAGTGCCGTTTTCATTGGGCGTTTCCACACACTCGTGTATAGAGGTGCGGCGGCTACCTATCCTTTCTATAAGACATTGCAAACTTTAAACCAGATGAAAGATATGAATTGATTGCGTGCATATGTATTGTTGCATTGTTTTGTTTGCTCACTGAGCCATGATGTGTGCTCACCCTTTCGAATTCGATTACTTTTAGTTGATGATGCAGGTACCACCGTTGAAGATTATATGAACGCTCTTATGTACGGGCATGTAGCGACAATGGAAGCTGAAGACTTAGTGGATATGCATGACTCCTCATGCGAGTGCAACTCATGCGTATTCGATTAGATTTTGTTTAATTTTATTAAAGACATGTAATTGATATTTATTTAATTATGTCTCAGTTGATTTATCAATAATTTGATATTTATTTATGGTTATCACAGTTAAATTCTCCGTTCATTTATTATAAAACTTCCAATATTTACTTTATTACCTCTGATTAATGTGGAATGTGTTTTGGTTTATCATATGTGGGATAGCCTATTTTGAGATCCTGGTTGAACCGTTGGTTTATTGACGGTTCATCACACCATTCTGAATAGTGCGGAATTGGGGTGTGACACCTCATCTCTGTGGAGGAGAACTGGTGCTCTCCAGGAGCACAGTAAACCATAGGGCCATCATAGGAAATGCCCAGTAGGTCGGCCAGCTGTCGATAATCGAATGAAATGTTCACCCCTTTGACATAGCTTGTGATGCGCAGCTCATGACCCCTCTCAACATCATTGTAATCCCCCACCACCTGGAGGTTACAATAAAACTGGCGTACCAAATCCGGACAGGTGCAAGCATCGTAAGTGATGACAGGGAGCCATCCCATATCACCAATCGCCCTCTCTGCCTTGAACAGGGGCAACTCAGACAAGTTCACCATACGACCACCCTCCACCTTCTTGCGAGCGAAGTGGGCATACTGTGCCTCAGCTTCGTTGGAACGAAAACGAAGAGGATCACGAACTCTAGGTACTTTGGTACGAATAAGAAAGAAAAACAGATAGTACGTTAGTAGGGTAGAAAAGCTTAAATTTTGACATTATAACGATGTAAGTTGGCCAAAAGCCTCACTTGTCACCCATACACATGGGCAGGAAGACTTACGTAGGTTCTAACATATCCTACAACACTCACACAGTAGGAAATTCTAACTAATGGGATCCAATTTAAAGAAATTGCAAGAAATCAAATTTTCAACAAATTAGGGCAAAAAGAGCAAAAATTTATGTTTCTCGATAACCAACCGATGAAACACCGTAAAAAGTTTAATTTGAAAAATACAAGTTAAATGGGAAAAAACCTAGAAATGAAAACCTAAAAACAGGTAAAAATGAGAAAACATACCTGTAGGAGTAATGCGGACGTGGAAACACGGAACCAAAATGACCAATACAGTGGAGTGGCACTGTAGCAATTCAGAGGTGGGAGACGAGTTGAAAAGGGGAAGAAATTATGGGAAATGAACCCAGAATCGGATCTTAAAAGTCTGGTTTTTGGTCTGGGGGTCGGACAATTTGACCAGGATCATCGACCCCCATACCGACCCCCATATCGACCCCCAGCTCTGGGGAATCTGATAGAAAACCAGGGGTCGGACCTGGGGGTCGGACATCCATCGACCCCCATATCGACCCCCAGCTCTCGGGAAGAACAGGTTATTCCCAGGGTCGAATACTGAGGGTCGGACATATCATCGACCCCCACCATCGACCCTGCATAGAAAAGACAGTAATTTTCATACGATGAGCTGAAAACTTTGAAAGTTTATATCGGTTAGCGTGCCTACATGAAGTATAAATGATTGTCTCACTTATTTTGATGATTTTCAAGCACCCCATTCTAAGAAGAAAATATGTCTAGGCGTAGAGTAACCAGGCAGAGCAGAAATACTGTTCCACCACCACCTGTGGAGGAAACTAGTCAAGAAAATATATATGCACAGGGAAATCCACAGGTTGCACCACCAGAAAATCCGGTTCAGGCGGATCCTACAAACTTGTCACCTCCACCACCGGAGTTAGCAACCGTGGTGATGAACTTAGAACAGCAGCTGCAATATGCAACACGCACAGGCTCAAATGCAAGTTGCAATGGGGATTATGTTTCTAGCCACACATGCTACACCCATGCAGACTAGACAAGCTAGTGCAGCACCGGTGGGTAACCACCCAGCACCTCAAACACCTCAACCACCAGCTGCACAGATTCCAGTACCAGGTTCGAAAGTAGCTCAGGTTCATTATTAGTATCCACAACCTATGTTTGGGGCATACCCCCAAAATCAGATGGATCACTCTCGACTGGTTGAGAGATTTTTGAAGATGAAGCCCAAGGTATTTAATGGTAAACCGTCTGATCCGTTATGGCCAACACACTGGATCGACGAGATGGAGAGAAACTTTCTTATGATGACTTTTACAGAAGAAGAAAAGGTATTATGTGCCACCTTCATGCTAAAAGGCGATGAACATCATTGGTGGAAATCTACTAGGGCCTAATCTATTGACCAAGCACGCCCTATTGACTTGGGCTATTTACAAAGAAGCTTTCTTTGAGAAGTATTTTCCCCGAAGCTTCAGAGATCCTATGGAGAAGGAGTTCCTGAGTTTATATCAGGGCCAGATGTCCGTGGATGCATATCAACAGCGTTATGAGGAGCTGTTTTTCTTTGCACCACTTAGTATGCAAGAAGAAGACATTAAGACCCGTAGGTTTGTCACGGGACTTAGAGGAAGCATCAGAGAGCACGTTCTGGGTTTGGAAAATAAGATATATAATGAAGCTGTCCAAATTGCTCGAGTTATAGAATCGACCCAAAAGGAATGTTACTTTACACAGAACAGAGGCATAAAAAGGCCTGCCGGAATCACTTATAATGGAGGGCACAACAAGACATTTAAACCCTTCCGTGCTCAAGGCTTTACTTCTGCATCCAAGACTACCCCAGTAACTCAACAGCAACCAAAGCCAAATTCTGAAGGTCCGAGAGGTTATAACTGCAACCAAGTGGGACATATGATAAGGGAGTGCCCTAAGCCCAAGAAGCAATTACATCAAGGACGAGTATATGCTGTGACATCCGACGATGCTGCCGCGTCACCCGATGTGGTCACAGGTATGACCGAAACCTTTTAAGTTGTATTACATTGTATGAGAATGTAGACTAAGTTAAATAAATCACAGGTATCGTACCTATAAATGGCCTACCCGCCAGAGTACTCTATGATTCAGGAGCTACTCATTCCTTTATATCTGTGTCGTTTGGAAAGAAGCTGAACTTACCCATCAAAACATTGGACTTCAAAGTACTTGTATGGTCACCGATGGGGTTAGAAGTGGAATTAAATAAAGGTTATGGGTCATGTCCAGTTCTCATTGGCGAGAAAACCTTAAATGCAACATTGATCCAACTTGTGATGGCAGACTTTGAAGTCATCTTGGGAATGGACTGGTTAGCTCGGCATTCTGCGAACCTATTATGAGCCGAAAAGAAGCTAACATTTAAAGACAAAGAAGGAGTAGAATTCAGTTTTGCGGGAACCAAACTTCCCCGTAAACGCAAGCTCATACTCTCAGCACTAAAGGCTAAGAAGTGCCTTGAGAAGGGGGCAGTTGGGTATCTAGTATCAGTGGTCGACCTAACCAAGGAAGCACCACGAATGGAAGATATTGATGTCGTGTGGGACTATTCCGACGTATTTCCAGAGGAACTACCAGGATTACCACCCGATAGAGCCATAGAGTTTGTGATAGACCTTATACCTGGAGCCGCACCAGTATCAAAAGCACCTTATAGAATGGCTCCTACTGAACTGAAGGAATTCAAAGTGCAACTACAGGAACTGCTGGACAAGGGTTATATTCGACCCAGTATATCACCATGGGGAAAAGAAGAAGGACGGTAGCGTTCGATTATGTATCGACTATCGGGAGTTGAACAAGCTGACAATCAAGAATCGATATCCACTACCTAGGATCGATGACTTGTTCGATCAGTTGCAAGGGGAAAAAGTATTTTCTATGATCGACCTTCGGTCAGGCTATCATCAGTTGAAAATTAAAGAGGGTGATATTCCTAAGACAGCTTTCAGGACCAGATATGGACATTATGAATTCTTGGTCATGTCTTTTGGATTAACAAACGCACCAGCAACTTTCATGGAACTTATGAATCGGGTTTTCCACGATATGTTGGATGTCAGTTATTGTATTTATTGATGATATATTGGTATATTTCAAGGACAAAGAAACCCATATTAAGAACCTAAACGCCGCCCTACAATGTTTAAGGAAAGAGAAGCTATATGCCAAATTTACCAAGTGTGAGTTTTGGCTAAGTGAAGTCGCCTTCCTAGGCCATGTAGTATCCGCTGAAGAAATCAAAGTGGACCACAGCAAGATCGAGGCTATTGTAAAGTGGGAAGCACCAAAGAGCATTGCAGAAATTAGATGTTTTCTGGGTCTCACTGGTTATTATCAGAGATTTGTGGAAGACTATTCCCGGATTACTGTACCTCTCACCCGTTTGACTAAGAAAGGTGAAAAGTTTGTGTGGACGGATAAATGTGAGAAGAGCTTCCAGACATTGAAGACCAGATTGATATCCGCTCCGATTTTGACTATTCCTGTCCCAGGACAGCAATTTACCCTATACACTGATGCGTTAGGACTGGGATTAGGATGTGTGCTTATGCAAGGAGAACAAGTAATTGCTTATGCCTCAAGACAGTTGAAGACACATGAGAAAAACTATCCCATTCATGATTTGGACTTAGCAGTAGTTGTACATGCTGTCAAGATATGGAGACATTACCTATACGGAGAGAAGTTCCAGATTAAATCGGACCACAAAAGTCTTACTTATTTATTTAATCAGAAGGAGTTGAATATGAGACAAAGAAGATGGTTGGAACTACTGAAAGACTATGATTGTGATATCCAGTATCATCCGGGGAAAGCTAATGTAGTAGTGGATGCGTTGATCAGAAAGGCAATGATAAAATCTCAAGGAGAGGTTAGCACAACCGCGGCAATGTGTACTATAGGAATGGTATTCAATCACGGCAATGAGCAGTATGTGATAGATACAATGGATGGATCAGCCAACCAAGGGTTTATTCATCGGTTTTCAAATATGTTCGCTGCATTAAAGATTATACCGGATATAATTGATGAAGTGAAGACAGCTATCAAATCAGACCCTTACCTGAGAACGGTGCAAGAAGACATCGAAAAAG
Organism: Protea cynaroides; assembly: GCA_028583415.1. Taxonomy (NCBI): domain Eukaryota; kingdom Viridiplantae; phylum Streptophyta; class Magnoliopsida; order Proteales; family Proteaceae; genus Protea; species Protea cynaroides. The sequence continues at coordinate 82,878,276 of CM053268.1, forward strand.
GTAGAACTAACCCTGAGTTCACCTTGGACGAAGAGAAGGTACTGAAGTACAAAGGAAGATATGTGTACCCAAAACAGAAAGTGTGGACATTAGACACCGACTGATGAAAGAAGCCCATACCACCATCTATTCGATACATCCTGGAAGTACAAAAATGTATCACGATCTAAAGAAACTATATTGGTGGAGAGGGATGAAAGCAGATGTAGCTAAGTTCGTGTCTCAATGCCTAAATTGTCAGAAAGTGAAGGCTGAACGAAAAAGACCCGCAGGACTGTTACAGCCATTATCGGAACCAGCATGGAAATGGGACTACATTACTATGGACTTTGTCACGGGATTACCACTGACTCCTCGAGTAGTTGACTCAGTTTGGGTGATTGTAGAACGTTTGACTAAGATAGCTCGCTTTATACCGATACGACCTTAGTATACACTGAAAAGGTTAGCAAAGCTGTATGTGGATAATATTGTTCGATTGCACGGTGTACCAGAGAGCATTGTGTCCGATAGAGATCCACGATTTACTTCAAAGTTTTGGGAAGGATTGCAAAAGACTATGGGTACAACATTGAAGTTTAGTACTTCATTCCATCCACAGACAGATGGACAGTCAGAGCGTACAATTCAGATTCTAGAAGATATGCTACGAGCATGTGTAATTGACTTCAAAGGATCATGGGATGAAAAGTTACCACTGATCGAGTTCGCTTATAACAATAGCTACTAGGCTACTATACAGATGTCACCCTATGAAGCACTGTATGGCAGAAAGTGTCGAACTCCTTTGTTTTGGAATGAAGTTGGAGAACACTGTATTGTTGGGCCAGAATTTGTTGAAGAGACTTGTCGTGTGGTCGACATTATCAAGGAAAGGGTATAAACAGCCCAGAACCGTCAGCAGCAATATGCAGATACTCGACGCAGAGATCTTGAGTTCGCCATGGGTGATAAAGTATTCTTGAAAGTACCGCCTATGCGAGGATTGAAACAATTCGGACAGAAAGGGAAATTAAGTCCAGGATATGTCGGGCCATATGAGATTCTAACTAAGCGTGGGAAAGTGGCTTACCAGTTAGCACTACCACCATCTATGTCAAGTGTGCATGACGTATTTCATATTTCCCTATTGAAGAAGTATGTCAAGGATCCAACGCACGTCCTAACAGTAGATCAATTGGAATTGACTGATGAATTGACATTTGAAGTAACACCAACTGAAATCACCAGTCGAAAGGTTCAATGAATACGCAACCGAGATATCTATTATGTTAAGGTCACTTGGAGAAGTAGAGATATGGAAGAAATTACATGGGAAGAAGAGAATGCTATGCGGAAGCAATACCCTCACTTATTTGATTCAGAAGGTACGTATAATTTCGAGGACGAAATTTTTATAAGTAGGGGGGAGTTGTAAGACCTTGTATCAAAGTAACCCGGTCTTACCACTTTGAATCAGGTTTACCCATCATGGTCGAGCCAAATGGACCAAGGGCGTGAAGGAGATCGTGATCCCAGGTATCAAATCGACCCAAAAATAATTAAATTAAGGGGAGGGTCGCATACCCAGCAAGGGAGGGTCGGACCCCCCAAGACAGAAAGTCAGACCCCCTGTTTTACAGAGGGGGTCAGACACTTTAGGATTTAGGGGTCGACGGGATCATCGACCCCCTCATCCACCCCCTCATCGACCCCCAGTTGCCGCCAGAAACTGAAATTAGGAAAGTTTCCTAATTTCGGTTGGACTCTTTCCAAATCTCAATGGGACTTATTTTAGGAGTTTCTACTCTATAAATAAGAGGTCCCTAAGCCTCTTTCACTCCTTTTACAACCCTAATTGAATGAGAGAAAGAGAAGAGAAGGAAGAGAAGAAGAAGAGAAGCAAGGAATAGAAGAAAGCAAAAAAGAGAAGAGTTGCAGAGAAGGAGTATTCTTCTCAGGTATGGGTACTAATTCCATGAGTTTCTACAGACCTTAGGTTATGTAATGAAGAGAGTATGATCTCGAAGAATCCCAAACCATCAACCCATGGTTAAGTTTCCATGGAAAACCATGTGGGAATTCATGAAAGCTATATAGGTGAATGATTCATGATTTTAGACCATAGAATGTGTGTAGAATGGACTTTAGGAGCAAGCCATAGGACCCCAAACATGAAGAATGGACTGAATGGAAGAAAATTGATCAAAACCCACAGGGGGTCGCACAGGGGGTCGATGACCAATCGACCCTATCAGACCCTGAGCATCGACCCCCAGTGTTCGGAAAGTCCAGAATAGGGGTGGTCGCACCAGGGGTCGATCATGACTCCGACCCTATCTCCAACCCCCAGTTAACAACATGGTTTTTAAATTCAGAATTAATTCTAATTAAATTCTATCGACTTTATTAGGTCTTCTAGCAATATAATAACATTATATAGGTGAATCTAAAGCTTCGAAGAGGATCTATTAACAAGCTAAGGTGAGGGAACAAGACCTAAACCAACTGGTTAATAATAAATTATTTTAATTCTTGAGTCCAATGCCATATTGATTCCATGCGTGTATGCTTGTTTGTGCATTCAACATATCATCCAATATTTCTATTAATTGTTAATGCATATTTACTTTATTGTTTATAACATGATGATGGTGATGATGATAGGAATAGGCATGTGATTGTTTTGTGTTTGGCCAGTGTATATGGTGCGGGTAGGGATGGTATCAACCGGTACAGCCATGACCGTTCTTCATGGGGTGTATATTGTGCCATGGTCTACTCAAGTCATGTCCACTGATGTCATCGTATCGCCATTACCTTAGCAGAACTATTGCGACGTAGGGCATCAAGGAGGGTCTCGATCTTTGAGTCCTATACTCTATCGGGGGGCCTTAGCTCTATCTCTACGGGTGTTCTAAGGGATGCTGTGGTGAGGCCTTGGATACACTGTTTGGCATTAGGATTGGTTAGTAGTGAGCCCCGTTTGCAGCCCTAGCCATCGAGGGTTTATTTATTGGTATGGAGTTGTGCATCGATAAATGTGACCTTTGTTGTACAATATTCATTGTGGGTGCTGTGGGCGACGGTGAGAGGTTCATCGGGCGTATCCACACTCTCGTGCATAGAGGTGCGGCGGCCACCTATCCTTTCTATAGCATAGTGCAAACGTAAAACCAGACCAATGATATGATTTGACTGCATGCATATGTATTCTTGCATTGTTTTGTTTGCTCACTGAGCCGTGATGTGTGCTCACCCTTTCGACGTCGAATTTTTTTAGTTGATGATGCAGGTACGACTGTTGAAGATTATGTAAATGCTCCAGGGTACGGAAACGTGGTGGCGATGAAAGTGGAAGAGGAAGTGGATACACATGACTCCTCTTGTGAGTGCAACTCATGTATATTCGATTAAATATTTTTCTAGTTTTCTTTATTTAGATTTGTTAAGGACATGTATTTGATATTTATTTATGTCTCAGTTGATACAGAATAATTTGCTATTTAAATATTAATATCACTGTAGGTTCTCAGTTTATTTTATTATAAGACTTCCGCTATTGTGTATTTACTCTGATAATGAATATGGATGTATGGGGTTTAGATAAAATGGATATAGCCTACTCGAGATCCTAGTTGAATCGTTGGTTTGTTAACGGTACATCACACCATTCTGAATAGAGCGGAATTGGGGTGTGACAGCCAACACTTCCCCTGATGCCTATCCATACCAACATGTAAGCCCCTATTGGCGAGGGCTTACAAACTGGGCTCGTAACTAACCAATCCTAATGCCAAACAGTGTATCCAAGGCCTTACTCCAGCATCCCTCAATACGTCCATAGAGATAGAACAAAGGCCCCCCAATAAAGTCAGAGACTACACGGTCCGAAACCACCTCTGTAAGACCCGTATCGAACTAACCTGTCATACCACCTTGTACCAGGTCTACCTATCATGGTCGAGCCAAATGGACCAAGTGCTTGAAGCAAATAGCAAAACCAGATATTAAACTGACCCAAAAATAGTAAAATAGAGGGCAGGGCCGCATACCCAGGTAGGCAGGGTCAACCCCCCTCACTAAGAAGTCAGACCCCTGATATTTTAACTGGGGGTCGGACAACTTAGAACTGAGGGTCGACGGGATCTCCGACCCCCTCATCGACCCCCTCTTTGCCGACAGAAACCGCAAATAGGAAACTTTCCAAATTTCAATGGGATTCCTTCCTAATCTCAATGGGTCTTATTTTGGGAGATTCTACTCTATAAATAAGACATCCCTAAGCCTCTTTCACTCCTTTTGAAACCCTAATTGAAAGTGAGAGAAGGAGAAGAGAAGGAGAAGAGAAGGAAAGTTGGAGAAGAAGACTAAAGTGAAGAATTCAGAGAAACCTCTGAATCTCAGCAAAACCTAATGTATGGGTACGTTTCCGTTGATGATCTAAGACCTTAGAATAGTTCATGAAGAGGGTATGGTCTAGGAGAAATCTAAATCATACATCCATGGTAGGATTTCAATGAAATCCATGGAAGAAATCATGGTAGGCAAAGTAAGGAAGAAACCTAGAGTTCTAAGCCATAGAAGCATAAAATGGATGGTGAAAGTAAGCCATAGGACCCAAACATGAAAGAATGGACTGTAGAATGAAATTCTCAACTCAAACCAGGGGGGTCGCACGTGGGGTCGATTAGGAATCGACCCTACCAGACCATAGGATCGACCCCCAGCATTCGGGAAGTCCAGGAAGGGGGTGGTAGCACCCAGGGTCGATGGAACATCTGACCCTGGCATCGACCCTACCCTGGGGGTTGCATTAAACTTCTACCCTACCTGCGACCCACCCTGCGACCCTCACTTAAAAGCAAGCCTAAAAGTGCCGGAATGACTTCTAACTAAAATCTATCGACTTGTTAGGTAATCCTATTGATATAAAAGTGATTCATAAAGCTCGAAAGAGGATCTACACTCAAGCAAAGGTGAGGGAACAAGACCTAAACTAAATGGCTAATAATAAACTATTTTTATTTTCTTGAGTCCAATGCCATGACTGATTCTATGCGTGTTTGCTTGTAATGTGCATTTAACATGTCATCCAATATTCCTGCTATTTATGTTCATGCATATTTAATTCTATTTTATTTATAACATGATGATGATGATGGTGCTAGGAATAGACATGTGAATGTTTGTGTGTGGTCAATGTGCTTGATGTGAGTGGGGCATCAGGAGAGGTGTTATGCGATGTTTGATACAGGCACATTAGCTCTATCTATACTCAAGTCTGGTCCACTGACATCGTCGTATCGCCATTACCTTAGCAAAACTATTACAGCGTAGGCCGTTAGGGGAGGTGGTCTCGGACCGTGTAGTCTTCGACTCTGCCGGGGGGCCTTAGCTCTATCTCTATGGACGTATTGAGGGATGCTGGGGTGAGGCCTTAGATACACTGTTTGACATTAGGATTGGATAGTTGCGAGCCCAGTATGCAACCCCTCGCCAGTAGGGGCTTACGTGTTGGTATGGGTAGGGCATCAGGGGAAGTGTTAAGCGGTGTTTGATCCGGACACTTTAGCTCTATCTATATTCCATGTTGGGGTGGATGTGGACGACAATGGTGTTTGATCCGTTGGGTGGGCTTACACACCTTATGTATAGAGGTGAGGCGGCCACCAAACCTTTCTATAGCACATTGCAAACTTATATACCATACCTCATATATGAATTGAATGCATGCATATATTTGTTGCATTGTTTTGTTTGCTCACTGAACCGTGATTTGAGCTCACCCTACATCAAATATTTTTAGTTGATGATGCAGGTACCACAGTGGAAGAATATATGAATGCTTCTGTGTACGGGCACGTTGCTGCGATGGAGGCTGAAGACATAGTGGAGACGTATGACTCCTCAAGCGAGTGCAACTCATGCGTTTTCAATTTGATTTTTATTTGAATTATTAAGGAAATGTAATTTGATATTTTATTTACTTATGTCTCGGTTGATACAACATAATTGATATTTTATTTATGATTATCACAGTTAGATTCCTCAGTTCATTTAATATTAAGACTTTCGCTATTGTGTATTTATTCTGATTATGGTTGTGGATGTGTATGATTTAGTTTACATGGACACAGGCTATTAGAGATCCTGGTTGAACCGTTGGTTTATTAGCAGTTCATTACACCATTCTTAATAGTTTGGAATTGGGGTGTGACAATTTGGTTTCAGAGCTTTCTGGCCCTATCTGTTAAACCAGTATACTTTCACAAAAGTACGTGAACTGAGTTTGGATAAAAATTTAAAAACTATAATAATAACACACCATAAGCATCTGTGTTGTTTGAGACAAAAATTGAAAGAGAATAATGCATTTATTAAATGAGAAACAAATTTATATACACTCAAATGAAGAACAAACGTATATATACAAGTCTAAAGCAGAGCACAATCCACAACCCGAACAGTTACTCTGAAGTACAAAAGAAATATAAAAAGAAAAAAATTCATCATGAAGCTGGAGGTGATGGGGGAGGCGGTGCCTCGCGGTCTCTGTCATAATCCTTAGCATAGACTCTAGTCAACCAAGCTATCTGAGTTTCGTCTAGAGACTAGCTGTGATATCAGCCACCCACTGGTCAGTCACGCATTGGGCATCCATAAGTTCTCCCACCCATTGATCCGACATGCGCTAAGCATCCAGAAGCTCTCCCACCCACTGATCAGACATGCACTGAGCATCTAGAAGCTCTCCCATCCATAGATCAAACATGCGCTGAGCCTCTCGAATCTCATGCAATATCTCCATCATGTCATCAGAAGGTGCATAAAAAAGGACCAGCTGCATAAGAAGGACCAGCTCCTGTAGCATGAGTAGGTGATAGAGGAGGTATGGAATCCACATCCATGTATAAATGATCATCATCACCCCCATGAACCCCTACTCCAGCGGCTGCTATTGCTGCCTCAGCGTCAGCCATCTCCACTCGAGTACATGGACACACCAGAGTGTTCCTCTCATCGTCAATGACCTGGGAATCCTGCATGCCCATCTTACAGATGGCCTCCCAATCTAGAGGTAATGAGAAGGATTTCACTTAAATCCTCTCATCCACCATGTCAACACCCAGGCGGGTAAGCAGCATAGAGATCATGCATCCATAGGGCAGGTTGCCAGTATGACGGGGCAACGTAGCACTGATCATCGTCCGCATAATGATGTACGAAAGGCAGATGGGCTGCCCAATGCAAATACAGTACAACAAATACAGGTTCAACTGGGAGACCCTCTCGTAGTGCCCACTCTAAGGTACCAGGTTGTGTCGAATAATCTTGCAGTACACCCGAGGCTCTGGATGAAGGTAGGTCGCTTTCATCTCCCAACGATCCTCTCTGATGAGCTGACGGTCAATCTCAGCCCTCATCTCCAATGAAAAGAACTGGGGCTCTCCAGGAGTACAGAACACCAATGGGCCATCGTATGAAATGCCCAAGAGATCCGCTAGCTGCAGATAATCAAAGGAAACCTAGACTCCTTTGGCATAGCTAGTAATCCTGAGCTCTCTACCCCTCTCAGCATCGTTGTAATCCCCCACCACTTGGAGATTACAATAAAACTGTCGCACCAAATGTGGACGAGTACAGGTGTCATAGGTGGTCACAGGAAGCCAGCCCATGTCACCAAAAGCCCTCTCCACATCAAACAAGGCCAGGCTAACCAAGTCCACCCGGTGACCTCCCTCTACCTTCTGACGAGAGTAGCGGGCATACTGTGTCTCAGCCTCGTTAGAACGGAAGCGGACTGGGTCATGAACCCTGGGTACTTGGGTACGAGCCATACTATCTGTAAAAACAAAGAAAAATAGATACTGGCTTACTAAAGATGAAAAACCCAAAAATATTGACATTATAACGACATAAATTGGTCAAAAGCCTCACTATTCACCCATACATGTGGGCAGGAGGACTTATATAGATTCTAAACGATCATGCAAGACCCATACAGTTGGAAACTTCATCTAAAGAGATTAAATTTGAAGAAATTTAAAGAAATTCAAAAATCTCGACAAATTAGGGCAGAAATGGTAAATTTCAAGTTTCTCGATAACCAACCGATGAAACTCAAATATTTTTGAGGGCTTTCGTCCATTGAGTCACCAACAACAAAAGCCCCCAATAAAAATCAAATTTTTACGGTTGGAAAAAGTTTAATTTGAAGAAAATGATATAAACGAGTAAAAACCTAGTTAAGAAACTCTAAAAACATGGAACCGTAGAGAACATACCTGTAGAAGAGGAGAAGACGTCGAAAAGAGAAGCAAAAACCACCAATGGGTCGGAGTTGTCACTGTAGCAACTCAAAGGGACGAGCCGAGTCGGAAAGGAGGAGAAAAAATGAGAAATGGATTCAAAATCAGGATTTAAAAACCTGATTTTTAGTCCGAGGGTCAGAGATTTTGACCAAAACATCCGACCCTCCCTCCGACCCCCTCATCGACCCTCGGCTCTCGGTGATCTGACAGAGAACCAGGGGTCGATCCTAGGGTCGGACATGCATCGACCCCTCATCGACCCTCGGCTCTCGGTAAGTATCAGTGATTCTCAGGGTCGCATACCGAGGGTTCGACATCCATCGACCCTGCAGTGGAAAATATAGTATTTTTGATAGAATGATCTGAAAAATTTAAAATTTTCATTGGTTAGTTGATTTAAATATGAGAATGAAGTATATAATGATTGCCTCACGTATTCTATGATTTTCAGGCATTCCCACTACCAGAACAGATAATGGCTAGACGTAGAGTGACCAGACAAAGCCATAACTCTATCCCACCACCACCACCTATAGGGGAAGATAGCCAGATACACCCGAAAACATAGGAGAATCCGAACACGACACCATCCGTAGTTAATGGGCAGACAAATCCTACAAATCTGCCAGCTCCACCTACAGACCTGGCTACAGCCGTAATGAATTTGGCCCAACAGCTGCAGCAAATACAATAGGCACAAGCTACTATGAAAGCTGCCATAGGCATGACCTTTCGAGCTGCACAGACGACACCGATGCCAATAGGACAGGCAAGCACAGTACCAGGGGGAAGTAACACAGTACCCCATGCACCTCAAACTCCCATCATGCAGGCTCAAGTACAAAACCCTGAAGCAGCTCCAGGTGATATCAATACCATCCACCTATGTATGGGGCTTATGTCCCGCACTAACTAGACCACTCTAGACTGGTAGAGTGTTTTCTGAAAATGAAGCCCAAGGAGTATAGTGGTAAGCCAGCTGATCCATTGTAGCCAGCACACTGGATCGATGAGATGGAGAGAAACTTCACGATGATGACAGTGAATGAAGAAGAGAAGGTATTGTGTGCAACATTCATGCTGAAAGGTGATGCACACCACAGGTGGAAGTCCACACGGACATATCTGATGACCAAGCACACCCAATTCACTTGGGATATATATAAGGAGGCATTCTTTGAGAAGTATTTTCCTAGGAGTTTCAGAGATTCCATGGAGAAGGAGTTCCTGAGTTTATATCAGGGACAGATAACTGTTGATGCATACCAACAGCGTTATGAGGAGATGTTTTTCTTTGCACCAGTCAGTATGCAGGTGGAAGATACAAAGACCCAAAGGTTTGTCATGGGACTTAGGGGAAGCTTATGTGAACATGTTCTGGGACTTGAGAAGAAAATCTACAATGAAGCTGTACAAATTGCTCGAGTAATAGAGTCGAGTCAGAAAGAGAGCTACCTTGCTCAAAATAGAGGAATCAAAAGGCCAAATTGAAATTCTTACAACGGAGGGAACACCAAGGAATTCAAACCCTTCCGTACTCAAGGTTTCAATGCTGCATCCAAGGCTACTTCAGCAGCTCAACAGCAACAAAAGCCGAATAATGAAGGGTTAAAATGCTATAACTGCAATCAAGTGGGACATTATTTTTGGTAATGTCCTAAGCCCAAGAAGCAACTACAACAAGGCAGAGTTTACGCGGTTACATCTGAGGATGTTGCCGCATCGCCTGATGTGGTCATAGGTATGACCTGAATCTTATCATTTTGTGTTACATTATGTGAGCATGTAGACTAAATCAAAACAAAATACAGGTATCGTACCTATTAATGGCATTCCCGCCAGAGTACTCTTTGATTCAGGAGCTACTCATTCTTTTATATCTGTGTCATTTGAAAAGAAGCTAAATCTACCCCTCAAATACTTAGACTACAAACTGCTTGTGTGATCGCCTATGGGATTAGAAGTGGAATTAGAAAAAGGTTATCGACCATGTCCAGTTCTTATTGATGAAAAGACTTTGGATGCAATCTTGATCCATCTTGATATGGTAGACTTTGACGTCATCTTGGGAATGGACTGGTTAGCTCAGCATTCTGCAAACTTATTGTGTGCCGAAAAGAAACTGACATTTAAAGATAAGGAAGGAGCAGAGTTCAATTTTTTGGGAACCAAACTTCCCCTTAAACGAAAGCTCACACTTTCTGCAATAAAGGCTAGGAAGTGCCTTAAGAAAGGAGCAGTTGGGTATCTAGTATCTGTGGTCGATCTTACCAAAGAAGCACCATGAATGGAGGATATTGATGTCGTGTGTGACTATCCAGATGTGTTTCTTGAAGAACTACCAGGACTACCACCCGACCGCGCTACAGAGTTTGTTATAGATCTGATACCCGGAGCCGCACCAGTATCTAAAGCACCTTATCGAATGGCTCCTACTGAACTGAAGAAATTAAAAGTACAATTACAAGAACTATTGGACAAGGGCTACATCCGACCTAGCATATCACCATGGGGAGTGCCAGTATTATTCGTGAAGAAAAAGGACGGTAGCGTTCGATTGTGTATAGACTACCGAGAACTGAATAAACTGACAATCAAGAATCGGTATCCATTGCCTCGGATCGATGACTTGTTCGATCAGTTGCAAGGTGCCAAAGTGTTCTCCAAGATCGATCTTTGGTCAGGCTACCATCAGTTGATGATTAAGGATGGTGATATCCCCAAGACAGCATTCAGGACCAATTATGGACATTATGAATTTTTGGTCATGTCTTTCGGATTGACGAGCGCACCAGAAACCTTTATGGAACTTATGAATCGAGTATTCTATGATATGTTGGATACGTCAGTTATTGTATTCATCGATGATATATTGGTCTACTCCAAGGTCAAGAAAACTCATAAAGAATCTAAACGCCGCTCTGTAGCGATTACGAAAAGAGAAGCTCTACGCCAAATTTACAAAGTGTGAGTTTTGGCTAAAGGAAGTCACTTTTCTAGGCCATGTTGTATCCGCTGAAGGAATTAAAGTGGACCCTAGCAAGATAGAAGCTATTGTGATGTGGGAAGCACCGAAGAGCGTTGCAGAAATTAGAAATTTCTTAGGTCTAGCTGGGTATTATCGACGATTTGTGGAAGACTATTCCTGAATTTCTGTACCTCTCACCAGTTTTACTAAGAAGGGCAAGAAGTTTGTTTGGACTGATAAATGTGAGAAAAGTTTCCAAACAAAAAGGCTAGATTGATATCAACTCTAATCTTGACCATTCTGATTCCAGGACAGCCATTTATTTTCTACACTGATGCGTCAGGATTGGGATTAGGATGGGTACTTATGCAAGGAGAACAAGTAATCACTTATGCCTCAAGACAATTGAAGACACATGATAAGAACTACCCCACTCATGATTTGGAATTAGCAGCAGTAGTACATGCTGTCAAGATATGGAGACATTACTTGTACGGAGAGAAATTTTAAATTAAATCAGATCGTAAGAGTCTTACTTATCTCTTCAATCAGAAAGAGTTGAATATGAGACAAAGAAGATGGCTGGAACTATTGAAAGGCTATGATTGTGATATCCAGTATCATCTGGGAAAAGCTAATGTGGTTACTGACGCACTGAGTAGAAAGGCAATGATGAAATCTCAAGGAGAGGTTAGCACCACTGCTGCACTGTATACTACCGAAAAAGTATTCAATTATGGTAATGAACAGTTTGTGATAGATGCATCGGGTGAATCAACCAACCATGGGTTTATCCATCGATTTGCAAATATGTTCGCCACATTTTAGATTGTACCCGATATACTTAATGAAGTAAAAAAAGTGATTAAATCAGACCCTTATCTAAGAACGGTACAAGAAGACATCAAAAAAGGTAGGACTACTCCTGAGTTCACCTTAGATGATGAAAGGGTACTGAAGTACAAAAGAAGAATATGTATACCTGAAACAGAAAATTGGGACATTAGACACCGACTAATGAAGGAAGCCCATAGCACCGCCTATTCGATACACCCTGGAAGTAAAAAAATGTATCATGACCTAAATAAATTATATTGGTGGAGAGGAATGAAAGCAGATATAGCCAAATTCGTGTCTCAATGCCTAAATTGTCAGAAGTTGAAAGCTGAACGATAAAAACCAGCATGACTGTTACAGTCATTACCAGAACCAGCATGGAAATGGGACTGCATCACTATGGACTTCGTCACAGGGTTACCATTGACTCCCCGAGTAGTTGATGCAGTTTGGGCGATTGTAAACCGACTGACTAAAATGGCTCGATTTATAGCTATACGACCCCAGTATACACTAAAAAGGTTAGCAAATTTGTATGTGGATAACATTGTCAGATTACACGGTGTACCTGAAAGCATTGTGTCCGACAGAGATCCAAGTTTTACTTCAAAATTTTGGGAAGGATTGCAGAAGGCTATGGGTACAACATTGAGGTTCAGTACTGCATCCCATCCTCAAATAGACGAACAATCGGAGCGCACCATTCAGATTCTAGAAGACATGCTCTGAGCTTGTGTAATTGATTTTAAAGGATCATGGGATGAAAAGTTACCACTGATTGAGTTCGCTTACAACAATAGCTATCAGGATACTATACAGATGTCACCCTATGAGGCACTGTATGGCAGGAAGTGTCGAACTCCTTTGTTTTGGAATAAAATTGGAGAACGTAGTATTATTGTACCAGAATTTATTGAAGAGACATGTCGAGTAGTCGACATTATCAAGGAACGAGTAAGTACAGCTCAGAATAGTCAGAAGCAATATGCAAATACTAGATGCCGGGACCTTGAATTCGACATAGGTGATAAGATATTCCTCAAAGTGTCACCTATGCGAGGTTTGAAATGGTTCGGACAGAAAAGGAAACTAAGTCCGAGATATGTCAGACCATATGAGATTCTAGCTAAACGTGGAAAAGTGGCTTATCTGTTAGCACTACCACCATCTATGTCAAGTGTGCATGATGTATTTCATATCTCCTTATTGAAGAAATATGTTAGAGATCCAACGCACGTTTTGACAGTAGATCTACCTGATTTGACGGATGACTTGACATTTAAAGTAGCACCAACAGAAATCGCCAGCCGAAAGGTGCAACGACTACGCAACCGTGACATTTATTATGTTAAGGTCACCTGGAGAAGCAAAGATATAGAAGAAATCAAATGGGAAAAAGAGAATGCTATGCAAAAGCAATTGTCACACCCCAATTCTGCACCATTTAGAACGGTGTGATGAACCGTCAATAAACCAACGGTTCAACCAGGATCTCACAATAGGCTATCCCACATATGATAAATCAAAACACATTTCCACATTAATCAGAGGTAATAAAATAAATAGCGGAAGTCTTATAGTAAATGAACTGAGAATCTAACTGTGATAACCATAAATAAATATCAAATTATTGTTAAATCAACTAAGACATAATTAAATAATATCAATTAAATGCCTTTAATAAAATCTAAACAAAATCTAATCGAATACGTATGAGTTGCACTCACATGAGGAGTCATGCATATCCACTAAGTCTTCAACTTCCATTGTCGCCACATGCCCGTACACTGGAGCGTTCATATAATCGTCAACGGTGGTACCTGCATCATCAACTAAACGTATTTGAATTCGAAAGGGTGAGCACACATCATGGCTCAGTGAGCAAACAAAATAATGCAACAATACATATGCATGCAATCAATTCATATCTTTGGTCTGGTTTAAAGTTTGCAATGTGCTATAGAAAGGATAGGTGGCCGCCGCACCTCTATACACGAGGGTGTGGAAACGTCCAATGAAAATGGCACTGTCGCCCCACATGCACCCACCATGGAAAATATACACCCCATGAAAATGGCATGACTATACCGGTTGCCCATACCAACACGTAAGCCCCTGCTGGCGAGGGCTTGCAAACTGGGCTCGCAAGTAACCAACCCTAATGTCAAACAATGTATCCAAGGCCTCACCCCAGCACCCCTCAATACATCCATAGAGATAGAGCTAGGGTCTGGTGACCAGGCTGAACCACAATGCCACGTCCCCCCCTGATGCCCTACGACATATTAGTATCGCTAAGGTAATGGCGATACGACGATGTTAGGGGATAAGACTTGAGTAGAGATAGAGCTAGAGTCTGGTGACCTGGCTGAACCACAATGTCACGTCCTTCTCCTGATGCGCCACTTGCACCAAGCACACTAACACTTGCTTAGTGGACATGACTTGAATAGACCATGGCACAATATACCCCGATGAGAACGACATCGAAGTACTGGTTGATACCATCTCTACTCGCACCATGTACACCAGCCAAACACAAACATTCACATGCCTATTCCTATCATCATCATCATCATCATGTTATAAATAAACGGAATTAAATATGCATGAACAGTAATAATAGAAATATTGGATGACATGTTGAATGCATATTACAAGCATACACGCATATCACAATCATGGTATTGGACTCAAGAAATAAAAACAGTTTGTTATTAACCAATTAGTTTAGGTCTTATTCCCTCACCTTTGCTTGTTTGTAGATCCTCTTTCAAGCCTTAAGAATCACTTTTATATCAATATTATATTGCTAGAAGACCTAACAAAGTCGATGGAATTTAATTAGAATTAATTCTGAATTTAAAAACCATGCTGTTAACTGAGGGTCGGAGTCATGATCGACCCTGGGTGCGACCCTCCCCAAATCTGGACTTCCAGAACCCTGAGGGTTAATACTCAGGTCACATAGAGTCGGATGGTTATCGACCCTCTGTGCGACCCTCGTTTGGTTTTTGTCAATTTTCCTCCTTTTAATCCATTCTTCGTGTTTGAGGTCCTATGGCTTGCTCCTACAGTCCATTCAACATGCATTCCATGGTCTAGAACCACGAATCATCCACCTATATAGCTTTTATGTATTCTCCCATGGTTTTCCATGGAAACCTAACCATGGGTTGATGGTTTGGATTTCTCCGAGATCACACTCTCATCCTTATCTAACCTAAGGTCTGTAGAAATTCATGGAATTAGTATCCATACCTGAGAAGAATACTCCTTCTCTGTAATTCTTCTCCTTTTTGCTTTCTTCTCTTCCTTGCTTCTCTTCTTCTTCTCTTCCTTCTCTTATCTTTCTCTCAATTCAATTAGGGTTGTAAAAGGAGTGAAAGAGGCTTAGGGACGTCCTATTTATAGAGTAAACCTCCCAAAATAAGTCACATTGAGTTTAGGAAAGGTTCCAATTGAAATTAGGAAGGTTTCCTAATTTTTGGTTCATGCTATTTTTCCCGAATACCGAGGGTCGAAGGGAGGGTTGATGGGAGGGTCGGACAATTTATAGACCCCCTACGACCCCTGGTCACGGGTCGATGGGAGGGTTAATGGGGGGATCGGACCTGCCTGTTAAAACCGGTGACCCTACCCTCATTTTGACTATTTTTGGGTAAATTTTCATATTGGGTCTTGGGTTTCTTCACAGACTTGGTCCACTTGGCTCGACCATGATATGTAGATGGTTTAGGACAAGAAATGTAAGGTTAGCCGGGTTCGTGGCGTGCGGGTCTTACAGCAATACCCTCATCTATTCGACTCGGAAGGTATGTACAATTTCGAGGATGAAATTTTTATAAGTAGGGGGGTTGTAAGACTTGTATCGAACTAACCGGTCTTCCCACCTTGTACCAGGTTTACCTGTCATGGTCGAGCCAAATGGACCAAGTGCGTGATGGAAATAGCGAAACCAAGTACTAAACTCACCCAAAAATAATAAAAAAGAGGGCAGGGTTGCATACCCAGGTAGGCAGGGTCGACCCCCCCCCCCCCTCACTAAGAAGTCAGACCCTTGATATTTTAACTGGGGGTCGGACAACTTAGAACTGAGGGTCGACGGGATCTCCGACCCCCTCATCGACCCCCTCTTTGCCGATAGAAACCGCAAATAGGAAACTTTCCAAATTTTAATGGGATTCCTTCCTAATCTCAATGGGACTTATTTTGGGTGATTCTACTCTATAAATAAGACATCCCTAAGCCTCTTTCACTCCTTTTGAAACCCTAATTGAAAGTGAGAGAAAGAAAAGAAAAGTAGAAGAGAAAAAAAGTTGGAGAAGAAGACTAAAGTGAAGAATTCAGAGAAACCTTTGAATCTCAGCAAAACCTAAGGTATGCATACATTTCCATTGATGATCTAAGACCTTAGAATATTTCATGAAGAGGGTATGGTCTAGGAGAAACCCAAATCATACATCCATGGGAGGATATCAATGAAATCCATGGTGCAAATCATGGTAGGCAAAGTAAAGAAGAAACCTAGAGTTCTAACCCATAGAACAAGCACAGAATGGATGGTGAAAGTAAGCCATAGGACCCAAAATGAAAGAATGGACTATAGAATGAAATTCTCTACTCAAACCATGGGGGTCGCACGTGGGGTCGATTGGGGATCGACCCTACCAGACCACAGGATCGACCCCCAGCATTCGGGAAGTCTAGGAAGGGGGTGGTCGCACCCAGGGTCGATAGAACATCTGACCCTGGCATCGACCCTACCCTGGGGGTCGCAGTAAACTGCTACCCTACCTGCGACCCCCCCTGCGACCCTCACTTAAAAGCAAGCCTAAAAGTGCCGGAATGACTTCTAATTAAATCTATTGACTTGTTAGGTTTTCCTATTGATATAAAAGTGATTCTTTAAGCTTGAAAGAGGATCTACACTCAAGCAAAGATGAGGGAACAAGACATAAACTAATTGGCTAATAATAAACTATTTTTATTTTCTTGAGTCCAATGCCATGACTGATTCTATACGTGTATCCTTGTAATGTGCATTCAACATGTCATCCAATATTCCTACTATTTATGTTCATGCATATTTAATTCTATTTTATTTATAACATGATGATGATGATGGTGCTAGGAATAGACATGTAAATGTTTGTGTGTGGTTAGTGTGCTTGATAAGAGTGGGGCATAGGGGAGGTGTTATGTAGTGTTTGATCCGGGTACTTTAGCTCTGTCTCTACTCAAGTCTGGTCCACTGACATCGTCGTATCGCCATTACCTTAGCAGAACTATTACGTCGTAGGACGTTAGGGGAGGTGGTCTCGGACCGTGTAGACTTCGACTCTACTGGGGGGCCTTAGCTCTATCTCAATGGACGTATTGAGGGATGCTGGGGAGAGGCCTTGGATACACTATTTGACATTAGGATTGGTTAGTTGCGAGCCCAGTTTGCAAGCCCTCACCAGCAGGGGCTTACGTGTTGGTATGGGTAGGGCATCCGGGGAAGTGCTATGCGGTGTTTGATCCGGACACTTTAGCTCTATCTCTATTCCATGTTGGGTGGATGTGGACGACTATGGTGTTTGATACGTTGGGTGGGCTGACACACCCTGTGTATAGAGGTGAGGCGGCCACCGAATATTTCTATAGCACATTGCAAACTTATATACCAGACCACAAATAGGAATTGAATGCATGCATATTTTTGTTGCATTGTTTTGTTTGCTCACTGAGCTGTGAGGTGTGCTCACCCTTTCGACGTCGAATATTTTTAGTTGATGATGCAGGTACCACAGTAAAAGACTATATGAATGCTTCTGTGTACAGGCACGTTGCTGTGATGGAGGCTGAAGACATAGTGGAGACGCATAACTCCTCATGCGATTGCAACTCATGCGTTTTCAATTAGATTTTTATTTGAATTATTAAGGAAATGTAATTTGATCTTTTATTTACTGATGTCTTGGTTGAAACAATATAATTGATATTTTATTTATGATTATCACTGTTAGATTCCTCAGTTCATTTAATATTAAGACTTCCGTTATTGTGTATTTATTCTAATTATGGTTTTGGATGTGTATGGTTTAGTTTACATGGACACAGCCTATTAGAGATCCTGGTTAAACCATTGGTTTATTAGCAGTTCATCACACCATTTCGAATAGTGTGAAAATGGGGTGTGACAACTTGGTATCAGAGCTCTCAGGCCCTGTCTGTTAAACCAGTATACTTCCACAAAAGTGCGTGAACTTAGTTAGGATAAAATTTTAAAAACTGTAATAATAAACACCGTAAGCATCTGTGTTGTTTGAGACAAAAATTGAAAGATAATAATGCATCTATTAAATAGGAACCAAATTTATAAATACTCAAAGGAAGAACAAACGTATATATACAATTCTAAAGCAGAGTATAGCCCACAACCCGGACAGTTACTCTGAAGTACAAAAGAAAGATAAAAAGAAAAAAATACATCAAGAAGCTGGAGGTGATGGGGGAGGCGGTGCCTCGTGGTCTCTGTCATAATCCTCAGCATAGACTCTAGTCAACCAAGCTATCTGAGTCTGGGTCATCTGGAGACTAGCTGTGAGATCAGCCACCCGCTGGTCAGTCACACGCTGAGCATCCTTAAGCTCTCCCACCCACTGATCCGACATGTGCTGAGCATCTAGAAGCTCTCCCACCTGCTTATCAGACATGCACTGATCATCTAGAAGCTCTCCCATCCTCAGATCAGACATGCACTGAGCCTTTCGAATCTCATGCAATATCCCCATCATGTCATCAGAAGGTGCATGTGATGGACTAGCTGCATAAGAAGGACCAGCTCTTGTAGCATGAGTAAGTGATGGAGGAGGTATGGAATCCACATCCATGTATAAACAATCATCATCACCCCCATGAACCCCTGCTCCAGCGGCTGCTGCTGCTGCCTCAGCATCAGCTATCTCCACTCGAGTACTTGGATGCACCAGAGCGTTCCTCTCATCGTCACTAACCTGGGCATCCCTCATGCCCATCTTATAGATGGCCTCCCAATCTAGAGGTGATGAGAAGGATTTCTCTTGAATCCTCTCATCCACCATGTCAACACCCAGGCGAGTAAGCAGCATAGAGATCATGCATCCATAGGGCAGGTTGCCAGTATAACCGGGCAATGTAGCACTGATCATCGTCCGCATAATGATGTACGAAAGGAAGACAGGCTGCCTAGTGCAAATACAGTACAATAGATATTGGGTCAACTGGGAGACCCTCTCATAATGCCCACTCTGAGGTATCAGGTTGTGCCAAATAATCTTGCAGTACATCCATGGCTCTGGACAAAGGTAGATCACTTTCATCTCCTAGTGATCCTCTCTGATGAGCTGACGGTCAATCTCAGCCCTCATCTCCAATGAAAAGAATTGGGGCTCTCCAGGAGCACAGAATACCAATGGGCCATCATATGGAATGCCCAAGAGATCCGCTAGCTGTCGATAATCAAAGAAAACCTCGACTCCCTTGACGTAGCTAGTGATCCTGAGCTTTCTACCCCTCTCAGCATTGTTGTAATCCCCCACCACTTGGAGATTACAATAAAACTATCGCACCAAATCTGGACGAGTACAAGTGTCATAGGTAATAACAGGAAGCCAGCCCATGTCACCAAAAGCCCTCTCCACATCAAACAAGGCCAGGATAGCCAAGTCCACTCGGCGACCTCCGTCTACCTTCTTACGAGAGTAGCAGGCATACTGTGTCTCAGCCTCGTTAGAACGGAAGCAGACTAGGTCATGAACCCTGGGTACTTTGGTACGATCCATACTATCTGCAAAAACAAAGAAAAATAGATACTGGCTTAGTAAAGATGAAAATCCCAAAAATTTCGACATTATAACGACATAAATTGGTCAAAAGCCTCACTTTTCACCCATACACGTGGGCAAGAGGACTTATATAGATTCTAAATGATCATGCAAGACCCATACAGTTGGAAACTTCATCTAAAGAGATTAAATTTTAATAAATTTCAAGAAATTTAAAAATCTTCACAAATTAGGGCAAAAATGGGAAATTTCAAGTTTCTCGATAACCAACCGATGAAACTCAAATATTTTGTAGGGATTTCGTCCATTGAGTCACCAACAATAAAAGCCCCCATTAAAAATCAAATTTTTACAGTTGGAAAAAGTTTAATTTGAAGAAAATGATATAAACGAGCAAAAACCTAGTTAAGAAACTCTAAAAACATGAAACCGTAGAGAACATACTAGTAGAAGAGGAGCAGACGTCGAAAAGAGAAGCAAAAACCACCAATAGGTCGGATTTGTCACTGTAGCAACTCAGAGGGACGAGCCGAGTCGGAAAAGAGGAGAAAGAATGAGAAATGGATTCAAAATCGGGATATAAAAACCTGATTTTTAGTCCGAGGGTCGGAGATTTCGACCAAAACATCCGACCCTCCCTCCGACCCCCTCATCGACCCTCGGCTCTCGGCGAGAGAACCGGTCGATCCTAGGGTCGGCACACCCCCTCATCGACACTCGGCTCTCGGTAAGTATCAGTAATTTTCTGGGTCGTATACCGAGGGTCGAACATCCATCGCCCCCCACCATCGACCCTACAGTGGAAAATACAGTATTTTTGACAGAATGATCTGAAAATTTGAAATTTTCATTAGTTAGTGGATTTAAATATAAGAATGAAGTATATAATGATTGCCTCACGTAGTCTATGATTTTCAGGCATTTCCACTACCAGAACAGTAAATGGCTGGACGCAGAGTAACCAGGCAAAGCCGTAACTCTATCCCACCACCACCACCTGTGGGGGAAGACAGCCAGATACACCCAGAAACATAGGAGAATCCGAACATGGCACCGTCCGTAATTAATGGGGAGACAAATCTTACAAATCTCCCAGCTCCACCTATAGACCTGGCTACAGTCGTAATGAATTTTGCCCAACAGCTGTAGCAAATACAACAGGCACAAGCTACTATGCAAGCTACCATAGGCATGACCTTTCCAACTGCACAGACGACACCGATGCCAGCAGGACAGGCAAGCACAGTACCAGGGGAAGTAACATAATACCCTACGCACCTCAAACTCCCATCATGCAGGCTCAAGTACAAAACCTTGAAGTAGCTCCAGGTGGATATCAATACCAACCACCTATGTATGGGGCTTATGTCCCGCATCAACTAGACCACTCCAGACCAGTGGAGCGTTTTCTGAAGATGAAGCCCAAGGAGTATAGTGGTAAGCCAGCTGATCCATTGTAGCCAGCATACTGGATCGATGAGATGGAGAGAAACTTCACGATGATGACTGTAAATGAAGAAGAGAAAGTATTGTGTGCAACATTCATGCTGAAAGCTGATGCACACCACTGGTGGAAGTCCACACGGACATATCTGATGACCAAGCACCCCCAATTGACTTGGGATATATATAAGGAGGCATTATTTGAGAAGTATTTTCGTAGGAGTTTCATAAATTCCATGGAGAAGGAGTTCCTGAGTTTATATCAGGGGCAGATGATTGTCGATGCATACCAACAGCGTTATGAGGAGCTATTTTTCTTTGCACCAGTCAGTATGCAGGTGGAAGATACAAAGACCCGAAGGCTCGTCATGGGACTTAGGGGAAGCAAACGTGAACATGTTCTGGGACTTAAGAAGAAAATCTATAATGAAGTTGTACTAATTGCTCGAGTAATAGAGTCGAGTCAGAAAGAGAGCTACCTTGCTCAAAATAGAGGAATCAAAAGGCCAAATGGAAGTTCTTACTACGGAGGGAACACCAAGGTATTCAAACCCTTCCATACTCAAGGTTTCAATGCTGTAGCCGAGGCTACTTCAGCAGCTCAACAGCAACAAAAGCCGAATAATGAAGGGTTAAAATGCTATAACTGCAATCAAGTGGGATATTATTTCTAGGAATGTCCTAAGCCCAAGAAGCAACTACAACATGGCAGAGTTTACGCGGTTACATCTGAGGATGCTGCCGCATCGCCTGATGTGGTCACAGGTATGACCTGAATCTTATCATTTTGTGTTACATTATGTGAGCATGTAGACTAAATCAAAACAAATCACAGGTATCGTACCTATTAATGGCATTCCCGCCAGAGTACTCTTTGATTCAGGAGCTACTCATTCTTTTATATATGTGTCATTTGGAAAGAAGCAAAATCTACCCCTCAAATCCTTAGACTACAAACTGCTTGTACGATCGCCTATGGGATTAGAAGTGGAATTAGAAAAAGGTTATGGACCATGTCCAGTTCTTATTGATGAAAAAACTTTGGATGCAACCTAGATCCGACTTGAGATGGCAGACTTTGACGTCATCTTGGGAGTGGACTGGTTAGCTCGACATTCTGCAAACTTATTGTGTACCGAAAAGAAACTGACATTTAAAGACCAGGAAGGAGCAGAGTTCAGATTTTCAGGAACCAAACTTCCTCGTAAATGAAAGCTCATACTTTCTGCATTAAAGGCTAGGAATTGCCTTAAGAAAGGAGCAGTTGGGTATCTAGTACCTGTGGTCGATCTTTCCAAAGAAGCACCACGAATGGAGGATATTGATGTCGTGTGTGACTATCCAGATGTATTTCCTGAAGAACTACCAGGACTACCACCCGACCGCGCTACAGAGTTTGTTATTGATCGGATACCCGTAGCCGCACCAGTATTTAAAGCACCTTATCGAATGGCTCCTATTGAACTGAAGAAATTAAAAGTACAATTACAAGAACTGTTGGACAAGGGCTACATCCGACCTAGCATATCACCATGGGGAGCACCAGTATTATTCGTGAAGAAGAAGGACGGTAGCGTTCGATTGTGTATATACTATAGAGAACTGAATAAACTGACAATCTAGAATCGGTTTCCATTGCCTCAGATCGATGACTTGTTCGATCAATTGCAAGGTGCCAAAGTGTTCTCCAAGATCGATCTTCGGTCAGGCTACCATCAGTTGAAGATTAAGGATGGTGATATCCCCAAGACAGCATTCAGGACCAGATATGGACATTATGAATTTTTTGTTATGTCTTTCAGATTGACGAACGCACCAGCAACCTTTATGAAACTTATGAATCGGGTATTCCATGATATGTTGGATACATCAGTTATTGTATTCATCGATGATATATTGGTCTACTCCAAGGACAAGGAAACTCATATAAAGAATCTAAACGCCGCTCTGCAGCGATTACGGAAGGAGAAGCTCTACGCTAAATTTACAAAGTGTGAGTTTTGGCTAAAGGAAGTCTAGGACATGTTGTATCCGCTGAAGGAATTAAAGTGGACCCTAGCAAGAACGAAGCTATTGTGAAGTAGGAAGCACCGAAGAGCATTGTAGAAATTAGAAGTTTCTTAGGTCTAGCTGGGTATTATAGACGATTTGTGGATGACTATTCCCGAATTGCCGTACCTCTCACCAGTTTGACTATGAAGGGCGAGAAGTTTGTTTAGACTGATAAATGCGAGAAATGTTTCCAAACAATAAAGGCTAGATTGATATTAGCTCCGATCTTGACCATTCTGATTCCAGGACAGCCATTTATTTTGTATACTGATGCGTCAGGACTGGGATTAGGATGTGTACTTATGCAAGGTGAACAAGTAATTACGTATGCCTCAAGACAATTGAAGACACATGAGAAGAACTATCCCACTCATGATTTGGAAATAGCGGCAGTAGTACATGCTATCAAAATATGGAGACATTACTTGTACGGAGAGAAATTTCAGATTAAATTCGATCATAAGAGTCTACTTACCTCTTTAATTAGAAGGAGTTGAATATGAGACAAAGAAGATGGCTGGAACTATTGAAAGACTATGATTGTGATATCCAATATCATCTGGGAAAAACTAATGTGGTTGCTGACGCACTGAGTAGAAAGGCAATGATGAAATCTCAAGGAGAGGTTAGCACCACGGCTGCACTGTGTACTATCGGAAAAGTATTCAATTATGGTAATGAACAGTTTGTGATAGATGCACCGGGTAAATCTACCAACCAAGGGTTTATCTATTGGTTTGCAAATATATTCGCCACATTGAAAATTGTACCCGATATACTTGATGAAGTAATAACGGCGATTAAATCAGACCCTTATTTAAGAATGGTACAAGAAGACATCGAAAAAGGTAGGACTACTCCTGAGTTCACCTTAGATGATGAAAGGGTACTGAAGTACAAAGGAAGAATATTTGTACCTAAAACAGAAAAATTAAGACATTAGACACCGACTAATGAAGGAAGCCCATACCACCACCTATTCGATACACCCTAGAAGTACAAAAATGTATCATGACCTAAAGAAATTATATTGGTGGAGAGGAATGAAAGTAGATATAGCCAAGTTCGTGTCTCAATGCCTAAATTGTCAGAAGGTGAAATCTGAACGACAAAGACCAGCAAGACTGTTACAGCCATTACTAGAACCCGCAAGGAAATGGGACTGCATCACTATGGACTTCGTCACAGGGTTACCTTTGACTCCCCGAGTAGTTGATGCAGTTTGGGTGATTGTAAACAGACGGACTAAAACGGCTCGATTTATAACTATACGACCTCAGTATACACTGAAAAGGTTAGCTAAGTTGTATGTGGATAACATTGTCAGATTACACGGTGTACCTGAAAGCATCGTGTCCGACAGAGATCCACGTTTTACTTCAAAGTTTTGGAAAGGATTACAGAAGGCTATGGGTACAACATTGAAGTTCAGTACTGCATTCCATCCTCGGACAGACGGACAATCGGAGCGCACCATTCAAAATCTAGAAGACATGCTCCGAGCTTGTGTAATTGATTTTAAAGGATCAGAGATGAAAAGTTACCACTGATTGAGCTCGCTTACAGCAATAGCTATCAGGCTACTATACAGATGTCACCCTATGAGGCACTGTATGGCAGGAAGTGTCGAACTCCTTTGTTTTGGAATGAAGTTGGAGAACGTAGTATTGTTGGACCGGAATTTGTTGTAGAGACATGTCGAGTAGTCGACATTATCAAGGAAGGAGTAAGAACGGCTCAGAAGCAATATGCAGATACTAGACGCTGGGACCTTGAATTTTCCGTAGGTGATAAGGTATTCCTCAAAGTGTCACCTATGTGTGAGGACAATGGAAAATCGACGTGATCCTCCTAGGGATGGAAATGTGTATCCTGTATCGATGAAGATTGATTTGTTCTGTTGGAGTCGCCACCTAGATTAAGGTCTAGGACCTCTAAAAATGTAGCCTCACCCTAAGGTAAGACTTCTATTGACTCGTGACCTAATGTATCGGTTCTTTGGTCTGCAAGAGATCGGGTAAGTATTCAGGGTACAGTTATGGGAAGGTGTTAGGCACCCAAACCGCTCGATCAATATCGTCCTCCTAAACTTTCCTTAAATTCTAATTTTGACTGTGCTTGGTCAACTGGATGACTAGGGTTCAATAGGGGATGTCCTAAACCATGTTGCTAAGTTGTTCTAACCTAGGGTTCAGCCAATCATGTTTTAAAGTAAATAAACAAGCAAATGTAATGTACAACATTATACAGTGAACCGGACCAAAGATGGTTCGGTCTTGGACTGAATCTGAAATGTGTAAGACATCTCAAACTGCCTACGTATTCCAATCCTGGAAATCAAGTCAAAAAACGTAGTTCAAAAATGGGTTGTGTGATTAATGATTATGAAAGTGATTTATGCATTTGCTTCAATTAGATTCTTTGTTGCTCAAGTTGAAGTTTATGCTGGATGTATGATTGATGGGTGGCTTTGTACCGTATTTGGGATTCCCAAATTGCCTACGTATTCTAGGGTTTGCCCTAGAAATCAGGTACGACGTAGTTCGAAATTTGTGAGAGTCGGATTTGGAATGTGTACCAAATTCTTTCTATTTTTGTCAATAGGATCTAGGGATGAGACCTAAATTCCTATCATTTTTATTGTTTCCATTTTTGTTAATAGGATCTAGGGATGAGACCTAAATTCCTACCATTTTTATTTGGGATGTGTACCAAATTCTTTCTATCTTTGTCAATAGGATCTAGGGATGAGACCTAAATTCTTACCATTTTTATTATTTCCATTTTTAGGTTTCTAGGGTTTCCTATCCCTTTTCATTGTGATTTCCATTTTTTAGGGTTTCATACCCTAATTATTCTCTTTATTCTAGGGTTTATTTTGCCTTAATTATTCTTTCCATTTTTAGGGTTTCACTACCCTAATTGTTCAATTCTTTCCATCTTAGGGTGTATCTTGCCCTAGTTGTTGAACAATGTAAACAATTTAACAAAGCAATGTGAGTTTAAATATAGCAGTGTAAGCATCCAAATATAGCATGCTAGAAATATATTCAAATTTAGCAACACATCAGTCAAAAATGGCAAGTGAGCATGTGAATCAATATAGACATGGTAAGTGTGCATCCAAACATGGCAGTAATATGTGAGCAAGTGTAGTAGACAAATATGGCAATAAGCATGTGTAGCATTCCAATCATGGCAATGTGATTATTCCAATTATGGTAATGTGATCATTCCAATTATGGCAGTGTGACTATTCCAATTATGGCAGTGTGACCATTCCAATTATAGTAGTGTATGCATACGAGCATCCGAACATAGCATAGCATCAAATATGGCATGTGAGAAACAACCAAAGCATATGAGAATCAATCAAAACATGATGGAACACGTTGCAAGATGACAGCTTTGTCAGGCTGGACCAAAATGGGTACATAGAGCACTGTACTTACTCAAAAAATTCTTAAAAGATATCCCTAGAAAGAAGACTCAGAGGCCAACATTTTGTATAAAGGAAGCTAATCCTAAAAGAGACCATAGGCAGGTCGAAAATATTCCCCAAGTACAGGCAAATACACTGGTCAGGTCTGTTTCATATTTTTGACCAGTTGCACCATAAATTCCAAATAAAATTCTATTCTTAATGAAAATTAAATACAGACATATATCTATGTAGATAAATGTCTGATCTAAAATTTCATTAAGAAAAAAAAGTTAAAACAGTATATTTTCTTTGTGAAAAATGACCCTTTTCAATCATGCAAATCAGCACATCATGACAGATCTGAAATCAAAGCACTATGCACTTAAAAATTGATATCAATTCAACAAAA
Organism: Protea cynaroides; assembly: GCA_028583415.1. Taxonomy (NCBI): domain Eukaryota; kingdom Viridiplantae; phylum Streptophyta; class Magnoliopsida; order Proteales; family Proteaceae; genus Protea; species Protea cynaroides. The sequence continues at coordinate 82,905,514 of CM053268.1, forward strand.
AATGGAAAAAATATGAAACTAGTGCCATTTTTTAGAAGACGTTCATGTCTAAAAAGTTCATGTTAAGTGGATTTTCTGATTATGGCCATAAGGCCTTTGTCTAGAGACTTTCCGATGGAGGATTGCATTACATCCGAGAAAAATAGCAATGTCAAAGACAAATTTTTTGATATATTTTCCCCAATTCTAAATGGAACGAAATTTTTAGGGTAGTCTTCTATCATATCAGAAAGACTCCCATAAAATTTTGGGCTTCAAAATCTTAGAAAAAATACATATGATGTACGTCCTTTGTTTGAACCCTAAATCTGGAATTTTCAGATCAGAAAATCACTTTATAAAATTTACAAAAAATATCAAACATCATTGTATATCAATCAAAAATTCATCATTGAATAGCTTAGACAAATTATCATTCATGAAAAATGTTAGACTTAGGCATCCTAACATTAACAAGCATGTAATAGAGCATTCATGATTGAGATTTCATGAAAATTAGCCTTTTTCAAGCAAAATTGGCATTCGGGCATTATAACGACCTCTAAATTTGTTTAGAGTACTAACCTTGGGCTCAAATCGAGCGAAACCGTTGACGAAGGGTGATTGGGGGTTGTATCAATCCCCTTTGAATGTGAATCCTCCTTCTCCTCTCTTCTGCTTCTTTCTCTCCTCTTTCTCTCTTTTCTTCTTCTCTTTTCTTTCTTTTCTCTTTTCTCTCTCTTTCTTTCTTCCTCTCTCACGTTTTCTCTCTCTTACTCACGTTTCTCTCTCTCACCCACGTTCCCCTCTCTCTCTGGTCTGGAAAAGGATCCCTCCTCTCACCTATTTATAATTTTTCACTCATTTTCTAGAAGATCCTTCTTTCCTTTTCTTCTTTTTTCTAGAAAATCTTTTTTCTCTCCATTTTTCTTCTTTCCTTTCTTTTCTTCCTTCCCACGTTTTTTCTTCTTCCTTTCTTTCCTTTTTCTCATTCTTCTTCTAGAAAACCCCTTCTCTCTTTCCTTTTTCTCCTTCCTTCTTCTAGAAAAATCCTTCTCTCTTTCCTTTCTTTCTTCTTTCCTTTTCTTCTTCATTCTTTTCCTTCCTTTTTTTCTTTTCTCCCTCTCTTTTCTTTCACGTTTTCTTTCTAGAAAACATGAAGGGGAATATTTTTCCCCCCTTTTTTCTTTTTTTTTATTTTTTTTATTTCTCCCTCTTTCCTTTTTCTTCTCAAGATCTTTTGGAGTATCTCAAAACCCTAAATCCCCTTCTCTTTCATGTTTTCTCTCCCCTCTTTCATTTTTCTTCTCAAAATCTTTTGGATTATCACTTACATATAATAATATATATTATATACATATATACACATATATTTTATAACATACATACATATATATATATATATATATATATATATATATATATATATATATATATATATATATATATATATATATATATATATATATATATATATATATATATAGTATATAATATATATAATATATATAAATACTATGCACATGAATGAACTGGTTCGAAACGGGTTGAGACCGACTTAGGTTGACCGAAGTTAAACCGATATGGGTTGAGCTAGGTTGGACCAAACCGGCTTGAACCGAGTTGACTCGGATTAATTGGAATTAATCGGGTCATTTCAGTTGTCATCCCGCATGGAATTTTTCGATGGCCTCTATTCCAAATTTTTGCGTTCATTTTGTAGAACATTAAAAATGAGGAATATAGGAACTGGAATCACCTGAATCCGATGTAGAACGGAAAAGATATGCGGCTTTGAAGTTCTGACGATAATTTTGCATGCAAGCTTGCATGGGACCCACTGGTGACTTCTACCCGGGATTTTTTTACGTCCACTTTGTAGAACATCATGAATGAAGAATAATGGTCTTGGAATCATCTGAATCCGATGTCGGATGATCAAGATATGATGATTTGAAATTCAAACAATCCAACTTAGGATAATTTGCATGAAGGCCCCTAGGATTATTTATAATAATTTCATAAACCTCCCTCATATATATCATCTGACTAAAATGGTCATATCTTCCTCATTTGATATCAAAATTGAGCAATTTTGGTCTCGTTTCGAAGATGATTCTATGACCTACGCATCCATGCAAAATTATAACCCATGACCTTGCTGTAGACCCATTGAAAACTTTCTCAAATTCACCCATTGAAAACTTCCTCAAATTCACAGTCAAGAATCCAAACTTTCGATCACCTTTCTTCCTTTTGTTGTCCACACACCAGCAGGACTTTGTTTAGCTGGGATGGCAAAAATGGGGTGCTTACAGATGCCCCTCTTCGACCGAGATTGTGGGCAATTGAGGCCGAAGATAAAAGTAGCCCATTTTTGCATTATTCTGCACTTGATCCGAATTCTACCTGTGACTTTGGCTCAAGACCGCTCGTGATGTAACTGTAACTGTGCTTTGTGCTCTGAATTTGTAACCTCTGAATGTATAGCCTTTGGCTGTGTAGCCTTTGGCTGTGTAGCCTTTGGATGTGTAGCCTTTGGATGTGTATCCTTTGGCTGTGTAGCCTTTGGATGTGTAGCCTTTGGATGTGTAGCCTTTGGATGTGTATCCTTTGGACCGAATTTGGGGTGTCCCAAATTGCCTACGTATCCTTTGGGATTTCCATCCCTCCGGAATCAGGTTCCGCGTAGTTCGGGCTGGTTTTTTTCTCTCTTTCCATGATCTTTCTTTCTTTCTTCTCTTTGCTTACATCTTGTTCTCTTTTCCATTCTAATTCTGCTTTCATTCATTCTTCTTTCTTCTCTGTACTTTCATTTTTCTTTTTTCTTTTTCTTGTTCTTTTCAATTTCTTTCTTCGTCTTTCTTCATTCCCAAAATGGATTGAACTTTCCATAAATATTGAGGTAGCCACAATGGGGCTTAGCATCTGCACTTTGTCTACTAACATTGCTCGGAATCCAAGAGGAACTAGAGATCATGATTTGATCGAATTTCCATGACTTGACTTAATCTAGACCGAGAGAAACATGTTTCTTTTCTTTAAAAGGCAATTTTGATATATTGTGCATTCCTACCAAATTTATATGGGTTTCACTTTGATCAAAGGGCAATCAGGTCTTTTTAATGAGGGGCAAATGATGACAATGACTAAAATTTGTATGAGTCATCTTTTTTTTACATTCAAATGAACTCAGCTAGAGTTTCAAACAAGGGGCTCAACTAGACTCATGATGTTTGGATAAATGGGTGATTTTTCCCCAGTGTCTAAGTTCAAGTCTTTGCATATTGATAGGCAGGCGACTTTTGAGTCATCAATAGAAATAACCTTAAGGAGATGCAACCCTACACTAATCTTTAGAAAAAACGTCAAAGAATGTTTTCTCCTCCCGGTATCATTCAGATAAAAACAAATTTCAACAAGCTATGCTCAGATGCTGAATCGATTATAACCACGTTTGGGCCCAAATCCCTTAAGTCTGTATACAAGTATGACGACGAAGGTCCAGATGGACAGATAAGAAACTATCCAATGGGTCTGCCATTGGGAGAGTGTTTGGTTGTTTATGTAGAATGGCTTTATCTCCACTAGGCGATGCCATTTTATTGGCTAGCAACAAAGGACTATGGAATTCTTGGACGCCGTCGAAATGATGAATGACAGATAGATATTCCAGTCAGATTTATTGAACAATATTTATGCATAACAAGACGATATGTTCACAAGAAACAATACCATAAAATTTTGTGACATTTGAAGTAAGGGCATGTAATGTAGACTCTGTGGAAGACCGTCGGATTGATGGACGGGAGAGAGAGTCTTTAGCCGAAAAGAAAAATCCTCTGATGACAACAAAGTGATGAGACCACCCCCTGTATGGGCGGGATGTAGTGACTAATATCAAAAATCCAGCTTAACTCACAACGTGAACCACAACAAATGATCATCTCTCCAATCAAGTTCTAAGAAATGGTGTCTATATGTCATTGTACGAGAACCAATTGTCTTATTGCTTTATAACTAAACTTGTCCATCAGCAGGGCTCCAAAGGAGTTGTCCCATGTACATGCCTTGTAATCGAACTCACTCATCATTAGTGTTTCGAAGTAGTTGCTTCATGTCTATGCACCATAGTTGAACTTGTCCACCATCGTTGTTCCAATGTAGTATGCTAACCAATCTCATTATTTTGTATAGCTCTTTCTTTTTTTTCTTTTCTTTTTTTTTTCTCTTTTTTTTTTCTTTTTCTTCTCTTTTTTTTTTTTCCTTTTTTTTTTTTTTTTTTCTCTTTTTTTTTTCTTTTTTTGAGCTCATCTTTGACTTTGAGGTTGATCCATAGCATGTTTTATGTCTGTAGACTTCATGCACTTGTAAAAGACTTGATCACTTGGATTGATGTAAACTTGATAATGCCTTGTGTGTAAACCCATTCTTGTAAAACTAAATGAACCATTTGTATAAGTCTGTAAATGTTCTCTACTTTCAAGGAATATCCCAAAACAATTCTTTCTATAAATCGACCAAATGGGATGACATTTTGATGTTCCAACTTGTATCTTTGAGAATGCTTGCATGACTTCAACGTAATTATCTTTAACTTTCACGTGTGTTGTTGAGCTTTCATTTCTCTAAAGGCCGATGGAGTAGAAGTTCAAGTTGTGACCCATCATCTCAATCGTCATCAGAGTCCGAATTAGCAACGAACATGGAAGAGGAAGAAATATCAAACTGGGAAGGAATGGATTGGAAGTAGTAAAGCATTGTTGTTGATGTATCAAATGAGATAATTTTTGTTCATTTTTTTAGAGCATTTTGGACTGCACCGTCTACAGACACATCGAACTTAAGCCCAAATATAGATGACCTATCAGATACCAATGGTAGCCAGTTTAGACAAGTAATTCACCAAGTTACCCCAATTGGATACGACATCATTGGCGCCAACTTATGATTGGTTGTAGGACCGAATCTCCATTCAAACTTTCTCTAGTAAGACTCATTACGCCTATCTATCGACGTGTGTTTGACCATTTCCATCTTGAGATAAACCCCTCTTGGGTCTATTATCATTTTGATTTATGCCCCAATTCAGGTTTGACATTCACCTGGCCAATGCCTCAATTTGGGATGAATATATTCCAATCTTATGCCCCAGTTTGGATGTCATGAAACTCTGACCTATACCCTTATGGGTCCATCACCTTTTTGGTTTGCCCCACTTTGAATCCATTAACATTTTAATTATGCCCCAGTTTAGGGTGCACTGATATTTTTGTTGTGCCCCAATTTAGGGTATACTAACATTTTGGTTTTGCCCCAGTTTAGGGTGCAGATGAAGTTCATTTTCAGGCTACCTTAATTTTGGGATATAATTGACCAGATGGTCTTCCTTTTCATCCTGGATTTTGGGAGGTGGGTGGGACATTCTTGAAGGTTCAAGGGCTACTCCTTTGAGTTTGGGTCACCTTGGGTGATGAAAGTAATTTGGGAGTCAACACTCCGTCGGTCAAAGTGGCTCAGTCGCCAAGGGTGAATGAAATGCTTTCCAATCTCTGTTTTTTCCATTTAAATTTGGCAGGTATGCTAGTATGGGAAAGAAACATATAATCTCTCAGAATCTATGATTCAGATTTCTACCCTCTTGGATTCCTCACTCTGATCTTTGAATTTCAATTCCATTCTGAAATATTTGGGCTCTCAATATACTGTCTTCCAACCATTCCAACATTTCGAGGTACAAAAGTCCTCCTTATGACCATGAACCGAGACATGAACCGGTGATGATGAGACATTCCTATGAGTGGATGCTTTGTCTACTCACTCAGGTGTTCTCTTAAGTTTAGACAATTCTATCCTCCCTAGTTCAACCTTTTTTTTTCTTTTCTTTTTTTCTTTTTTTTTGGTTTTTTCTTTTTTTGGGGTTTTTTTTTTCTTTCTATAAACAATGATTGAAGGTTAAGACTCAGAAGTGACTAGACATGAGAAGAATACGCATATACATACAAGCTAACTCGACCAAACAAAGTTAGCTCCTTCATGAAAACCGACCATTAGACATCATCTGTAACAATTTATTTATATTTGAATAACCCCATGATTGGTCTTGGGGCCTCAAGATTCTGAATGGATCATTGTAGCACCAAGGTTCGACCATGTGGTTCATCAAATTTTAAGAAATTGAAACGGATATGCTTATTTGTAGTTGTCATGAAGGATGACAAAAGCAGTTCATGATTGAAAAAACCAATAAATTTCTACTTGATCATAGTATCTATGCTGTGACGAAGATTTTCTTATCGTTTTTGAGATTGACGTATCAATATTGAACAGATCAACACAATGAGCTTTGTACGATGGAGGGCGTATACAGACCGCCCACACTAATGTGTACGCGGGTATACGTAACCCTCACGCTCCCAACAAGTGAGAGACATGAATACTCAAGTGTGGATCCAAACATGTTGACAAGTCAAGGACAAAAACGGGCAGAACTTCGACGTCTTAGATGTAAATATTATGATCGAGTAGATTTTACCATGTTGGTTCAAAGATGGACCAAAAATAACATACATATGGCTCAAACTGGGTTAGGACAGAAAAGGCCACCTTGACGAGGACGGGGTAACCTATCACCGAATGCACGATGAATAATGGGCCCCCATTCCCTTTATATACTATGTTGCAAGGATCCAAGCGACGTGGAGTAGCATAATGCATTCCCAGGCGGACCCAAGAAACGCTCGTTAGAGGCTGCTCGCCGGTCGTGGTCTCACAAAGTACAGGCCAAGGCTGTGTGTTTCGCCTAGCGGGCTGCCCCACATGCATGGGACCCGGTTCGGCTACTCGCACGAAAGTGTGACTGAACCCATTCCCCCCAAAACAATATGTACAAACAATAAATATAGTACCCTAGATCTAGCATCAAATTTCAAGCAAATCAATATAAGGAAAGTATCCTAGGAGTCTGAATATTCATCCCCAGCGGAGTCGCCACTGTGAGGACAATGGAAAATCGACGTGATCCTCCCCGGGATGGAAATGTGTATCCTGTATCGATGAAGATCGATTTGTTCTGTTGGAGTCGCCACCTAGATTAAGGTCTAGGACCTCTAAAAATGTAGCCTCACCCTAAGGTAAGACTTCTATTGACTCGTGACCCAATGTATTGGTTCTTTGGTCTGCAAGAGATCGGGTAAGTATTCAGGGTACGGTTATGGGAAGGTGTTAGGCACCCAAACCGCCCGATCAATATCGGCCTCCTAAACTTTCCTTAAATTCTAATTTTGACTGTGCTTGGTCAACTGGATGACTAGGGTTCAATAGGGGATGTCCTAAACCACGTTGCTAAGTTGTTCTAACCTAGGGTTCAGCCAATCATGTTTTAAAGTAAATAAACAAGCAAATGTAATGTACAACATTATATAGTGAACCGGACCAAAGATGGTTCGGTCTAGGACTGAATCTGAGATGTGTAAGACATCTCAAACTGCCTACGTATTCCAATCCTGGAAATCAAGTCCAAAAACGTAGTTCGAAAATGGGTTGTGTGATTAATGATTATGAAAGTGATTTATGCATTTGCTTCAATTAGATTCTTTGTTGTTCAAGTTGAAGTTTATGCTGGATGTATGGTTGATGGGTGGCTTTGTACCGTATTTGGGATTCCCAAATTGCCTACGTATTCTAGGGTTTGCACTAGAAATCAGGTACGACGTAGTTCGAAATTTGTGAGAGTCGAATTTGGAATGTGTACCAAATTCTTTCTATTTTTGTCAATAGGATCTAGGGATGAGACCTAAATTCCTATCATTTTTATTGTTTCCATTTTTATTAATAGGATCTAGGGATGAGACCTAAATTCCTACCATTTTTATTTGGGATGTGTACCAAATTCTTTCTATCTTTGTCAATAGGATCTAGGGATGAGACCTAAATTCCTACCATTTTTATTATTTCCATTTTTAGGTTTCTAGGGTTTCCTATCCCTTTTCATTGTGATTTTCATTTTTTAGGGTTTCATACCCTAATTATTCTCTTTATTCTAGGGTTTATTTTGCCTTAATTATTCTTTCCATTTTTAGGGTGTATCTTTCCCTAGTTGTTGTACAATGTAAACAATCTAACAAAGCAATGTGAGCTTAAATATAGCAGTGTAAGCATCCAAATCTAGCATGTTGGAAATATATTCAAATTTAGCAACACATCAGTCAAAAATGGCAAGTGAGCATGTGAATCAATACAGACATGGTAAGTGTGCATCCAAACATGGCAGTAATATGTGAGCAAGTGTAGTAGACAAATATGGCAATAAGCATGTGTAGCATTCCAATCATGGCAATGTGATTATTCCAATTATGGCAATGTGATCATTCCAATTATGGCAGTGTGACTATTCCAATTATGGTAGTGTGACCATTCCAATTATAGTAGTGTATGCATACGAGCATCCGAACATAGCATAGCATCAAATATGGCATGTGAGAAACAACCAAAGCATATGAGAGTCAATCAAAACATGATGGAACACGTAGCAAGATGACAGCTTTGTCAGGCTGGACCAAAATGGGCACATAGAGCACTGTACTTACTCAAAAACTTCTTATAAGATATCCCTGGAAAGAAGACTCAGAGGCCAACATTTTGTCTCAAGGAAGCTAATCCTAAAAGAGACCATAGGCAGGTCGAAAATATTCCCCAAGTACAGACAAATACACTGGTCAGGTCTGTTCCATATTTTTGACCAGTTGCACCATAAATTCCAAATAAAATTCTATTCTTAATGAAAATTAAATACATATATATATCTATGTAGATAACTGTCTGATCTAAAATTTCATTAAGAAAAACAAGTTAAAACAGTATATTTTCTTTGTGAAAAATGACCCTTTTCAATCATGCAAATCAGCACATCATGACAGATCTGAAATCAAAGCAATATGCACTTAAAAATTGATATCAATTCAACAAAAAATGGAAAAAATATGAAACCAGTGCCATTGTTTAGAAAACGTTCATGTCTAAAAAGTTCATGTTAAGTGGATTTTCTGATTATGGCCATAAGGCCTTTGTCTAGAGACTTTCCGATGGAGGATTGCATTACATCCGAGAAAAATAGCAATGTCAAAGACAAATTTTTTGATATATTTTCCCCAATTCCAAATGGAACGAAATTTTTAGGGTAGTCTTCTATCATATCATAGAGACTCCCATAAAAGTTTGGGCTTCAAAATCTTAGAAAAAATACATATGATGTACGTCCTAAGTTTGAACCCTAAATCTGGAATTTTCAGATCAGAAAATCACTTTATGAAATTTACAAAAAACATCAAACATCATTGTATATCAATCAAAAATTCATCATTGAATAGCTTAGACAAATTATCATTCATGAAAAATGTTAGACTTAGGCGTCTAACATTAAAAAGCATGTAATAGAGCATTCATGATTGAAATTTCATGAAAATTAGCCTTTTTCAAGCAAAATTGGCATTCGGGCATTATAACGACCTCTAAATTTGTTTAGAGTACTAACCTTGGGCTCAAATCGAGCGAAACCTTTGACGAAGGGTGATTGGGGGTTGTATCAATCCCCTTTGAATGTGAATCCTCCTTCTCCTCTCTTCTGCTTCTTTCTCTCTTCTCTTTCTCTCTTTTCTTCTTCTCTTTTCTTTCTTTTCTCTTTTCTCTCTCTTTCTTTCTTCCTCTCTCACGTTTTCTCTCTCTTACTCACGTTTCTCTCTCTCACCCACGTTCCCCTCTCTCTCTGGTCTGGAAAAGGATCCCTCCTCTCTCCTATTTATAATTTTTCACTCATTTTCTAGAAGATCCTTCTTTCCTTTTCTTCTTTTTTCTAGAAAATCTTTTTTTCTCTCCATTTTTTCTTCTTTCCTTTCTTTTCTTCCTTCCCACGTTTTTTCTTCTTCCTTTCTTTCATTTTTCTCATTCTTCTTCTAGAAAACCCCTTCTCTCTTTCCTTTCTCTCCTTCCTTCTTCTAGAAAAATCCTTCTCTTTTTCCTTTCTTTCTTCTTTCCTTTTCTTCTTCATTCTTTTCCTTCCTTTTTTTCTTTTCTCCCTCTCTTTTCTTTCACGTTTTCTTTCTAGAAAACATGAAGGGGAATATTTTTCCCCCCTTTTTTCTTTTTTTCTTTTTTTTTTTTATTTCTCCCTCTTTCTTTTTTTCTTCTCAAGATCTTTTTGGAGTATCTCAAAACCCTAAATCCCCTTCTCTTTCATGTTTTCTCTCCCCTCTTTCATTTTTCTTCTCAAAATCTTTTGGATTATCACTTACATATAATAATATATATTATATACGTATATACACGTATATTTTATAACATACATACATATATATATATATATATATAATATATAATATATATAATATATATAAATACTATGCACATGAATGAGCTGGTTCGAAACGGGTTGAGACTGACTTAGGTTGACTGAGTTAAACTGATATGGGTTGAGCTAGGTTGGACCAAAACTGGCTTGAACTGAGTTGACTGGATTAATTGGAATTAACTGGGTCATTCCCGCTATCATCCCGCATGGAATTTTCCGATGGCCTCTATTCCAAATTTTTTGCGTTCATTTTGTAGAACATTAAAAGTGAGGAATATAGGAACTGGAATCACCTGAATCCGATGTAGAACGGAAAAGATATGCAGCTTTGAAGTTCTAACGATAATTTTGCATGCAAGCTTGCATGGGACCCACTGGTGACTTCTACCCGGGATTTTTTACGTCCACTTTGTAGAACATCATGAATGAAGAATAATGGTCTTGGAATCATCTGAATCCGATGTCGGATGATCAAGATATGATGATTTGAAATTCAAACAATCCAACTTAGGATAATTTGCATGAAGGCCCCTAGGATTATTTATAATAATTTCATAAACCTCCCTCATATGTATCATCTGACTAAAATGGTCATATCTTTCTCATTTGATATCGAAATTGAGCAATTCTGGTCTCGTTTCGAAGATAATTCTATGACCTACGCATCCATGCAAAATTATAACCCATGACTTTGCTGTGGACCCATTGAAAACTTCCTCAAATTCATAGACCCATTGAAAACTTCCTCAAATTCACAGTCAAGAATCCAAACTTTCGATCACCTTTCTTCCTTTTGTTGTCCACACACCAGCAGGACTTTGTTTAGCTGGGATGGCAAAAATGGGGTGCTTACACTATGCGAGGTTTGAAACGGTTCAGACAGAAAGGGAAACTAAGTCCGAGATATGTCGGACCATATGAGATTCTAGCTAAACGTAGAAAAGTGGCTTACCAGTTAGCACTACCACCATCTATGTCAAGTGTGCATGATGTATTTCATTTCTCCTTATTGAGGAAGTATGTCAGAGACCCAACGCACGTTTTAACGGTAGGTCTACCTGATTTGATGGATGACTTGACATTTGAAGTGGCACCAACTCAAATTACCAACTAAAAGGAGCAACGACTATGCAACCATGACATTTATTATGTTAAGGTCACCTGGAGAAACAAAGATATAGATGAAATCACATGGGAAGAAGAGAATGCTATTCAAAAGCAATACCCTAATCTATTTGACTAGAAAGGTATGTACAATTTTGAGGACAAAATTTTTATAAGTAGGGGGGAGTTGTAAGACCCGTATCGAACTAACCGGTCTTACCACCTTGTACCAGGTCTACATATCATGGTCGAGCCAAATGGACCAAGTGCGTGAAGGAAATAGCGAAACCAGATATTAAACTGACCCAAAAATAGTAAAATAGAGGGCAGGGTTGCATACCCAGGTAGGCAGGGACGACCCCCCCACTAAGAAGTCAGACCCCTGATATTTTAACTGGTGGTTGGGACAACATAGAACTGAGGGTCGACGGGATCTCCGACCCCCTCATGGACCCCCTCTTTGTCGATATATACCGCAAATAGGAAACATTTAAAATATCAATGGGATTCCTTCCTAATCTCAGTGGGACTTATTTTGAGAGATTCTACTCTATAAATAGGATGTCCTTAACCCTCTTTCACTCCTTTTGAAACCCTAATTGAATGTAAGAGAAAGAGAAGAGAAGGAGAAGAGAAGGAAAGTTGGAGAAGAAGACTAAAGTGAAGAATTCAGAGAAACCTCTGAATCTCAGCAAAACCTAAGGTATGGGTACATTTCCATTGATGATCTAAGACCTTAGAATAGTTCATGAAGAGGGTATGCTCTAGGAGAAACCCAAATCATACATCCATGGGAGGATTTTAATGAAATCCATGGAGGAAATGATGGTAGGCAAAGTAAGGAAGAAACCTAGAGTTCTAAGCCATAGAACAAGCATATAATGGATGGTGAAAGTAAGCCATAGGACCCAAACATGAAAGAATGGACTGTAGAATGAAGTTCTCAGCTCAAACCACGGGGGATCGCACGTGGGGTCGATTGGGAATTGACCCAACCAGACCACAGGATCGGCCCCCAACATTCGGCAAGTCCAGGAACGGGCTGGTCGCACCCAGGGTTGATGGAACAACCAACCCTGGCATCGACCCTACCCTGGGGGTCGCAGTAAATTGCTACCCTACCTGCGACCCACCCTGCGACCCTCACTTAAAAGCAAGCCTAAAAGTGCCTGAATGACTTCTAACTAAAATCTATCGACTTGTTAGGTTTTCCAATTGATATAAAAGTGATTCTTAAAGCTTGAAAGAGGATCTACACTCAAGCAAAGGTGAGGAAACAAGACCTAAACTAATTGGCTAATAATAAAATATTTTTCTTTTCTTGAGTCTAATGCCATGACCGATTCTATGCGTGTATGCTTGTAATGTGCATTCAACATGTCATCCAATATTCCTGCTATTTATGTTCATGCATATTTAATTCTATTTTATTTATAACATGATGATGATGATGGTGCTAGGAATAGACATGTGAATGTTTGTGTGTGGTTAGTGTGCTTAATGGGAGTGGGGCATCAGGGGAGGTGTTATGCGGTGTTTGATCCGGGCACTTTAGCTCTATCTCTACTCAAGTCTGGTCCACTAACATCATCGTATCGCCATTACCTTAGCAGAACTATTACGTCGTAGGGCGTTAGGGGAGGTGGTCTAGGACCGTGTAGTCTTTGACTCTATCGGGGGGCCTTAGCTCTATCTCTATGGACGTATTGAGGGATGCTGGGGTGAGGCCTTGGATACACTGTTTGACATTAGGATTGGTTAGTTGCGAGCCCAGTTTGCAAGCCCTCGCCAGCAGGGGCTTACGTGTTGGTATGGGTAGGGCATCAGGGGAAGTGTTATGCGGTGTTTGATTCGAACACTTTAGCACTATCTCTATTCCATGTTGGGGTGGATGTGGACGACAATGGTGTTTGATCCGTTGGGTGGGCTTACATACCCTGTGTATAGAGGTGAGGCAGCCATCGAACCTTTCTATAGCACATTGTAAACTTATATACCAGACCACTGATATGAATTGAATGTATGCATTGTTTTGTTTGCTCACTGAGCCGTGATGTGTGCTCACCCTTTCGACGTCAAATATTTTTAGTTGATGCAGGTACCACAGTGGAAGACTATATGAATGCTTCTGTGTACAGGCACGTTGCTGCGATGCAGGCTGAAGACATAGTGGAGACGCATGACTCCTCATGCGAGTACAACTCATGCATTTTCAATTAGATTTTTATTTGAATTATTATGGAAATATAATTTGATATTTTATTTACTTATGTCTCGGTTGATACAGCGTAATTGATATTTTATTTATAATTATCACAGTTAGATTCCTCAGTTCATTTAATATTAAGACTTCCGCTATTATGTATTTATTCTGATTATGGTTGTGGATGTGTATGGTTTAGTTTACATGGACATAGCCTATTAGAGATCCTGGTTGAACCATTGGTTTATTAACTGTTCAACACACCATTGTGAATAGTACAGAATTGGGGTGTGACAACCTCCCCTAATACCCTACGACATAATAATTCTGCTAACGTAATGGCGATACTACGATGTTAGTGGGCATGACTTGAGTAGAGATACAGCTAGAGTCTGGTGACTAGGATGACCCACACTGTCACGTCCTCTCCCTGATGCTCCACTTGCATCAAACACACTAACCACACGCATACATTCACATGCATATTCCTAACATCATCATCATCATCATGTTATAAATAAACAGAGTTAAATATGCATGAGTAGTAATAGCAGAAAAATTGGATGACATGTGAAATACACATTACAAGCATACAAGCATAGGATCATTCATGGCATTGGATTCAATAAGTAAAACAGTTTGTTATTAGCTAATTAGTTTAGGTCTTGTTCCTTCACCTTTGGTCGATGGTTGTTCCTCGTCCAAGCTTTGTAAATCACTTTTAAACCACTTGAAAACCTAACAAATTTATAGATTTTAAATTAAAATTTATTTCCATCAATTCAGACTTCCAAAAGCTGAGTGGTCGCCGGTGTGGCTGCCCCTGTGGTCTCAATTTCTGTGACCTCAAAGTGTGTGGTTGCATATCATGTGACCGCACATGCGTCCACACCTTCCCTGGAACTTTCCCAAGGGCGTGTGGTCGATCATATGTATGCGACCACACATGCGACCACACCCTCCCTGGAACATTCCTGAGGGAGTGTGGTCTATCATATGTGCCTCGTGTGGTCAATCAAACTGTGACCACACGAGTGATGGTTGACTTTTCCACTCTCAACTCAATTCCTTTGTGTTTTGATTCCTTGGATTATCATCATGATCCTTCCTATGATCTATGGCTTAAAATTCATATTTCTTACATAATCCGTCATCCTAATAGATTCCCTCCATAGATCTCTTAGAATTTCTCCATGGTTTTATGATAGGGATCTCACTTTGAATCACTATCTTCTCCATGATATATTCTAGGCTTTAAACTGATATGGAAAATGTTTTCATACCTTAAAATTATTGAAGAATCAGAGTTTTCTCTGAATTTTCTTCTCTTAGTCTTCCTCTTCAATTCTCCTTCTCTTCCTCCTCTTCTCTTTTTTTCTCTTTCAATTTGAGTTCTAAAAGGATGAAAGAGGCTAAGGGACGTCCTATATATAGAAAAAAATCCTCCATATAGAGTCCTACTTAGATTAGGAAAGAACCCCCTTCAGATTAGGAAGGTTTCCTAATCACAGAGTCAGTTTGACTTCGTGTGGTCGCACGTAGGGTCGCAGAACTCCTCGACCACATGTCCCAAACTCCTATGGTCTCATTATTCTGAGGTGTGGTCGACCCCACCTGTTTAGGTATGTGACCACATGCTCCTAATTAGATGATTTTGGGTTTAATTTCAAACCTAGCCTTGTGGTTTCTTCACGCACTTCGTCCGCTTAGCCCGACCATGATAGGAAGACCTAATACAAGGTGGTAAGACCGGTTAGTATGATACGGGTCTTACAACTCCCCCCCTCTTATTATAAATTTTGTCCTCGAAATTGCATATACCTTCCAAGTCAAAAAGGTAAAGATATTGCTTTCATATAGCATTCTCTTCTTCCCATGTGATCTCTTCTACATCATGGTTCCTCCAAGTAACCTTAACATAATAAATGTCACGGGTGCGTAGACATTGAACCTTTCGATTGGTAATTTTGGTTGGTGCTACTTTGAATGTCAAATCATCAGTTAGACCCGGTGGATCTGCTGTTAACACGTGTGTTGGATCTCTGATGTACTTCTTCAGTAATGAGATATGAAATACATCATGCACACTTGATATAGATGGGGGTAGTGCTAACTGATACGCCACTTTCCCATGTTTAGCTAGAATCTCATATGGCCCAACATATCTCGGACTTAACTTCCCTCTTTATCCAAACCTTTTCAAACCACGCATAGGAGATATTTTCAGAAATACTTTATCTCCTATGGTGAATTTGAGATCTCTGCGTCGATTATCTGCATATTGCTTCTGACGGTTCTGAGCTATTTGAACTCTTTCCTTAATAATGTCGACTACTCGACGAGTCTCTTCAACAAACTCTGGTCCAACAATACTCCGTTCTCCAATTTCATTCCAAAACAAAGGAGTTCCACACTTCCTACCATACAGTGCTTCATAGGGTGACATATGTATAGTCACTTGGTAGCTGTTGTTACAAGCGAACTCAATCAATGGTAATTTCTCATCCCATGATCCTTTAAAATCGATGACACAAGCTCAAAGCATGTCTTCTCTAATCTGAATGGTACGCTTTAACTGTCCGTCTGTCTGAGGATGGAATGTAGTACTGAACTTCAACGTTGTACCCATAGCCTTCTGTAATCTTTCCCAAAACTTTGAGGTAAAGTGTGGGTTTCTGTCGGACACAATGCTTTCAGGTACACCATGCAATCTGACAATATTATCCACATATAGCTTGGCTAACCTCTTTAGGTTATACTGAGGTCGTATAGCTCTAAAATGAGCTGTCTTGGTCAACCGATCCATAATCACCAAGACCGCGTCAACTATTCGGGGAGTCAGTGGTAACTCAGTGACGAAGTCCATAGTAATGTAGTCTCATTTCCATGCTGGCTCTGGCAGTGGCTGCAACAATCCTACAGGTCTTTGCCTTTCAGCCTTTACCCTCTGACAATTTAGGCATTGAGACACAAATTTAGCTACATCCGCTTTCATTCCCCTCCACCAATAGAGTTTCTTTAAATCATGGTACATCTTCGTACTTCCAAGGTGTACCGAATACATAGTGGTGTGGGCTTCTTTCATAAGTCTTTTCTAGATATCCAAGTCTTCACTTTTAGGAACACATACTCTCCCTTTATATCTTAACACCTTTTCAAGGTCCAAAGTGAAATCAGGAGTAGTCCTATATTTTTTGCGATCTTCTTGCACTGTCCTCAGATAGGGGCTTAATTTAATAGTTGTTTTTACTTCATCTATCAGATCAGGTACAATCTTCAATGTAGAAAACATGTTTAAAAACCGATGAATAAACCCTTGGTTGATTGATCCATCCTGTATATCTATCACGAACTACTCATTACCATAATTGAATACTTTTCCTGTAACACACATTGCCGCAGTCGTGTTAACATCTTCCTGGGATTTTGTCATTATTTTTCTGCTTAGCGCATCAGCAACTACATTAGCCTTCCCTGGATGATACTGGATATCGCACTCATAATCTTTTAACAACTCCAGCCATCTCCTCTGTCGCATTTTCAATTCCTTTTGATTGAAAAGATAAGTAAGACTCTTATGATCTGATTTAATCTAAAATTTCTCACCATACAAATAATGTCTCCATATCTTGACAACATTTACTACTGCTGCTAATTCCAAGTCATGAGTGGGATAGTTCTTCTCATGTGTCTTCAGTTGTCTTGGGGCATACACAACTACTTGTTCTCCTTGCACAAGTACTCACCCTAAACCTAACCCAGATGCATCAGTGTACAAGGTAAATGGTTGTCCTGAGATCGGAATAGTCAAGATGGGAGCTAATATCAATCTAGCCTTCAATGTTTCAAAATTCTCTTCACATTTATCGGTCCAAACAAACTTTTCTCCTTTCTTTGTCAGACTGGTGAGAGGTACGGCGATTCTAGAGTAATCTTCCATGAATCGTCAATAGTAACCAGCTAAACCTAAGAAACTTTTGATTTCTGCAACATTCTTAGGTGCTTCCCATTTCACAATGGCTTAAATCTTGTTAGGATCCACTTTAATTCCTTCAGTGGATACTACATGGCCTAAGAAAGTGACTTCATTTAGCCAGAACTCACACTTTGTAAATTTGGCATAAAGCTTCTCTTTTCTTAGTCGCTACAGAGCGGCTCTTAGATTTGTGACATGAGTTTCTTTGTCCTTGGAGTAGACTAGTATGTCGTCAATAAATACAATGACTGACGTATCCAACATGTCATGGAATACCCGATTCATGAGTTCCATAAAAGTTGCGGGTGCATTAGTCAATCCAAAAGACATGACTAAAAATTCATAATGTCCATATCTTGTTCTGAATGCTATCTTTGGGATATCCCCTTCCTTAATCTTCAACTGATGGTATCCTGACCGAAGATCAATTTTGGAGAACACTTTGGCACCCTGCAACTGATCGAACAAGTCATCGATCTGAGGCAACGGATATCTATTCTTGATTGTAAGCTTATTCAATTATCGATAGTCTATACACAGTCAAATGCTACCATCCTTCTTTTTCACAAACAATACTGGCGCTCCTCATGGTGATATGTTTTGTCTGATATAACCCTTGTCTAATAATTCCTATAATTGTACCTTCAGTTCCTTTATTTTAGTAGGAGCCATTAGATAAGGAGCTTTAGATACTGGTGCGGCTCCGGGTATAAGATCTATAACAAACTCTGTCGCTCGGTCGGATGGTAGTCCTGGTAGTTCCTCAGGAAATACATCCAAAAATTCACGCATAACTTCAATATCCTCCATTTGTAATGCTTTTTTGGTGAGGTCAACCCCGGATACTAGATACCCAATTCCTCCTTTCTCGAGGCATTTTCTAGCCTTCAATGCAGAGAGAATTAGTTTTCATTTACGGAGAAGTTGGGTTCCCGCAAAACTAAACTCTACTCCTTCTTTGTCTTTAAATTTTAATTTCTTTTCTGCACATAATAGGTTTGCGGAGTGCCGAGCTAACCACTCCATTCCCAAGATAACATCAAAGTCTGCCATCTCAACTTGAATTAAGGTTGCATCCAAAATCTTCTCGCCGATAAGAACTAGACATGGTCCATAACCTCTATCTAGTTCCACTTCTAATCCCATAGGTGATCGTACAAGCAGTTTGTAGTCTAGGTCTGAGGGGTAGATTTAGCTTCTTTCCAAATGACACAGATATAAAAGAATGAGTAGCTCCAAAGTGAAAGAGTACACTGGCGGGTTTGCCATTAATAGGTACGATACCTGTGATTTGATTTAATTTAGTCTACATGCTCACATAAGAAAGTACAAAATGAACAGTTCAGGTCATACCTGTGACCACATCAGGCAATACGGTAGCATCCTCAAATGTAACTGCATAAACCTTTCCTTGTTGTAGCTGCTTCCTTGGCTTAGGACACTCCCTTGAGTAATGTCCTATTTGATTACAGTTAAAGCATTTAACTCCATCATTACTTTGCTTCTGTTGAGATTGGGCTGTTGGAATAGTCTTGGCTGCAGCATTGATGCCTCGAGTATGAAAGGGTTTAAATGTCTTTGTGTTCCCTCTGTTATATGAATTTCTAGTAGACCTTTTAATACCTCTATTCTGAGCAAAATAACTTTACCTCTAGCTTGATTTTAGTACTCGTCAATCTGTACAGTTTCATTATAAATCTTCTTTTCCAATCCCAATACATGCTCTTGGATGCTTCCCCTAAGTCCCATGACGAGCATTCGAGTTTTGATATTTTCCACCTACATGCTAGAGGGAGCAAAGAAAAACAGCTCTTCGTAATGCTGCAGACACGCATCTACAGTCATCTGTCCCTAATACAGACTCAGAAACTCTTTTTCCATTGCATCTCTAAAACTCCTGGGAAAATACTTCTCGAAGAATGCTTCTTTATAGATAGCCCAGGTCAATTGGGCGTGCTTCGTTAACAGATAACTTCGAGTAGACTTCCACCAATGGTGTGCATCGCCCTTCAGCAAAAATGTGGCACATAGAACTTTTTCCTCTTCATTTACAGTCATCATCATGAAGTTCATTTCCATCTCGTCAATCCAGTGAGCTAGCCACAAAGGATTCGATGGCTTGCCATAAATTCCTTAGGCTTCATCTTTAGGAAACGGCCGATCAGTCGAGAATGGTCCAACTGATACTGAGCATATGCTCCATATATAGGCGGTTGATACTGGTAATTGCCTTGGTTGTATATGCCTTGAGGTACTTCAGGGTTTTGTACTTGAGCTTGTACAAATGGCATTTAAGGTGCTTGGGGTACCGTGTTGTTCATAGCCGATGCTTAGGGCACGATATTGCCACACCCTGGTATGGTACTAGCTTCTCCTGCCGATAAAGTTGTAGTGTTTGTAGCTGGGAAAGCCATTCTCATAGCAGCTTACATGTTGGCTTGTACTTACTATATTTGCTGCAACTATTGTGCTAGATTCATCACCACAGTAGTCAAATCTATAGGTGGGGCTAGCAAGATTGTGTGGTTGGGTTGGTCGTTGACTCCTGGCGGTACCATATTCTGGTTCTCCTGTTCCTCAGGGTTTTCATGACCATTTTCCTCCACAGGTGGTGGTGGAGGTGGAATTGGGTTATGTCCTCTCCTTGTTATTCTTCACCCAGCCATTTCCTGTTTCTGGCGGTGGTAGTGTCTGAAAGTCAAGGAATATGAGGCAATCATAATATACATCAATCTCATGTCAATATCTAAATAAACAAGGCAAAATTTCAATCTTTAAAGTCATTTAGTCAAAACAGAGCATTTTTCATCGTGGGGTCGATGGTGGGGTTGATCGTGGGGTCGTATTTTTGGTCTAATTTTGCGACCACACGATCCCAAATCATGTTTTTAAACTTGATTTTTGAGCCATTTTCTTTATTTCTTTTGTCCACAACTCAACTCACCACCACTGAGTTGCTACAGTGTCAACCGTATAAATTTGGTGATCCTTTCATCGATCTACAACTTACGTTCCATTCTTCCAGGTATGTTCCCTACTCTTTCTCCTTTTTAAGCTTTTATACCTAGGTTTTGCTCCATTTATAGGGTTTTCTTCAAATTAATATTTTTTTATCGTAAAAATTTGATTTTTATTGGGGGTTATTACTATTGGCCACCCAATGGATGAAAGCCCTCAAGAAAATTTGAGTTTCATCGGTTAGTTTAATAGAAACTTGAAAATTCCCATTTTTGACCTAAATTTTGGGGTTTTTCCC
This sequence comes from Protea cynaroides, assembly GCA_028583415.1. Lineage (NCBI taxonomy): Eukaryota > Viridiplantae > Streptophyta > Magnoliopsida > Proteales > Proteaceae > Protea > Protea cynaroides. The sequence continues at coordinate 82,926,377 of CM053268.1, forward strand.
AATTGTCAAAATTTCTTCAAATTTGACCTACCTAGTTTATATTTTTGATTGTATGAGCCTTGCAGGATGGTTTAGGACCTATGTAAGTCCTCCTGTCCAAATGTTTGGGTGAAAAGTGAGGCTTTTGGCTAATTACGCCGTCATAATGCCAAAATTTTGAATTTTCACTATATCTGATATGTTGCTTGTTGGTCTATGACCTTGAAGATAACGTGGCTCGCACTAAAGTCCCCAGAATTCATGATCCCCGTCACTTCCGGTCTATTGAAACAGAGGCACAGTATTCCCGGTAAGAGCATAAGAAGGTGGAAGGGGGTCGTTGTGTCAACTTGACCAACCTAGCCCTATTTTATGTGGAGGGAGCATTCAGTGATATGGGATGACTCCCTATGATTCTATATGAGGGTTGCACCTGTCCTGAGTTAGTGAAATAGTTTTACTGTAACTTACAGGTGGAGGGTGACCCAGAGGACATAGATAGGGGTAGAGAGCTCAGGATCATCAGTTTAGTTAAAGGGCTGGAGATTTCATTTAACTGCCAAGAGTTGGCTGCTCTCCTGGGTATCTCAAATGATGGTCCCTTGGTATACTGCGCACCCAAAGAACCCCAGTTCCTAGAGATAGAGCTAGAGTCTGGAGATCAGGATGAACCACAGTGTCACGTCCTCCCCCTGATGCTCCACTCGCATCAAGCACATTAACCACACACATACATTCACATGCCTATTCCTAGCATCATCATCATCATCATGTTATAAATAAACTGAATTAAATATGCATGAACAGTAATAACAGGAATATTAGATGACATGTAAAATGCACAATACACGCATACAAGCATAGAATCATTCATGTCATTGGACTCAATAAATAAAAATAATTTATTATTAGCCAATTAATTTAGGTCTTGTTCCCTCACCTTTGATCGATAATAGATCCTCGTTCAAGCTTTGTAATTCACTCTTAGACCACTTGGAAACCTAACAAGTTGATAGATTTTAATTAAAATAAATTTCCATGTGTTTAGACTAACAGAAACTGAGGGGTCGAAAGTGCGGTAGCACCTGGGGTCTCAGTTTCTGCGACCACAGGGTGTAGGGTCACAAGTGGGGTCGGACATACTTTGACCCTACGTGCAACCACACTCTCACTGGAACTTCCCGAAGGCATGTTGTCGAACATGTGGGTCTCGTGGGGTCGGATATCATGCGACCCTACGTGCGACCACACGTGTCATGGTCGACCTTTCATTCTTAAGTCCATTCCTTTATGCTTGAATCCTTTGGCTTACCATCATGGTCCTTCTTATGATTGCTCTATAGCTCAAAACTATAATTTTATACACTATCCATTGTCCACAATGATTTTCTCCATGGATTCTCTTGGAATTTATCCATGGATGGATGATTTGGGTTTCTCCTAATCCTATCTTCTTCATGAACTATTTTAGGCTCTTAATTCATGTAGGGAATTAGGTTCATACCTTAGGTTTGTTGAAATTCAGAGTTTTCTCTGAACTTTCCTCTTCCTTGGTCTTTTTCTTTAATTTTTCTTATCTTCCTTCTCTTCTCTTTCTCTCACTTTCAATTAAAGTTCTAAAGGAGTGAAAGAGGCTAAGGGATGTCCTATTTATAGAGGAAAACCCTCCATAATATGCCCTAGTGAGTTTAGGAAAGACCCCCCTTCGAATTAGGAAGGTTTCCTAAATTCGGTTTATGACTGTTTCCATGGGATCGCAGTGGGGTCGCAGAATCCGTCGACCCTACCTTTTTAAAACATCCGATCCCATGACCAAAAGTCATGGGTTGGACTATTTTGAGGTGGGGTCGGTCATACATGTTTAGGCATGCGACCACACACTCATATTTGACTATTTTTGAGTTAAATTTCATATCTGGTCTTATGGTTTCTTCACGCACTTAGTCCACTTGGCTCGACCATGATAGGTAGACCTGGTACAAGGTGGTAAGACCAGTTAGTTCGATACGGGTTTTACAACTCCCCCCCTCTTATTAGAAATTTCATCCTCAAAATTTGACATACCTTCTGAGTCGAAAAGGTGAGGATATTGCTTCCGCATAGCATTCTCTTCTTCCCATGTGATCTCTTATATATCCCGGCTCCTCCAGGTGACCTTAACAAAATAAATGTCACGGTTGTATAGACGTTGAACCTTTCGGCTGGTGATTTCAGTTGGTGCTACTTTGAATGTCAAATCATCAGTTAGATCTGGTGGATTCGCTGTCAAAATGTGTGTTGGATCGTTGACGCACTTCTTCAACAATGAGATATAAAATACATCATGCACACTTGTCATAGATGGTGGTAGTGCTAACTGATAAGCCACTTTTCCACGTTTAGTTATAATCTTATATGGCCTGACATATCTCAGACTTAGCTTCCCTTTCTGTCCGAATCATTTCAAACCTCGCATAGGTGATACTTTCAAGAATACCTTATCACCTACGACAAATTCAAGGTCTCGACATCGAGTATCTGCATACTGTTTCTGAGGATTCTGAGCCGTTCTAACTCTTTCCTTAATAATGTCGACTACATGACAATTCTGTTCAACAAATTATGGTCCAACAATACTCCTTAACCAACTACATTCCAAAACAAAGGAGTTCGACACTTCCTATCATACAGTGCTTCATAGGGTGACATCTGTATAGTAGCCTGATAGTTGTTGTTATAAGAAAACTCGATCAATGGTAGTTTTTCATCCCATGATCCTTTGAAATCAATAACACAGGCTCAAAGCATGTCTTCTAAGATCTGAATGGTATGCTCCGACTGTCCGTTTGTCTGAGGATGGAATGCAATACTGAATTTCAGCGTTGTACCCATAGCCTTCTGTAATCCTTCCCAAAACTTTGAGGTAAAGCGTGGGTCTCTATCGGACACAATGCTTTCAGGTACACCATGTAATCTGACAATGTTATCCACATATAGCTTGGCTAACCTCTCTAGGGTATACTGAGTTCGTATAGCTATGAAGCGAGTTGTTTTAGTCAGACGATCTACAATCACCCAGACCACGTCAACTACTCGGGGAGTCAATGGTAACCCGGTGACGAAGTCCATAGTGATGCAGTCCCATTTCCATGCTGGTTTTGGCAGTGGCTGCAATAATCCTGCAGGTTTTTGCCGTTCAGCCTTTACCCTCTGATAATTTAGACATTGAGACATGAATTTAGCTACATCTACTTTCATTACTCTCCACCGATATAATTTCTTCAAATCATGATACATCTTTGTACTTCCACGATGTACCAAATAAGCGGTGGTGTGAGCTTCTTTCATTAGTCTGTGTCTAATGTCCAAGTTTTCCATTTCAGGAACACATACTCTTCCTTTGTACTTCAATACCTTTTCATCGTCCATGGTGAACTCAGGAATAGTCCTACCTTTTTCGATGTCTTCTTGTACCATTCTCAGATAAGGGTTTGATTTAAGAGCGGCTTTCAATTCATCAATTATATCAGGTACAATCTTCAATGTTGTGAACATATTTGAAAATCGATGAATAAACCCTTGGTTGGTTGATCCACCCGATGCATCTATCACGAACTGCTCATTACCATGATTGAATACTTTCCCTGTAACACACATTGCCGCAGTCATGTTAACCTCTCCTTGAGATTTTATCATTGCTTTTCTGCTTAGCGCATTAGCAACTACATTAGCCTTTCCTGGATGATACTGGATATCGCAATCATAATCCTTCAATAATTCTAGCCATCTTCTTTGTCTAATGTTCAACTCCTTCCGATTAAAAAGATAAGTGAGACTCTTATGATATAATTTAATCTGAAATTTCTCTCCATACAAATAATGTCTCCATATCATGACAGCATGTACTACTGCTGCTAATTCCAAGTCATGAGTAGGATAGTTCTTCTCATGTGTCTTTAGTTGTCTTGAGGTATATGCAACTACTTGTTCCCCTTGCATAAGTACACATCCTAAACCCAATCCAGACCCATCAGTGTACAAGGTAAATGGTTGTCCTGGAATAAGAATAGTCAAGATGGGAGCAGATATCAATCTAGCCTTCAATGTTTGGAAACTTTTATCACATTTGTCGGTCCAAACAAACTTTTCTCCTTTCTTAGTCAAACTGGTGAGAGGTACGGCGATTCTAGAGTAATCTTCTACGAATCGTTAGTAATACCCAGCTAGACCTATGAACTTCTGATTTATGCAACACTCTTAGGTGCTTTCCATTTCACAATGGCTTTAATCTTGCTAAGATCCACTTTAATTCCCTCAGAAGATACTACATGGCCTAAGAAAGCGACCTCATTTAGCCAAAACTCACACTTTGTAAATTTGGCGTAAAGGTTCTCTTTTCTTAGTCGCTGCAAAGCGGCTCTTAGATTCATGACATGAGTTTCCTTGTCCTTGGAGTAGACCAATATATCATCAATAAACACAATGACTGATGTATCCAACATATCATGGAACACCCGATTCATGAGTTCCATAAAAGTTGTGGGTGCGTTAGTTAATCCAAAAGACATGACTAAAAATTTATAATGTCCATATCTTGTTCTGAATGCTGTCTTCGGAATATCACCTTCCTTAATCTTCAACTGATGGTATCCTGACCGAAGATCAATCTTGGAGAACACCTTGGCACCTTGCAACTGATCGAACAAGTCATCGATCCGAGGCAATGGATACCAATTCTTGATTGTAAGCTTATTCAATTCCCGATAGTCTATACATAGTCGAACACTACCGTCCTTCTTCTTCACAAGCAATATTGGCGCTCCCCTTGGTGATATGTTGGGTCTGATATAACCCTTGTCCGGTAATTCTTGTAATTGTACCTTTAGTTCCTTCAGTTTAGTAGGAGCCATTCGATAGGGTGCTTTAGATATTGGTGCGGCTCCGGGTATAAGATCTACAACGAACTCTGTCGCTCGGTCGGGTGGTAGTCCTGGTAATTCCTCAGGAAATACATCTGGAAAGTGACGCACAACATCAATATCCTACATTCATAGTACTTCCTTGATGAGGTCCACCACAGATACTAGATACCCAACTCCTCCTTTCTCGAGGCATTTTCTAGCCTTTAATGCAGAGAGGATGAGTTTTCATTTATGGGGTAGTCCGGTTCCTGCAAAACTAAACTCTGCTCTTTCCTTGTCTTTAAATGTCAGTTTCTTTTCTACACATAATAGATTTGCAGAATGCTGAGCTAACCAATCCATTCCCAAGATAACGTCAAAGTCGCCATCTATAGTTGAATCAAGATTGCATCCAAAGTCTTCTCGCCGATAAGAACTGGACATGGTCCATAACCTTTTTCTAATTCCACTTCTAATCCCATAGGTGATTGAACATGCAATTTGTAGTCTAAAGATCCGAGGGGTAGATTTAACTTCTTTCTAAATGACACAGATATAAAAGAATGAGTAGCTCTAGAATCAAAGAGTACTTTAGCGGGTATGCCATTAATAGGTACAATACCTGTGATTTGTTTTAATTTAGTCTACATGCTCACATAAGGTAATACAAAATGAATGGTCAAGTCATACCTGTGACCACATCAGGCGATGCGGTAGCATCTTCAGATGTAACTGCATAAACCTTTTCTTACTGTAGCTGCTTCCTGGGCTTAGGACACTCCTTGAATAATGTCCCATTTGATTTTAGTTATAGCATTTTACTCCTTCATTATTTTGCTTTTGTTGAGGTTGGGCTGTTGGAGTAGTCTTGGCTGCAGCATTAAAGCCTTGAGGACAGAAGGGTTTAAATGTCTTTGTGTTCCCTCCATTATATGAATTTCCATTTGGCCTTTTGATACCTCTATTCTGAGCAAAGTAGCTCTCCCTTTGGCTCGATTCTAGCACTCGAGCAATCTGTACTGCTTCATTATAAACTTTCTTTTCTAGCCCCAAAACATGCTCCCGAATGCTTCCTCTATGTCCAATGACGAACCTTCGGGCTTTAGTTTTCCTCCTGCATGCTAGAGGGAGCAAAGAAAAATAGCTCTTCATAACGCTGTTGATATGCATCCACAATCATCTGTCCCTGATACAAACTCAGAAACTCTCTTTCCATAGTGTCTCTGATACTTCTGGTAAAATATTTCTCGAAGAATGCCTCTTTATAGATAGCCCAAGTCAATTGGGCATGCTTGGTTAACAAATAACTCCGAGTAAACTTCCACCAGTGATGTGCATCGCCCTTCAGCATAAATGTGGCACACAGTACTTTTTCCTCCTCATTAACAGTCATCATCATAAAATTCCTTTCAATTTCATCGATCCAGTGAGCTGGCCACAAAGGATCTGCTGGCTTGCCATTATAATCCTTAGGTCTCATTTTCAGAAAGCGCTCGATCAGTCGAGAATGGTCCAACTGATACTGAGCGTAGGCCCCATTCATAGGTGGTTGATACTGGTAACTGCCTTGGGCTACCTCAGGGTTTTGTACTGGAGCTTGTCCATCTGGCGTTTGAGGTGCTTGGGGTACCGTATTGCTACCCCCTGGTACTGTGCTAGCTTATCTGGCTGGCATAGGTGTACTATGTACAGCTGGAAAAACCATTCCCATAGCAGCTTGCATATTGGCTTGTACTTGCTGTATCTGCTGCAGCTGTTGTACTAGGTTCATAACTGCTGTAGCCAAATATATAGGTGGTGCTGGAAAATTTATAGGATTTGTCTGGCCATTAGCTCCTGGTGGTGCCATATTCTGATTCCCTTGTCTTTCAGGATTTTCATGGCTGTCTTCCTCCACAGGTAGTAGTGGTGGAATTGGGTAACGTCCTCGTCTGGTTACTCTTCGCCCAACCATTTCCTGTTCCGGTGGTGGTAGTGTCTTAAAAATCATAGAACATGTGAGGCAATCATTATATAAGTCATTCCCATGTCAAAATCCAATTAATCAATGTAAAATTCCAATTTTCCAAGTCATTTAGTCAAAATACTGTATTTTCCATCGTGGGGTCGACGGTGGGGTCGCACTATGTTCGACCACAGGGTATGCGACCTCACAAAACCCTGTCAGCTCACCGAGAGCCTGTGGTCGATCGTGGGGTCGGTGGTGGGGTCGTAGATTTGGTTGAATTTTGCGACCACAAGACTCCAAATCAGGTTTTTAAACCTGATTTTTGGAGTCATTTCCCACCTTCTCTTTTTCTCTCAACTCAACTCACTTCCACTGAGTTGCTACAGCATCGACCACTCGTGCTTGGTGATTTCTTTCTTCCATTCACGACCTCCTCTTCGTTCCTTCAGGTATGTTCTCGACTGGTCCTTATTTTTAAGCTTTCAAAACTAGGTTTTTCTCCATTTATAGTGTTTTCTTCAAATTAAAAATTTTCTAACCTTAAAATTTGATTTTATTGGGGGCTTTTGCTATTGGACACCCAATGGACGAAAACCCTCAAGAAAATTTGAGTTTCATCGGTTAGTTTTTGAGAAACTTAAAATTTTCCATTTTTGACCAATTTTTTTGGGATTTTTTCCAAATTGCTAAATTTCTTCAAATTCAATCTTCTTAGTTTAAATTTCCAACTGTATGAGCCTTGCAGGATGGTTTGGAACATATTTAAGTCCTCCTGCCCAACTGTTTGGGTGAAAAGTGAGGTTTTTGGCCAAATCATGCCGTTATAATGCCAAAATTTTGAGTTTTGCTCTATAACTCAAATCCTGTCTATTTGTTTGTGTCTTTGCAGATAACATGGCTCGCACCAAAGTTCTCAGAGTTCATGATCCTATCCACTTCTGGTCTAATGAAGCAGAGGCTCAGTATGCTCGTTATGAGTGTAAAAAGGTGGAAGGGGGCCGTTGTGTAAACTTGGCTAATCTAGCCTTATTTAATGTAGAGGGTGCTTTTGGTGACATGGGTTGGCTCCCCGTGATTTTGTATGAGGCTTGCACCTGTCCTGCTCTGGTGAAGCAGTTTTATTGCAACCTTCAGGTAGTGGGTAATCCAAATGATACAGACAGGGATAGAGAGCTCAGGATCACCAGTTATGTTGAAGGGGTGGAGATCTCCTTTAACTGCCAAGAGTTGGCTGATCTCCTGGGTATATCGAATGACGTCCCCTTGGTATACTGTGCACCCAAGGAACCCCAGTTCCTATCTTTGATGATGCGTGCAGAGATTGACCTCTAGCTTCTTAGAGATGATTGCTGGGAGATGAAGGCAATCAACCTATGGCCGGAACCTCGGGTGTACTGCAAGATTATTCAGCACAACCTGATTCCTCAGGGTGGGCCTTATGAGAAAATTTACCAGTTGACCCAGTATCTCTTGTACTGCATCTGCACTAGGCAGCTCGTCTGCCTTCCATATATTATTATCAGGACGATGATCCGTGCTGCGATGCCTAGTCAGATAGGTAACCTGCCCTATAGGCGTTTGATCACTACTCTGCTCACTCGCTTGCATGTCGACTTAGTGGATGAGAGGATTCATGAGTATACCTTCTCTTCTGACCTTGACTGGGAGTCCATTTACAAGATGGGGATGCAGGATGCGTCGGTGATGAGGAGAGGAACGCTATGGTGTGTCCCCGCACTCGGGTCGAGATAGCAGACGCTGAGGCGGCAGCAACAGCAGCAGCAGCAGCAGGAGTCCATGGGGGTGATCCTGAGGATGATGATCGTATGTATATGGATGTAGACGCCATACCTCCTCCATCGCCATTACATTCCACTAGAGCTGGCCCTTCTCGGGTTCCTTCCCACTCAGCTGGTCCTTCGCACCCACCACTAGATGACGTGATGGGGTTACTGCATGAGATTAGGGAGGCCCAACGTGCATCTAATCAGCGGATGACGTATCTGATTGCTAGTCTCCAGGTGACCCAGACTCAGGTAGCCTGGCTGACGAGAGTGTATGCTGAGGACTATGACCGAGACCGCGAGGCACCTCCTCCTCCTGCACCTCTAGCTCTATGATGCATTTCTTTTTACTTTTTCCTTGTACTGTAGAGTAACTGTCCTGATTGTGGACCGTACTCTGATTTGGATATATATATATATATGGTTTTTATTCGATGTGTATATGGAACTTGTTTCTCATTTAATAGTGCATTATTCTCTTTCTTAATTTTGTCTCATACAACACAGGTGCTTATAGTGTGTTCTTATTAAAGCTTTTAAATTTTATCCTAACTTAGTTCACGAACTTTTGTGGAAGTATACCGGTTTAATAGACAGGGCCCGAGAGCTCTGATACCAAGTTGTCACACCCTAATTCTGAACCAACCAGAATGGTGTGATGAACCGTCTATGATCCAACGGTTCAACTAGGATCTCGAATAGGCTGCGTACGTTTGCTTAAACCATACACATCCACAACCATAATCAGAGTAAATAAACAATAGCGAAAGTCTTCATACTAATGAACTGAGAGTCTAACAGTGGTAACATAAATAAATTATCCAATTATCTTCAAAAGACTAAGACATAAAATAAAATAATTTAATCAATTACATCATCTGAATAATTTAAATAAAATCTAATCGAAGATGCATGAGTTGCACTCGTACGACGAATCATGCGACTCTATCATAACTTCTGCATCCATCGCCGCAGCATGTCCATACATCGGAGCATTCATATAGTCTTCTACAGTAGTACCTACATCATCAACTAAAAATATTCGACATCGAAAGGGTGAGCACACATCACGGCTCAGTGAGAAAATAAAACAATGCAACAAACATATGCATGCATTCAATTCATATCTTTGGTCTGGTTCATAAGTTTGCAATGTGCAATAGAAAGGTTTGGTGGCCGTTGCACCTCTATACACGAGTGTGTGAAGCTGCCCAATGGATCAAACACCATCACCGTCCCACATGCACCAATCATGCAATAGAGATATAGTTAAAGTGCCCGGATCAAACACCGCATGACACTTCCCCTGATGCCCTACCCATACCAATACGTAAGCCCATATTGGCGAGGGCTTGCAAACTGGGCTCGCAACTAACCAATCCTAATGTCAACAGTGTATCTAAGGCCTCACCCCAGCATCCCTCAATACTTCCATAGAGATAGAGCTAAGGCCCCCCGTTAGCGTCAGAGACTACATGGTCTGAGACCACCTCCCCTGATGCCCTACGACATAATAGTTCTGCTAAGGTAATGGCGATATGACGATGTCAGTGGACAAGACTTGAGTAGAGATAAAGCTAGAGTCTGATGATCAGGATGAACCACAGTGTCTCATCCTTCCCTTGATGCTCCACTCGCATCAAGCACACTAACCACACACATACATTTACATGCCTATTCCTAGCATCATCATCATCATCATGTTATAAATAAACTGAATTAAATATGCATGAATAGTAATAACAGGAATATTGGATGACATGTGAAATGCACAATACACGCATACAAGCATAGAATCATTCATGGCATTGGACTCAATAAATAAAAATAATTTATTATTAGCCAATTAATTGATGTCTTGTTCCCTCACCTTTGATCGATAATAGATCCTCGTTCAAGCTTTGTAATTCACTCTTAGACCACTTGGAAACCTAACAAGTTGATAGATTTTAATTAAAATAAATTCCCATGTGTTTAGACTAACAAAAACTGAGGGGTCGTAGGTGGGGTAGCACTTGGGGTCTCCGTTTCTGCGACCACAGGGTGTAGGGTCACAGGTGGGGTCGGATATACTTTGACCCTACGTGCGACCACACCCTCCCTGGAACTTTTCGAAGGCATGTTGTCGAACATGTGGGTGTCGTGGGGTCGGATATCATGCGACCCTAGGTGTGACCACACATGTCATGGTCGACCTTTCACTCTTAAGTCCATTCCTTCATGCTTGAATCCTTTGGTTTACCATCATGGTCCTTCCTATGATTGCTCTATAGCTCAAAACTATAATTTTATACACTATCCATTGTCCACAATGATTTCCTCCATGGATTCTCTTGAAATTTATCCATTGATGGATGATTTGGGTTTCTCTTAATCCTATCTTCTTCATGAACTATTCTAGGCTATTAATTCATGTAGGGAATTAGGTTCATACCTAAGGTTTGCTGAGATTCAGAGTTTGCTCTGAACTTTCCTCTTCCATGGTCTTCTTCTTCAATTTTCCTTCTCTTCCTTCTCTTCTCTTTCTCTCACTTTCAATTAGGGTTCTAAAGGAGTGAAAGAGGCTAAGGGACATCATATTTATAGAGCAAAACCCTCCATAATATGCCTCAATGAGTTTAGGAAAGACCCCCCTTCGAATTAGGAAGGTTTCCTAAATTCGGTTTCTGACTGTTTTCGTGGGGTCGCAAGTGGGGTCGCAGAATCCGTCGACGCTACCTTTTTAAAACATCCGACCCCACGATCAAAAGTCATGGGTTGGATTCTTTTGAGGTGGGGTCGGTCATACCTGTTTAGGCATGCAACCACACACTCATATTTGACTATTTTTGAGTTAAATTTCATACCTGGTCTTGTGGTTTCTTCACGCACTTAGTCCACTTGGCTTGACCATGATAGGTAGACCTGGTACAAGGTGGTAAGACCGGTTAGTTCGATACGAGTCTTACAATTAACATCTCCATTCATGGAGAGGAGAGATAACATAGCTTTCGAGGTTTGTAACCGGTCTCCATTAATAGTGGAGCTTCACCATATGGTATTTGCATAAGCAACACCGAGAAGGAGGGATGGTAGATGGCTAGGGTTTAAGCTCCAAGCTTGAGCTCCAAGTCTTCCTCCTCCACACTCCCTCACCCACTCAATGAACTAAGAGTAAAATAAGGAGCTTGGGCTCCTTATTTATAGAATCTCAAGGAGAGAGAGTGTGATCCTCTAGCCTAAATTGGATGCTACCAACCGGGTGGTGCACCATCCAGCAGAGCTGCCGGTTGGGCTTAAATATGGCCCTAGGCTTGGCTTAATGGGCCCGTCCTAATGGAAATACCTAGTGTCACACCCCAATTCCGCACTATTCAGAATGGTGTGATGAACTGCTAATAAACCAATGGTTCAACCAGGATCTCGAGTAGGCTATATCCGTGTTATCTAAACTCCATACATCCATAATCATAATCAGAGTAAATACACAATAGCGAAAGTCTTATAATAAAATGAACTGAGAATCTACTGTGATATTAATATTTAGATAGAAAATTATTTTGTATCAACTGAGACATAAATAGATATCAAATACATGTCTTTAATAAATCCAAATAAGGAAAACTAGAAAAATATCTAATCGAATACACATAAGTTGCACTTGCAAGAGGAGTCATGTGTATCCACTTCAGCTTCAACCTCCATCGCTGCTACGTTCCCGTACGTTGGAGTATTTATATATTCTTCAACTGTGAAACCTGCATCATCAACTAAAAATATTCGACGTCGAGGGGTGAGCACACATCACAGCTCAGTGAACAAACAAAACAATGCAACAGTACATATGCATGCAATCAATTCATATCTTTGGTCTGGTTTATAATTTGCAATATGCAATAGAAAGGTTTAGGTAGTCAAATGTAACGTTTATTGACCCCGCCTCTATACACAAGTGTGTGACGCCGCCCGAAGGTAAGGTTTATCGTCGACTCACAAGCACCCAATCATGAACATTATATAACAAAGGTTAACGTTTATTGCTATATAGTGCCATACCAACACGTAAGCCCCTGTTGGCGTGGGCTGTAAACTGGGCTCGCAACTAACCAATCCTAATGCCAAAAAGTGTATCCAAGGCCTCACCCCAGCATCCCTCAGAATGTCCATATAGATAGAGCTAAGGCCCCCCGATAGAGTCAGAGACTACAAGGACCGAGACCACCTCCCCTGATACTCTACGGCATAATAGCTCTACTATAGTAATGGCGATACGACGATGCTAATGCCCAAGACTTGAGTTAGAGATAGAGCTAAAGTGCTGAGACCCGTCAAAGGTTAACATTTATTGACGTTCTCATCACACCCCCTGATACTCGCTCGCATCAAGTACACCAACCACACACATACAATCACATGCCTATTCCTATCATCATCATCATCATCATGTTATAAACCATAAAGTAAATATGCATGAACAAGTAATAGAAATATTGGATGACATGTTGTATGCACATTACAAACATAGTCGCATAGAATCAAGCATGGCATTGGACTCAAGAAAATAGAAAACAGTTTGTTATTAATCAATTAGTTTAGTGTTCTTTTTCCTCACCTTAGCTTGCTAATAAATACTTTTCCAAGCTTTAGATTCACCTTTATATTGCTAATATATTGCTAGAAGACCTAACAAAGTCGATAAATTTTAATTAGAATTCATTTTAATTTTTAAAACCATTCTATTAACTGAGGGTCGGAGGTAGGGTCGGAGTGGGTGCGACCCTCCCCAATCTGGACTTCCTGAACACTAAGGGTCGATACTCAGGATCACCTAGGGTCGGATGGTCATCGACCCTCTGTGCGACCCTCGATGTATTTTGGTTAATTTCCCTCTTTTAGTCCATTCTTCGTGTTTGGGGTCCTATGGCTTGCTCCTACAGTCCATTCAACATTCACCCCATGGTCTAGAATCATGAAGCATCCACCTATATAGCTTTCGTATATTCTCCCATGGTTTTCCATGAAAACCTAACAATGGATTGATGGTTTGGGTTTCGCCGAGATCACACTCTCTTCATTATCTAATCTAGGGTCTGTAGAAACTCATGGAATTATTATTCATACCTGATAAGATTACTCCTTCTCTACAACTCTTCTTGTTTTGGCTTTCTTCTCTTCCTTGCTTCTCTTCTTCTCCTTTTCCTTCTCTTCTCTTTCTCTCAATTCAATTAGGATTGTAAAAGGAGTGAAAGAGGCTTAGGGACGTCCTTTAAATAGAGTAGGAACATCCTAAAATAAGTCTCTTTGAGATTAGGAAAGAATCCAAATCAAAAATTAGGAAATTTCCTAATTTCAGTTTCGGCGACAACTGAGGGTCGATGGGAGGGTCGATGATCCCGTCGACCCTAGGTTTTCTAAGTTGTCCGACCCTCCCTTCAAAACTGAGGGTCTGACTTTCTGTCTTGGGGGGTCCGACCCTCCTTGGCTGGCTATGCGACCCTCCCCTTAAATTAAGTGTTTTAGGGTTGATTTGATACCTGGGATCTCGATCTCCTTCACGCCCTTGGTCCATTTGACTCGACCATGATGGGTAAACCTGGTTCAAGGTGATAAGACTGGGTTAGATTGACACGGGTCTTTCAACTCCCCCCTACTTATAATAATTTTGTCCTCAAAATTGTACGTACCTTCTAAATCAAATAAGTGAAGGTATTGCTTTCGCATAGCATTTTCTTCTTCCCGTGTAACTTCTTGCATGTCTCTACTTTTCCATGTGACCTTAACATAATAGATATCTCGATTGCGTAGACGTTGAACCTTTCGGCTGGTGATTCCTGTTGGTGTTACATCGAATGTCAAATCATCAGTCAATTTTGGTAAATCTACTGTTAAAACATGCGTTGGATCTTTGACATACTTCTTCAATAGGGAAATATGAAATACGTTATGCACACTTGACATAGATGGTGGTAGTGCTAACTGATAAGCCACTTTACCATGCTTAGCTAGAATTTCATACGCCCGACATATCTTGGACTTAGTTTCCCTTTCTGTCCGAACCTTTTCAATCCTCGCATAGGCGATACTTTCAAAAATACTTTATCACCTATAGCAAACTCCAGATCTCTGTGTCGAGTATCTGCATATTGCTTCTGCCGGTTCTGAGCTGTTCTTACTCTTTCCTTGATAATGTCGACCACTCGACAAGTCTCTTCAAAAAATTCCGATCCAACAATACTACGTTCTCCAACTTCATTCCAAAACAAAGGAGTTCGACACTTTCTGCCATACAGTGCTTCATAAGGTGACATCTGTATAGTAGCCTGATAGCTATTGCTATAAGCGAACTCGATCAATGGTAACTTTTCATCCCATGATCCTTTGAAGTCAATTACACATGCTCGTAGCATATCTTATAAAATATGGATTGTACGCTCTGACTGTCCATCTGTCTGTGGGTGGAACACAGTACTGAACTTCAATGTTGTACCCATAGCCTTTTGCAATCCTTCCCAAAACTTAGAAGTAAATCGTGGATCTCTATCGGATACAATGCTCTCTGGTACACCGTGTAATCGAACAATATTATCCACATACAGCTTTGCTAACCTTTCTAGAGTATACTGAGGTCGTATAGGTATGAAGCGAGCTGTTTTAGTTAGACGGTCCACAATCACCCAAACTGCGTCAACTACTCGAGGAGTCAGTGGTAATCTCGTAACGAAGTCCATGGTGATGCAGTCCCATTTCCATCCTGGTTCCGATAATGGCTGTAACAGTCCTGCGAGTCTTTGTCGTTCAGCCTTTACTTTCAGACAATTTAGGCATTGAGACACGAACTTAGCTACATCTGCTTTCATTCCTCTCCACCAATATAGTTTCTTTAGATCATGATACATTTTTGTACTCCCAGGATGTATCGAATAGATGGTGGTATGGGCTTCTTTCATCAGTCGGTGTCTAATGTCTGCACTTTCTGTTTCGGGTACACATATTCTTCCTTTGTATTTCAGTACTTTCTCTTCGTCCAAGGTGAACTCAGGGTTAGTCCTACCTTTCTCGATATCTTCTTGTACTGTTCTCAGATAAGGATTTGATTTGATAGCTGTCTTCACTTCATCCATTGTATCTGGTATAATCTTTAATGCCGTGAACATATTTGAAAACCGATGAATAAACCCTTGGTTGGCTGATCCATCCATTGTATCTATCACATACTGCTCATTGTCGTGATTGAATACCATTTCGGTAGTACACATTTCTGCAGTCGTGCTAACCTCTCCTTGCGATTTTATCATTGCCTTTCTGCTCAACGCATCCGCTACTACATTCGTTTTCTCCGGATGATACTGGATATCACATTCATAGTCTTTCAATAGTTCCAGCCATCTTCTTTGTCTCATATTCAACTCCTTCTGATTAAATAAATAAGTAAGACTTTTATGGTCCGACTTAATCTGAAATTTTACTCCGTATAGGTAATGTCTCCATATCTTGACAGCATGTACTACTGCCGCTAACTCCAAATCATGAGGGGTAATTTTCTCATGTGTCTTCAACTATCTCGAGGCATAAGAAATTACTTGCTCTCCTTGCATAAGCACACATCCTAATCCCAGTCCTGACGCATCAGTGTATAGGGTAAATGGCTGTCCTGGGACAGGAATAGTCAAAATCGGAGCGCATATCAATCTGGTCTTCAATGTCTGGAAGCTCTTCTCACATTTATCCGTCCACACAAACTTTTCACCTTTCTTAGTCAAACTGGTGAGAGGTACGGCAATCCAGGAATAGTCTTCCACAAATCTCCGATAATAACCGGCGAGACCCAGAAAACTTTTAATTTTTGCAACGCTCTTTGGTGCTTCCCACTTTACAATAGCCTCGATCTTGCTGGGGTCCACTTTGATTCCTTCAGCGGATACTACATGGCCTAGGAAGGGGACTTAAACATAGCCAAAACTCACACTTTGAAAATTTGGCATATAACTTCTCTTTCCTTAAACGCTGTAGGGCGGCGTTTAGGTTCCTGATTTGGGTTTCCTTGTCCTTGGAGTATACCAATATATCATCAATAAATACTATTACCGACGTATCCAACATATCGTGGAAGACCCGGTTCATAAGTTCCATGTTGCTGGTGCGTTTGTTAATCCAAAAGACATGACCAAGAACTCATAATCTCCGTATCTGGTCCTGAAAGCTGCTTAGGAACATCACCTTCTTTAATCTTCAACTGATGATAGCCTGATCAAAGATCGATCTTAGAAAATACCTTTGCTCCTTGCAACTGATCGAACAAGTCATCGATCCGAGGTAGTGGATATCGATTCTTGATTATCAGTTTATTCAACTCCCGATAGTCGATACATAATCGAACACTACTGTAAGACCCGCACGCCACGAACCCAGCCTAACCTTACATTTTGTTTCAAGACCAGTCTACATATCATGGTCGAGCCAAGTGGACCAAATCTGTGAAGAAAAACCAAGACCCAATATGAAAATTTACCCAAAAATAGTCAAAATGAGGGTAGGGTCGCAGGTTTTAACAGGCAGGTCCGACCTTCCCATCAACCCTCACCATCGACCCTCAACCATGGGTCGCAGGGTCTATGAGTTGTCCGACCCTCCCATCGACCCTCGGTATTCGGAAAAAACAGCACGAACTGAAAAATTAGGAAACCTTCCTAATTTCAATTGGAACCTTTCCTAAACTCAATGGGACTTATTTTGGGAGGTTTTGCCCTATAAATAGGACATCCCTAAGCCTCTTTCACTCCTTTTTCAACCCTAATTGGATTGAGAGAAAGAGAAGTGAAGGAAGAGAAGAAGAGAAGGAAAACTTGAAGAAAAGGCTAAGGAAGAAGAGGAAATTCAGAGGAACTCTGAATCTCAGCAAAACTAAGGTATGGATACATTCCCCATGATTTATTTAAGACTTTAGAATGGTTTATGAAGAGGATATGACTTAGAAGAAACTCAAATCATCCATCCATGATTAGGTTTTCATGGAAAACCATGGAGGAGATCATTAAAACCATGTAGGTAAAATAAAGTATAGTTCTAAACCATAGAACATGTATAGAATGGATTGTGGAAGTAAGCCATAGGATCCAACCATGAAAGAGAGAACAAAATCTGATATTTTCGAATCAAACCATGGATGGTCGCACCTAGGGTCGATGGCAGATCCGACCCTAGCATCGACCCTCAGTGTTCGGGAAGATCAGATTAGCGGGAGGGTCGCACCCAGGGTCGATCATGACTCCGACCTACCTCCGACCCTCAGTTAACAGGATGGTTTTAAATTCGGAATTAATTTTAAATAAATTTTATCGGCTTTGTTAGGTCTTTTAGCAATATAATAACATTATAAATGTGATTCTAAAGCTTGGAAGAGTATCTATTAGCAAGCTAAGGTGAGGGAACAAGACCTAAACTAATTGGTTAATAACAAACTGTTTTTATTTTTTTTGAGTCCAATACCATGATTATGATATGCGTGTGTGCTTGTAATGTGCATTCAACATGTCATCCAATATTTCTATTATTACTGTTCATGCATATTTAAATTTATTGATTATAACATGATGATGTTGATGATGGTAGGAATAGACATGTGAATGTTTGTGTTTGGCTAGTGTACATGGTGCGGGTAGGGATGGTATCAACCAGTACTTCGATGTCGTTCTCATCGGGGTATATTGTGCCATGGTCTATTCAAGTCATGTCCACTCAGCAAGTGTTAGTGTGCTTGATGCGAGTGGAGCATCAGGGGGAGGACGTGGCATTGGGGTTCAGCCTGGTTACCAGACTCTAGCTCTATCTCTACTCAAGTCTTGTCCACTAACATCGTCGTATCGCCATTACCTTAGTGGAACTAATATGTCGTAGGGCATCAGGGGGGGGGGGACGTGGCATTGTGGTTTAGCCTGGTCACCAGACCCAAGCTCTATCTCTATGGATGTATTGAGGGATGCTGGGGTGAGGCGTTGGATACATTGTTTGACATTAGGGTTGGTTAGTTGCGAGCCCAGTTCGCAAGCCCTCGTCAACAGGGGCTTACATGTTGGTATGAGCAACCGGTACAGGCATGCCGTTTTCATGGGGTGTATATTATCCATGGTGGGTGCATGTGGGGCGACAGTGGCGACAGTGCCGTTTTCATTGGGCGTTTCCACACACTCGTGTATAGAGGTGTGGCGGCCACCTACCCTTTCTATAGCACATTGCAAACTTATATACGAGACCAAAGATATGAATTGAATGCATGCATATGTATTGTTGCATTGTTTTGTTTTGTCACTGAGCTGAAGTTGGAGAGCTGACCCTCGTGCACACAAATCTTTTAGTTTCTGATGCTGCAGGTATTATGATTGAAGATTATGTCAACACGCCATGACGAGCAAGCTGTGGAGGAGGAATGTGATTCATTAAGCGAGCGTTTCAACGGTGGATACGTTTAGTGTTTAGTTTTTGTATTTGGGTATTGTAATGTGTATTAAATTATGTTTTGGTTACTTGGAAATAAATGGAATATTAATTGGTTATCATGATTAGTACTCAGTTCTTTATCTGTAAGACTTCCGCTATTTACTTTATTACCTATGATTAATGTGGAATGTGTTTTGGTTTATCATATGTGGGATAGCCTATTGTGAGATCCTGGTTGAACCGTTGGTTTATTGACGGTTCATCACACCATTCTGTACAGTACGGAATTGGGGTGTGACAACTTGGTATCAGAGCTCTCGTAGGCCTTACCCATTAAACCTGAATACTACCACTGGAGTCCATGAACTGAATTAGGATAAATTAAAAGCTTTAATACAAACAACCATAAGCACCTGTGTTGGTTGAGACAGAAATTAAACAAGACGATAATGTACATATAAAAGGTGGAACCATATATATACACTCACACAGAAAAAGAAGACAAAAAATTATCCTAATAAACAAACAATTTAGGGTATTATCTATAAGTTGGGTAGTTATCCAAGTATACAAGGATATAGTACAGTAACAAGAAGGGATCTTCTGTAAAGCAGAAAATTGAATACCAAGTTGGTACTCACAAGATGTGAAACTTGATGTAGGACAGAGGAAGAAGGAGAAGATGGCTAGTAATGCCTAATTCCCTACAAAGTTAAAGGAAAAGATCTCCGGCTAAATCCAACAGAGATAGGAGAATAATGGCCTACATTAAGAATAAGAGTAACTACAAGAAGATAAAGCTATACTCCTGGGTAACATGGAGACTCAGGGTGAGATCCACCACAAGCTGATCCATTACCCTCTGAGCATTAAGAAGATGTTGCAACTTGACCCCACCACTATCAGGGTCGAGAATGGATAATAAAAACTCATCTGAGTAGATGCTAAATAATGATAATCAGATTGGAGCAAATAAAAGGAGGTAAACAACCAAGCCACTCCAGCCAACCACTTGGGCTACCAAGTACCTTGGTTATGGTTGTCATAAACTTGACCTAATAAATTACAAGAGCAACAACAGATGAGACCGACTATGCAAGTCGCTATGTAAATCACTACCCAAGTTACCGATGCTACATCAACACCTCCGGGTCAAACCAAGTACGGTGCCAACTAGTAGCGACACTGTACCCCAGTACATGTTAGCACATGGTACCTATCATATAGCAAGTCCCAGTAATGCACACCCTAGTGTAGAAGTTTGTAGCACAACAAGCAGTGTATCAAGGTGGTTAACCTTATCAGCCACCGATGTATGGGATAGTTGCATCATGATAGAATGATCCGACAAGGATTGAAGAATGTCTTCTGAAGATAATACCTCAGACATTTTCAGCAAAGGATCAAATTTATTATGGCCATATAACTGGATATGTTTATATAGGATGCGGTGCATTATTGATTTACTCTTATGATTATAGAGGATGCACATACTTGATTTTAATTATCGTACCTTGACATGATACCTTCTTGATTTAACCTGTCAATTGGAGTTATAGATATTGTTTCTTTAGTCTAAGTCCTGATTATACCAATCTAAACCACTCTCATGATCAACAACATGAACAGAGATATGAACTGAATGAATAGTTAAATGTTTAATCATGTTGAGCATACATCTACTGATTTATACTTGATTTACCGATGTACGAAATCTTTCTCCAGATTTACTCCTGTAGTGCCTTGACCAATGACATTATATATTCGATAGAACCTGTAACCATGAGGTTAAGAATTGTAAAACCTCTATTGCATTTATTTGGACCACCGTGCAACTTAACGATCTTTTGATGCCGGTTGGATTACTACATATTTACTCTTGATTCTTTACACCTAGGTTCACCAGATAAAGCAAGTGTTTGTCATTATGCTAAATCGATGAAAGGACGTGAATCACTTTTGGATGAACATTTTGATTCATACACTCCCTGACCTTTGATTATAAAAATATTTAGTGATAATGGAATTATTGGAAGAAAGATGATTAAATTCAGATTAAATGTCATAACCAATAAACCTCAGATGAAGTAATAGAGGATTTTTGTTTTGAGATTGCTAAATGGATGGATATGAATCATGTCTATAAAAGAGCATGAGAAAATGTGGGAACTATTAAGAGTAGCCAGTAAAGAAATAGATAGCACTCAAGTAGAGTTAAGGATGGCTATATCGGTACGAATTTTGACAAGGTAGAAGATTCCTAAAGGTAAATTTAAGAGTGGATACAAGGATAAAGTCATGGCATAAGTAGTACTTGATTTAATACAATGATAATTGAGTTATGCCCAATGTTGAGTGATTGATTAAGAAAAGACCAAAAGAGTTTAGATGAATTAATGAATTTATAAGCATATACCCTAATGCTTGTAGATAGACTTGGGATATGAGGTAACAATCACAAGATATTTTTCGAGGTATATGAAAGAGAGATCAGGATAGAACAGAAGTGATAAAGGAAATATAAGCTAATGAACTTTTCAAGATATGAGATTGTTAGCAATAGTCTTTAAAAATCATAAGAGATGAAGGAACTAGACAAGCTCTTAAGACCTTATACCAGATTTTGCTAGTTCAAGCCCTTTGGAGTAGATGTTGTATGGGATGAGTATTACGAACAATGTTCAAATCTTATGGATGAACAGAATTTGGATGCAACCTGAGTCGACTTGAGATGGTAGACTTTGACATCATCTTGGAAATAGACTGGTTGTCTCAACACTCTACAAGTGATTATGTGCATAGAAGAGGATATCATTGAAGAATAAAAATGGCATATGATTTAGCATCATTGGGAGTATGTTGCCTAGGAAGTGAAAGCTGATCCACTCTATGCTAAAGGCGAAGAGATGCTTTGAAGAGAAATCAGTTGTGTAAGACCCGCACGCCACGAATCTGGCCTAACCTTACATTTCATGTCGGGACCCGTCTACATATCATGGTCGAGCCATGTAGACCAAGTGTGTGAAGAAACTCAAGACCCAATATGAAAATTTACCCAAAAATAGTCAAAATGAGGGTAGGGTCGCAGGTTTTAACAGACAGGTCCGACCCTCCCATCGACCCTCACCATCGACCCTCAACCAGGGTCGATGAGGGTCTATGAGTTGTCCGACCCTCTCATCGACCCTCACCATCGACCCTCTATACTCGGGAAAAAACAGCACGAACCGAAAATTAGGAAACCTTCCTAATTTCGATTGGAACCTTTCCTAAACTCAATGGGACTTATTTTGGGAGGTTTTACTCTATAAATAGGACATCCCTAAGCCTCTTTCACTCCTTTTTACAACCCTAATTGGATTGAGAGAAAGAGAAGAGAAGGAAGAGAAGAAGAGAAGGAAAACTTGAAGAAAAGGCTAAGGAAGAAGAGGAAATTCAGAGAAACTCTGAATCTCAACAAAACTAAGGTATGAATACATTCCCCATGATTTAGTTAAGACTTTAGAATGGTTTATGAAGAGGATATGACTTAGAAGAAACCCAAATCATCTATTCATGGTTAGGTTTTCATGGAAAACCATGGAGGAATTCATTGAAACCATGTAGGTGAATAAAGTATAAGTTCTAAACCATAGAACATGTATAGAATGAATGGTGGAAGCAAGCCATAGGACCCCAAACATGAAGAATGAATTAAAAATTGGAAATTGGACCAGAGTGCACCGAGGGTCGCACACAGGGTCGATAGACCCATCGACCCTCAGCAATCGAGAAGTTAAGACAGAGGGTAGGGTCGATAGACCCATCGACCCTATGCATTCTGAGCATCAACCCTCTGATCGACCCTCAGTTAACAGCATGGTTTTTAAATTGGAAATTAATTCTAATTAAATTCTATCGACTTTGTTAGGTTTGCTAGCAATATAATAACAATATAAAGGTGATTCTAAAGCTTGGAAGAGGATCTAATAACAAGCAAAGGTGAGGGACCAAGACCTAAACTAATTGGTTAATAACAAACTATTTTAACTTCTTGAGTCCAATACCATGATTGTGATATGTGTGTATG
Source organism: Protea cynaroides (assembly GCA_028583415.1). Lineage (NCBI taxonomy): Eukaryota > Viridiplantae > Streptophyta > Magnoliopsida > Proteales > Proteaceae > Protea > Protea cynaroides. The sequence continues at coordinate 82,949,450 of CM053268.1, forward strand.
CTTGTAATGTGCATTCAACATGTCATCCAATATTTCTATTATTACTGTTCATGCATATTTAAATTTATTGATTATAACATGATGATGTTGATGATGGTAGGAATAGGCATGTGAATGTTTGTGTTTGGCTAGTGTATATGGTGCGGGTAGGGATGGTATCAACTGGTACAGCCATGACCATTCTTCATGGGGTGTATATTGTGCCATGGTCTATTCAAGTCATGTCCACTAAGCAAGTGTTAATGTGCTTGATGCGAGGGGAGCATCAGGGGGAGGACGTGGCATTGTGGTTCAGCCTGGTCACCAGTCTCTAGCTTTATCTCTACTCAAGTCTTGTCCACTAACATCGTCGTATCGCCATTACCTTAGCGGAACTAATATGTCGTAGGGTATCAGGGGGGGGGACGTGGCATTGTGGTTCAGCCTGGTCACCAGACCCTAGCTCTATCTCTATGGATGTATTGAGGGATGCTGGGGTGAGGCCTTGGATACATTGTTTGACATTAGGGTTGGTTAGTTGCGAGCCCAGTTTGCAAGCCCTCGCCAACAGGGGCTTACGTGTTGGTATGGGCAACCGATACAGCCATTCCATTTTCATGGGGTGTATATTGTCCATGGTGGGTGCATGTGGGGCGACGGTTCCATTTTTATTGGGCATTTCCACACACTCGTGTATAGAGGTGCGGCGGCCACCTATCCTTTCTATAGCACATTGCAAACTTTAAACCAGACCAAAGATATGAATTGATTGCATGCATATGTATTGTTGCATTGTTTTGTTTGCTCACTGAGCCGTGATGCGTGCTCACCCTTTCGAATTTGAATACTTTTAGTTGATGATGCAGGTACCACCGTTGAAGATTACATGAACGCTCCTGTGTACGGGCATGTGGCGACAATGGAAGTTGAAGACATAGTGGATACGCATGACTCCTCTTGTGAGTGCAACTCATGCGTATTCGATTATATTTTGTTAAATTTAGTAAAGACATGTATTCGATATTTTATTTATGTCTCGGTTGAAACAACATAATTGGATATTTTATTTATGAGTATCACAGTTAAAATTTCTCAGTTCATTATCTGTAAGACTTTCGCTATTTATTTTATTACCTCTGATTAATGTGGAATGTGTTTTGGTTTATCATATATGGGATAGCCTATTTTGAGATCCTGGTTGAACCGTTGGTTTATTGACGGTTCATCACACCATTCTGGTTGGTGCAGAATTGGGGTGTGACAACTTGGTATCAGAGCTCTCGTAGGCCTTACCCATTAAACCTGAATACTTCCACTGGAGTCCATGAACTGAGTTAGAATAAATTAAAAACTTTAATACAAACAAACTATAAGCACCTGTATTGGTTGATATAGAAATTAAACAAGACGATAATGTACATATAAAAGGTGGAACCATATATATACACTCACACAGAAAGAGAAGACCAAAAATTATCCTAATAAACAAATAATTTAGGGTATTATCTATAAGTTGGGTAGTTATCCAAGTATACAAGGATATAGTACAGTTGCAAGAAGCAAAGGTATTTTCTAAGATTGATCTTCAATCAAGATAGCATCAGCTGAAGAATTTAGACAGTGATATCTCGAAGATAGCTTTTAGAATCGAGATTGGCCAATTATGAGTTCTCAATTATGACATTTGGATTAACCAATGCCCTTACATTTTTGTGGAATGGATGAACTGGGTGTTTCATGACATGTTGGACACGTCGGTCATAGTTTTCATAGATGATATTTTAGTTTATTCCAAGAATGAAGCAACTCATACAACAGATTTTAGAACAGCTTCACAACAGCTGAGAAGGGAAAAGCTTTATGCCAATTCCAAGGAATATGAGACCCGATTAAACAAAGTGATCTTATTAGATCACGTAGCGTCATAAAAAGGAATATAGTGGCCCCTATTAAGATAGAAGTAAACATATGGTGAGAAAAACCTAAAGAATATTGTGAAGATCATAAGTTTCTTGGGTTTAGCTGGTTATTACAGATAATTTTTGGAGAACCACTCTAAGATCGCAATACCTCTTACCAAGCTAACCAGGAAAGGAGATGAGTTTAATTGACTGACAAGGGTGAAGAATATTTCCAGATTCTAAAGTAATATTGATATCAGCTCCCATCTTAATCGTTCCGGCACCAGGGAAACCTTTTATCCTGTCCATCGGAGCTTTCGGATTGGATCTAGGATGCGGGTTGATGTAAGGTAAATAAGCGATTTCATATGCTTTAAGAAAACTGAAAGAGCATGAGAAGAGTTACCCAACTCATGATTGAAGTAAACAGTTGGGATTCATGCAATCAAGACTTGGAGACATTATTTAAACGGAGAGGAATTCTAGATTTGATCGGATTACAAGTGTTTTATTTATCTCTTCATTAGAAAGAGTTGAACATGAGGATAAGAAAATGGCTGAAATTGCCCAAGGATTAAGACTGGGATATCTAGTATCATCCAAGGAAGGCTAGTGAAGTAACTAAGACATTAAGAAAAAAGGGAATTATGAAGTCCAAGGAAGGACCCAGTATAAATGCTACCTTATGTTTCGCAGCAATAGATTCAGATTTGGAAGGAGTGTAACATATAATAGAAACTTGTGATGATCCAATTAAGCGAGAATTTATGGATGAACTTATGGAGCAATAGTTCGTCGATTGCGCTTGTGGCATTAAAGATCATCTCTGAATTGATGGATGAAGTAGAAGTAGTAATTTTGTTAGGTTTGTATATAGGAACGGTGTAAGCAGACTTAGAAAAGAAAAACCAAACCCTGACTTTTGTTTTGGGAATGAAATTGTAGTATTGTGAACTATGTCAATGATTTGCCACTGACTCCCAAATCGGTTGACATGGTTGGGTGATTGTTGATCGCCTTATGAAGATAGCTCAGTCCATTGCTATATGACCTCGGTATGCTTTGGAGCGGTTAACTAAGCTATAGGTGGATAATATTTCCAGATTGAATGGTATGCATGAGAGCTTAGTATCGGTCGAAGGCTTATGCCTTATCTTGAAGTTTTGGGAGGATCTACAGAAAATAATGGGGACAAAGTCGAAGTTTAGCACTGCATTTTACCCCAAACCGATGGATAGTTGGGGCAGACTATACAGATCCTAGGAGATATGCCCCGAGCTTGTGAATTGATTTCAAGGAGCTTGAGTTGAGAACTTAGCCATGAATCGAAGTTGCTACCAAGCTACTATGTAGATGTCACCTATGAAGCATGGTACGGTAGAAATGTCAAATCCCTTTATTTTGGAATAAAGTCGGTGAATGAAGAATTTTGAGACCTAAGTCTAATGAAGAAAACTATCGAGTGACAGACAAGATCAAAGAAAAAGGGGCAGGATAGCTCAGGATGTGAGAAGAGACACCAAGACCTTGAGTTCGCCATAAGGGACAAAGTGTTTTTGAAGATATCACTTATGCGCAGTTTGAAATGATTAGACAAGAAGGGAAAGTCATATTTTATATATGTGTTGGATCTTATAAACTTTGGAGAGACGTGGAAAAGTTACATATCCATTAGCGTTACCGCTATCCATGTCTAGTGTGCATGATGTATTTCGTGTGTCTCTATTGAAAAAAAAAAGTACATTGGAGATCCATATCAAAGGTATTGACCATGGAATCATTGGATTAGATAGAATGTTTAACTATTGAAGTGGTACCAGCCTAGTTCACTAGTGGAAAGGTACAATATTTCCAAAGCCAGGATAATTATTATATAAAAGTAACCTGGCAAAGACAAGACGTGGAGAAGAGTGCATAGGAGGAAGTAGATGCAATGCGGAAATAGAATTCCACCTATTGACTACGAAGTAAATTCAAAATTTTGAGGACAAAATTTATTTTAAGGATGGGGGAGTTGTAAGATTCATACATTTAAATTTTGAGGACAAAATTCATTTAAGGATGGGGGAGTTGTAAGATCTGTACTTTCAAATTTCGAGGATGAAATTTCTTTTAAGGGTGGTGGAGTTGTAAGACCCGCACGCCACGAACCCGGCCTAACCTTACATTTCGTGTCGGGACCCGTCTACATATCATGGTCGAGCCATGTGGACCAAGTGTGTGAAGAAACCCAAGACCCAATATGAAAATTTACCCAAAAACAGTCAAAATGAGGGTAGGGTCGCAGGTTTTAACAGACAGGTCCGACCCTCCCATCGACCCTCACCATCGACCCTCAACTAGGGTCGATGAGGGTCTATGAGTTGTCCGACCCTCTCATCGACCCTCACCATCGACCCTCTATACTCGGGAAAAAACAGCACGAACCGAAAATTAAGAAACCTTCCTAATTTCGTTTGGAACCTTTCCTAAACTCAATGGGACCTATTTTGGGAGGTTTTACTCTATAAATAGGACGTCCCTAAGCCTCTTTCACTCCTTTTTACAACCCTAATTGGATTGAGAGAAAGAGAAGATAAGGAAGAGAAGAAGAGAAGGAAAACTTGAAGAAAAGGCTAAGGAAGAAGAGGAAATTCAGAGAAACTCTGAATCTTAGCAAAACTAAGGTATGAATACATTCCCCATGATTTAGTTAAGACTTTAGAATGGTTTATGAAGAGGATATGACTTAGAAGAAACCCAAATCATCCATTCATGGTTAGGTTTCATGGAAAACCATGGAGGAATTCATTGAAACCATGTAGGTGAATAAAGTATAAGTTCTAAACCATAGAACATGTATAGAATGAATGGTGGAAGCAAGCCATTGGACCCCAAACATGAAGAATGAATTAAAAATTGGAAATTGGACCAGAGTGCACCAAGGGTCGCACACAGGGTTGATAGACCCATCGACCCTATGCATTCTGACCATCGACCCTCAGCATTCGGGAAGTTCAGACAGAGGGTAGGGTCGATAGACCCATCGACCCTATGCATTCTAAGCATCGACCCTCTAATCGACCCTTAGTTAGCAGCATGGTTTTTAAATTGGAAATTAATTCTAATTAAATTCTATCGACTTTGTTAGGTTTGCTAGAAATATAATAACAATATAAAGGTGATTCTAAAGTTTGGAAGAAGATCTAATAACAAGCAAAGGTGAGGGAACAAGACCTAAACTAATTGGTTAATAACAAACTGTTTTTACTTCTTAAGTCCAATACCATGATTGTGATATGCGTGTATGCTTCTAATGTGCATTCAACATGTCATCTAATATTTCTATTATTACTGTTCATGCATATTTAAATTTATTGATTATAACATGATGTTGTTGATGATGGTAGGAATAGGCATGTGAATGTTTGTGTTTGGCTAGTGTATATGGTGCGGGTAGGGATGGTAACAACCGGTACAGCCATGACCGTTCTTCATGGGGTGTATATTGTGTCATGGTCTATTCAAGTCATGTCCACTAAGCAAGTGTTAGTGTGCTTGATGCGAGGGGAGCATCAAGGGGAGGACGTGGCATTGTCGTTTAGCTTGGTCACCAGTCTCTAGCTCTATCTCTACTCAAGTCTTGTCCACTAACATCGTCGTATCGCCATTACCTTAGCGGAACTAATATGTCGTAGGGTATCAGGGGGGACGTGGCATTGTGGTTCAGGATGGTCACCAGACCCTAGCTCTATCTCTATGGATGTATTGAGGGATGCTGGGGTGAGGCCTTGGATACATTGTTTGACATTAGGGTTGGTTAGTTGCGAGCCCAGTTTGCAAGCCCTCGCCAATAGGGGCTTACGTGTTGGTATGGGCAACCGGTACAGCCATGCCATTTTCATGGGGTGTATATTGTCCATGGTGGGTGCATGTGGGGCGACGGTGCCGTTTTCATTGGGTGTTTCTACACACTCGTGTATAGAGGTGCGGCGGCCACCTATCCTTTCTATAGCACATTGCAAACTTTAAACCAGACCAAAGATATGAATTGATTGCATGCATATGCATTGTTGTATTGTTTTGTTTGCTCACTGAGGCGTGATGTGTGCTCACCCTTTCGAATTCGAATACTTTTAGTTGATGATGCAGGTACCACTGTTGAAGATTACATGAGCGTTCCTGTGTACGGGCATGTGGCGACAATGGAAGCTGAAGACATAGTGGATAGCATGACTCCTCTTGCGAGTGCAATTCATGCGTATTCGATTAGATTTTGTTAAATTTAGTAAAGACATGTATTTGATATTTTTTTTATGTCTCGGTTGAAACAATAATTGGATATTTTATTTATGAGTATCACAGTTAAAATTTCTCAGTTCATTATCTGTAAGACTTCCGCTATTTATTTTATTACCTTTGATTAATGTGGAATGTGTTTTGGTTTATCATATGTGGGATAGCCTATTTGGAGATCCTGGTTGAACCGTTGGTTTATTGACGGTTCATCACACCATTCTGGTTGGTGCAGAATTGGGGTGTGACAAGTTGGATATATGGTATCTGTGGTATATGTTACCAAAGAAGCACCACAGATGACAGATATTGATGTGATGCATAAATTCCCTGATGTGTTTCCAGGAGGCTTACTGGGTTATCACCTGATCGTGTGACCGAGTTCGTCATCGACTTGTTACCAAGGACGATACTCGTGTTAAAAGGCACCTGTAGAGTAGAATCTATGGAGTTAAAGGGATTGAGACGCAACTACAACAGTTATTAAACAAGGGTTCTAATTGGCTAAGTATTGCATCATGGGAAGTGCTAATGCAATTCATGAAGAAGAAGGATTGTAGTGTTGTTTGCGTATAGACTACCGGGAACTAAACAAGTTCATAGTCAAGAATCGATATCTACTACCTTAGATCAATGACTTGTTTAAACAGTTGCAAGGAGCAAAGGTATTTTCTTCAGTCAAGATATCATCAGCTGAAGAATTTTGGACAAAAATATCTCGAAGATAGCTTTTAGAATCGGGATTGGACATTATGGGTTCTCGATTATGACGTTTGGATTAACCAATGCCCTTACATCTTTTATGGAACTGATGAACTGGGTGTTTCATGACATGTTGGACACGTCGATCATAGTTTTCATAGATGATATTTTGGTTTATTCCAAGAATGAAGCAACTCATACAACGGATTTTAGAACAGCTTTACAACAGCTGAGAAGTGAAAAGCTTTATACTAATTCCAAGGAATATGAGACCCGATTAAACAAAATGATCTTATTAGATCACGTAGCGTTATAAAAAGGAATAAAGTGGACCCTATTAAGATAGAAGTAAACATATGGAGAGAAACACCTAAAGAATATTGCGAAGATCAGAAGTTTCTTGGGTTAGCTGGTTATTACAGACGATTTTTGGAGGACCACTCTAAGATCGCAATACCTCTTACCAAGCTAACCAGGAAAGGAGAGGAGTTTAATTTGACTGACAAGGGTGAAGAATATTTCTAGATTCTAAAGTAAGATTGATATCAGCTCCCACCTTGATCTTTTCGGCACCAGGGAAACCTTTTACCCTATCCATTGGAGCTTTCGGATTGGATCTAGGATGCGGGATGATGTAAGGTAAATAAGCGATTTCATATGCTTTAAGAAAACTGAAAGAGCATGAGAAGACTCATGATTGGAGTATTGGAGTAAACAATTGAGATTCATGCAATCAAGACTTGGAGACTTTATTTAACGGAGAATAATTTTAGATTAGATTGGATTACAAGTGTTTTATTTATCTCTTCATTAGAAAGAGTTGAACATGAGGATAAAGAGATGGTTAGGAATACTTGAAGGATTAAGATTGTGATATTCAATATCACCCGAGCAAGGCTAATGTAGTAGCTAAGGCCTTAAGCAAAAAGGGAATTATGAAGTTCGAAGAAGGACCTAGTATAAATGCTGCCTCATGTTCCACAACAACAGATTCAGATTTGGAAGAAGAGTAACATATAATAGAAACTTGTGATGATCCAATTGAGCGAGAACTTTGGGATGAAGAAAAAATAGTAATTTTGTTATATCTGTATATAAGAACTGTACAAGAAGACTTAGAGAAAGGAAAACCCAACCCTGAGTTAATTTGGATACGGAGACGGTACTCAGATACAGAGGTAGATTCTGAATACCTTAAGATAAAGACTCGGATATTATGAAGAGGATAATGATAGTAGTCCGTTGTACCCAATATTCAGTACAACCTGGAGTACCAATATGTATCATGACCTGAAGAGATAACAAATGTGGCTTAGTGCGTGTTCTAGTGTCTAAATTATCAGCAAGTAAAAGCTGAAAGACAAAGACCAACATGGCTTACAACAACAACTATTGGAGCCAGTTTGAAAGTTGAACAGCATTACAATAAACTATGTCACTGATTTGCCACTGACCCTAGATCGGTTGACGTAGTGGGTGATTATTGATCGTCTTGTGAAGATAGCTCATTTCATTGTTATACGACCTCGGTATGCTTTGGAGCGGCTAACTAAGCTCATTGCCAGATTGAATGGTATGTATAAGAGCCTTGTAACGGTCAGAAGCTCATGCTTTATTTCGAGGTTTTGGGAGGATCTACAAAAAAAAAATAATGGGGACAAAGTTGAAGTTAGTACCGCACTTTACCTCAAACCGACGGACAGTCGGAGCGGACTATACAAATCCTAAGAGATATGCCCCGAGTTTATGAAATTGATTTCAAGGAACTTGAGTTGAGAAGTTACCGTGAATTGAAGTTGCTATTAAGCTACCATATAAATATTACCTATCAAGCATGGTACGGTAGAAATGTCAAATTCCTTTATTTTGGAATAAAGTTGGTGAATGAAGAATTTTAAGACCTAAGTCTATGGAGGAAAACTATCGAGTGGTAGACAAGATCAAAGAAAAAGTGCTAAGACAGCTTAGGATTGTCAGAAGAGACACCAAGACCATGAGTTTGCCATAAGTGACAAAGTGTTTTTGAAGATATCACTTATGCATGGTTTAAAACAATTCAATGAGAAGGGAAAGTTGTATTCTATATATGTGTCGGATTTTATAAACTTTGGGGAGACATAGAAAAGTTGTATATCAATTAGCGTTACCGCTATCCATGTCTAGTGTGCATGATGTATTTCGTGTGTCTCTATTGAAGAAGTACATTGGAGATCCATATCAAAAGAATTGACCACGGAGTCACTGGATTAGATAGAATATTTAACTATTGAAGTGGTACCGGCCTAGTTCACTAGTTGAAAGGTACAACACCATAAAAACTTGGTATCAATTATACGAAGATAACCTGGCAAAGACAATACATGGAGAAGAGTGCATAGGAGGAAGAAGATGCAATGCGAAAATAGAATTCCCACCTATTGACTCCAAAGTAAATTCAAAATTTTGAGGACAAAATTTATTTTAAGGATGGGGGAGTTGTAAGATTCGTTCAAATTTTGAGGACAAAATTCATTTAAGGATGGGGGAGTTGTAAGATCCGTACTTTCAAATTTCGAGGACGAAATTTCTTTTAAGGGTAGTGGAGTTGTAAGACCCGCACGCCACGAACCCGGCCTAACCTTACATTTTGTGTCAGGACCCATCTACATATCATGGTCGAGCCAAGTGGACCAAATGTGTGAAGAAAAACCAAGACCCAATATGAAAATTTACCCAAAAACAGTCAAAATGAGGGTAGGGTCGTAGGTTTTAACAGGCAGGTCCGACCCTCCCATCGACCCTCACCATCGACCCTCAACCATGGGTCGCAGGGTCTATGAGTTGTCCGACCCTCCCATCAACCCTCCCATCGACCCTCAGTATTCGGGAAAAACAGCCCGAACCGAAAATTAGGAAACCTTCCTAATTTCGATTGGAACCTTTCCTAAACTTAATGAGACTTATTTTGGGAGGTTTTCCCCTATAAATAGGACGTCCCTAAGCCTCTTTCACTCCTTTTACAGCCCTAATTGGTTTGAGAGAATGAGAAGAGAAGGAAGAGAAGAAGATAAGAAAAACTTGAAGAAAAGGCTAAGGAAGAAGAGGAAATTTAGAGGAACTCTGAATCTCAGCAAAACTAAGGTATGGATACATTCCCCATGATTTATTTAAGACTTTAGAATGGTTTATGAAGAGGATATGACTTAGAAGAAATCCAAATCATCCATCCATGGTTAGGTTTTCATGGAAAACCATGGAGGAGATCATTAAAACCATGTAGGTGAATAAAGTATAGTTCTAAACCATAGAACATGTATAGAATGGATTGTGGAAGTAAGCCATAGGACCCAACCATGAAAGAGAGAACAAAATCTGATATTTTTGACTCAAACCATGGAGGGTCGCACCTAGGGTCGATGGCTGATCCGACCCTAGCATCGACCCTCAGTGTTCGGGAAGATCAGATTAGGGGGAGGGTCGCACCCAGGGTCGATCATGACTCCGACCCTACCTCCGACCCTCAGTTAACAGGATGGTTTTAAATTCGGAATTAATTCTAAATAAATTTTATCGACTTTGTTAGGTCTTTTAGCAATATAATAACATTATAAAGGTGATTCTAAAGCTTGGAAGAGTATCTATTAGCAAGCTAAGGTGAGGGAACAAGCCCTAAACTAATTGGTTAATAACAAAATATTTTTATTTTTTTGAGTCCAATACCATGATTATGATATGCGTATGTGCTTGTAATGTGCATTCAACAAGTCATCCAATATTTCTATTATTACTGTTCATGCATATTTAAATTTATTGATTATAACATGATGATGTTGATGATGGTAGGAATAGGCATGTGAATGTTTATGTTTGGCTAGTGTACATGATGCGGGTAGGGACGGTATCAACCGGTACTTTGATGCCGTTCTCATCGGGGTATATTGTGCCATGGTCTATTCAAGTCATGTCCACTCAGCAAGTGTTAATGTGCTTGATGCGAGTGAAGTATCAGGGGGAGGACGTGGTATTGTGCTTCAGCCTGGTCACCAGACTCTAGTTCTATCTCTACTCAAGTCTTGTCCACTAACATCGTCGTATCGCCATTATCTTAGCAGAACTAATATGTCGTAGGGCATTAGGGGGGACGTGGCATTGTGGTTTAGCTTGGTCACCAGACCCTAGCTCTATCTCTATGGATGTATTGAGGGATGCTGGGGTGAGGCCTTGGATACATTGTTTGACATTAGGGTTAGTTAGTTGCAAGCCCAGTTTGCAAGCCCTCGCCAACAGGGGCTTACGTGTTGGTATGGGCAACCGATACAGTCATGCCATTTTCATGGGGTGTATATTGTCCATGGTGGGTGCATGTGGGGCGACAGTGCCGTTTTCATTGGGAGTTTCTACACACTCGTGTATAGAGGTGTGGCAGCCACCTATCCTTTCTATAGCACATTGCAAACTTATATACCAGACCAAAGATATGAATTGAATGCATGCATATATAATGTTGCATTGGTTTGTTTTCTCACTGAGCTCAAGTTGGAGAGCTGACCCTCGTGTGCATAAATCTTTTAGTTTCTGATGCTGCAGGTATTATGATTGAAGATTATGTCAACACGCCATGACGAGCAAGCTGTGGAGGAGGAATGTGATTCGTTAAGGAGCGTTTCAATGGTGGATACATTTAGTGTTTAGTTTTCGTATTTGGGTATTGTAATGTGTATTGAATTATGTTTTGATTACTTGGAAATAAATGGAATATTAATTGTTTATCATGATTAGTACTCAGTTCATTATCTGTAAGGCTTCCGTTATTTACTTTATTACCTCTGATTAATGTGGAATGTGTTTTGGTTTATCATATGTGGGATAGCCTATTATGAAATCCTGGTTGAACTGTTGGTTTATTGACGGTTCATCACACCATTCTGTACAGTACGGAATTGGGGTATGACAGCTACCGTCCTTCTTCTTTACGAATAATACCGGTGCTCCCCATGGTGATATACTGGGTCGAATATAACCCTTGTCCAGTAGTTCCTGTAGTTGCACTTTCAGTTCCTTCAGTTCAGTAGGAGCCATTCTATAGGGTGCTTTTGATACTGGTGTGGCTCCAGGTATAAGATCTACCACAAACTCTATGGCTCGGTCGGGTGGTAATCCTGGTAGTTCCTTCGAAAATACGTCGGGATAGTCCCGCACGACATCAATGTCTTTCATTCGTGGTGCTTCCTTGGTTAGGTCGACCACTAATACTAGATACCCGACTACCCCCTTCTCAAGGCACTTCTTAGCCTTTAGTGCTGAGAATATGAGCTTGCGTCTACAGGGAAGTTTGGTTTCCGCAAAACTGAATTTTACTCCTTATTTGTCTTTAAATGTTAGCTTCTTTTCGGCGCATAATAGGTTTGCAGAATGCCGAGCTAACCAGTCCATTCCCAAGATGACGTCAAAGTCTGCCATCTCCAGTTGTATCAAGGTTGCATCTAAGGTTTTCTCGCCAATGAGAACTGGACATGGTCCATATCCTTTCTTTAATTCCACTTCTAACTCCATCGGTGACCGTACAAGTAAATTGTAGTCTAATGTTTTGATGAGTAAATTTAGCTTATTTCCGAATGACACCGATATAAAGGAATGAATAGCTCCTGAATCAAAGAGTACTCTGGCGGGTACGCCATTTATAGGTACGATACCTGTGATTTATTTTACTTAATCTATATGCTCATACAATGTAATTACAACTTTAAAAGGTTTCAGTCATACTTGTGACCACATCGGGTGATGCGACAGCTCCTCGGCTGTAACAGCATATACTCGTCCCTGATGTAACTGCTTCTTGGGCTTAGGGCACTCCCTTGCCATATGTCCCGTTTGGTTGTAGTTAAAACATTTTGGGCCTTCAGAATTTGGCTTTGGCTGATGTTGAGCTACTGGAGTAGTCCTGGGTGCAGCAGTAAAGCCTTGAGCACGGAAGGGTTTCAATGTCTTGTTGTTCCCTCCGTTGTAAGTATTTCTAGCTGGACTTTTTATACCTCTGTTCTGTGTGAAATAATTCTTCTTCTGGCTCGATTCTATAACTCGAGCAATTTGGACAGCTTCATTATATACCTTCTTTTCCAAGCCCAGAACGTGTTCTCTGATGCTTCCTCTTAACCCCGTGACAAACCTACGGGTCTTAGTGTCTTCTTCTTGCATACTGAGTGGTGCAAAGAAAAACAGCTCTTCGTAACGTTGTTGATATGCATCCACTGACATCTGTCCCTGATATAAACTCAGGAACTCCTTCTCCATAGAATCTCTGAAGCTTCGTGGAAAATACTTCTCAAAGAAAGCTTCTTTATAAATAGCCCAAGTCAATAGGACGTGCTTGGTCAATAGATAGGCCTTGGGTAGATTTCCACCAATGATGTGCATCGCCTTTGAGCATGAAGGTGGCACATAATACCTTTTCTTCTTTTGTAATAGTCATCATAAGAAAGTTTCTCTCCATCTTGTCGATCCAGTGTGCTGGCCATAACGGATCAGACGGTTTACCATTAAATTCCTTGGGCTTCATCTTAAAAAATCTCTCAACCAGTCGAGAGTAATCCTTCTGATTTTGGGGGTAAGCCCCAAACATAGGTTATGGATACTGATAATTAACCTGAGCTGCTTCCGGACCTGGTACTAGAATTTGTGCAGTTGGTGGTTGAGGTGTTTGAGGTGCTGGGTGGTTACCCACCGGTGCTGCACTGGCTTGTTCGGTCTGCATGGGTGTAGCATGTGTGGCTTGGAACATAATTCCCATTGCAATTTGCATTTGAGCCTGTGCATGTTGCAACGGTTGCAACTGCTGTGTCACACCCCAATTCTCCACTATTCAGAATGATGTGATGAACCGCTAATAAACCAACGGTTCAACTTGGATCTCAAATAGGCTATCCCCGTGTTATCTAAACTTACACACATTCGTAATCATAATCAGAGAAAATACACAATAGCGAAAGTCTTATAATAACATGAACTGAGAAACTAATATGATATTAATAATTTAATAGCAAATTATTCTGTTTTTAACTAAGACATAAATATTTAAGTACCAAATACATGTCTTAATAAATCCAATAAAGAAACCTATAAAATATCTAATCAAATACACACGAGTTGCACTCGCAAGAGGAGTCGTGTGTATCCACTTCAGCTTCAGCTTCCATTGCTGCCACGTTCCCGTACGTAGACGCATTCACATAGTCTTCAATGGTATAACCTGCATCATCAACTAAAAATATTCTACGTCGAGGGGTGAGCGCACATCACGGCTCAGTGAGTAGCCAAAACAATGCAACAATACATATGCATGCAAATCAATTTATATCTTTGGTCTGGTATATAAGTTTGCAGTATGCAATAGAAAGGTTTAGGTAGCCAAAGGTCACATTTATTGACCCCGCCTCTATACACGAGTGTGTGACGTTACCCGAAAATCACGTTTATCGTCAACTCACATGCACCCAATCATGAACATTATATAACAAAGGTTACGTTTACTGCTATATAGTGCCATACCAACACGTAAGCCCCTGTTAGCGAGGGCTACAAATTGAGCTCGCAACTAACCAATCCTAATGCCAAAAAGTGTATCCAAGGCCTGACCCCAGCATCCCTCAGAATATCCATAGAGATAGAGCTAAGGCCCCCCGGTAGAGTCAGAGACTACAAGGACCAAGACCACCTCCCCTGATACTCTACGACATAATAGTTCTGCTAAAGTAATGGCGATACGACGATGCTAATGCACAAGACTTGAGTTAGAGATAGAGCTAAAGTGCTGAGACCCGCCAAAGGTTAACGTTTATTGACGTTCTCATCACACCCCCTGATACTCGCTCGCATCAAGTACATCAACCACACACATACAAGCACATGCCTATTCTTATCATCATCATCATCATCATGTTATAGACAATAATAAAGTAAATATGCATGAACAAATAATAGAAATATTGGATGGCATGCTGTATGCACATTACAAACATATTCGCATAGAATCAAGCATGGCATAGGACTCAAGAAACAGAAAACAGTTTTTCTTATTAACCAATTTAGTTTGGAGTTCTGGTTCCTCACCTTAGCTTGCTAATAGATATTTTTCCAAGCTTTAGAATCACCTTTACAATGCTATTATATTGTTAGAAGACCTAACAAAGCCGATAGAATTTAATTAGAATTTATTCAGAATTTAAAAACCATTCTGTTAACTGAGGGTCGGAGGTAGGGTCGGAGTCCTGATCGACCCTAGGTGCGACCCTCCCCAGATTCATAACTTCCCGAACACTGAGGGTCGATGGTCAGGAACACCTAGGGTCGGATGGTCATCGACCCTCGGTGCGACCCTCTGTGCACTTTGGTCCAATTCCCTCTCTTTGATCCATTCTTCGTGTTTGGGGTCCTATGGTTTGCTTCTACATTCCATTAAACATTCATTCCATGGTCTGGAACCTTGTATAATCCATCTAAATAGTTTTCATGCATTCTCCTATGGTTTTCCATGAAAACCTAACCATAGATTGATGGTTTGGGATTCTCCGAGATCACACTCTCAACAATAACTAACCTAAGGTCTGTAGAAACTCATGGAATTAGTATCCATAACTGAAAAGATTACTTTTTCTCTGAAATTCTTCTCCTTTTTGCTAAGTTCTCTTCCTTGCCTTTCTTCTTCCTCTTTTCCTTCTCCTCTCTTTCTCTCAATTCAATTAGGGTTGTGAAAGGAGTGAAAGTGGCTTAGGGACATCCTTTAAATAGAGTAGGAACATCCTAAAATAAGTCCCTTTGAGATTAGGAAAGAATCCCAATCGAAAATTAGGAAATTTCCTAATTTTATTTTCTTACGACAACCGAGGGTCGATGGGAGGGTCGAAGATCCCGTCGACCCTAGGGTCCTAAGCTGTCCGACCCTCCCTTCAAAACTGAGGGTCTGACTTTCTGTTTTGGGAGGTCCGACCCTGCTTAGTTGGGTATGCGACCCTTCCCCTATTTTAAGTGTTTTTGGGTCGATTTGATACCTGGGATCTCGATCTCATTTACGCCCTTGGTCCATTTGACTCGACCATGATGGGTAAACCTGGTTCAAGGTGGTAAGACCGGGTTAGATTGACACAGGTCTTACAACCCCCCCCCCCCCAACGTATAAAAATTTTGTCCTCGAAATTGTACGTACCTTCTGAATCAAACAAGTGAGGGTATTTCTTCCGCATAGCATTTTCTTCTTCTCATGTAATTTCTTCCATGTCTCTACTTTTCCATGTGACCTTAACATAGTAGATATCTCTGTTGCGTAGACGTTGAACTTTTTGATTAGTGATTTCTGTTGGTGTTACTTCAAATGTCAAATCATCAGTCAATTCCAGCAAATCCACTGTCAAAACATGTGTTGGGTCTTTGACATAATTCTTCAATAGGAAAATGTGAAATACGTCATGCACACTTGACATAGATGGTGGTAGTGCTAATTGATAAGCCACATTTCCACGCTTAGCTAGAATTTCATACGGCCCGACATATCTTGGACTTAGTTTCCCTTTCGGTCCGAACCTCTTCAATCCTCGCATGGGGGATACCTTCAAAAATACATTATCACCTACGGCAAACTCCAAATCTCTGCGTCGAGTATCTGCATATTTCTTCTGACGGTTCTGAGCCGTTCTCACTCTTTCCTTGATAATATCGACCACTCGACAAGTCTCTTCAACAAATTCCGGTCCAACAATACTACGTTCTCCAACTTCATTCCAGAACATGGGAGTTCGACACTTCCTGCCATACAGTGCTTCATAAGGTGACATCTGTATAGTAGCCTGATAGCTATTGTTATAAGCGAACTCGATCAGTGGTAATCTTTTATCCCATGATCCCTTGAAATCAATTACACAAGCTCATAGCATATCTTTTTGAGTCTGAATTGTACGCTCCAACTGTCCATCTGTCTATGGGTGGAATGCAGTACTGAACTTCAACGTTGTACCCATAGCCTTTTGCAATCCTTCCCAAAACTTAAAAGTAAATCGTGGATCTCTATCCGACACAATGCTTTCTGGAACACCATGTAATCGAACAATATTATCCACATACAGCTTCGCTAACCTTTCCAGTGTATACTGAGGTCGTATAGGTATGAAGCGAGCTATTTTAGTCAGACGGTCAACAATCACCCAAACTGCGTCAACTACTCAAGGAGTCAATGGTAGTCTCGTGACGAAGTCCATAGTGATGCAGTCCCATTTCCATGCTGGTTCCGGTAATGGCTGTAAAAGTCTTGCGGGTCTTTGTCGTTCAGCCTTTACTTTCTGATAATTTAGGCATTGAGACACGAACTTAGCTACATCTGCTTTCATCCCCCTCCACCAATATAGTTTCTTTAGATCATGATACATTTTTGTACTTCCAGGATGTATCGATAGATGGTGGTGTGGGCTTCCTTCATCAGTCGGTGTCTAATGTCTACACTTTCTGTTTCAGGTACACATATTCTTCCTTTGTATCTCAGTACCTTTTCGTCATCCAAGGTGAACTCAGGGTTGGTCCTACCTTTCTCAATATCTTCTTGTACTGTTCCCAGATAAGGATCTGCTTTGATAGCTGTCTTCACTTCATCCACTATATCCGGTATAATCTTCAATGCCGCGAACATATTTGAAAACCGATGAATAAACCCTTGGTTGGCTATCCATCCATTGTATCTATCACATACTGCTCGTTGCCGTGATTGAATACCATTCCGGTAGTACACATTGCTGTAGTCGTGCTAACTTCTCCTTGAGATTTTATCATTGCTTTTCTGCTTAATGCATCCGCTACTACGTTTGCTTTTCCCGGATGATACTGGATATCACAATCATAGTCTTTCAATAGTTCTAGCCATCTTCTTTGTCTCATATTCAACTCCTTCTGATTAAATAAATAAGTAAGACTTTTATGGTCCGACTTAATTTGAAATTTCTCTCCGTATAAGTAATCTCTCCATATCTTGACAGCATGTACTACTACCGCTAACTCCAAATCATGAGTGGGGTAGTTTTTCTCATGTACCTTCAACTATCTTGAAGCATAAGCAATCACTTGCTCTCCTTGCATAAGCACACATCCCAATCCCAATCCCGACGCATCAGTGTATAAGGTAAACGTCTGTCCTGGAATAGGAATAGTCAAAACCGGGGTGGATATCAATCTGGACTTCAATGTCTGGAAGCTCTTCTCACATTTATCCGTCCACACAAACTTTTCACCTTTCTTAGTCAAACTGGTGAGAGGTACGGCAATCCGAGAATAGTCTTCTACGAATCCCCGATAATAACCAGCTAGACCCAGAAAACATCTGATTTCTAAAACGCTCTTTGGTGCTTCCCACTTCACAATCACCACGATCTTGCTGGGATCCACTTTGATTCCTTCAGTGGATACTACATGGCCTAGAAAGGCAACTTCACTTATCCAAAACTCGTACTTGGAAAATTTGGCATATAGCATCTCTTTCCTTAAACGCTGTAGGGCTGCGTTTAGGTTCTTGATATGGGTTTCCTTGTCCTTGGAATATACCAATATATCATCAATAAATACTATAACCGATGTATCCAACATATGGTGGAAAACTCGGTTCATAAGTTCCATGAACGTTGCCGGTGCATTAGTTAATCCGAAAGACATAACAAAAAATTCATAATGTCCGTATCTGGTCCTGAAAGCTGTCTTCGGAATATCACCTTCTTTAATCTTTAACTGATGATAGTCCGATCGAAGATCGATCTTAGAAAATACTTTCGCTCCTTGTAACTGATCGAACGATTCATCGATCTGAGGTAGTGGGTATCGATTCTTGATTGTCAGTTTATTCAACTCCCGATAGTCGATACATAATCGAACGCTACCATCCTTCTTCTTTACGAACAACACCGGTGCCCCCCATGGAGATATACTGGGTCGAATATAACCCTTGTCCAGCAGTTCTTGTAGTTGCACTTTTAATTCCTTCAGTTCCGTAGGAGCCATTCTATAAGGTGCTTTAGACACTGGTGCGGCTCCAGGTATAAGGTCTATCACAAACTCCGTGGCTCGGTCGGGTGGTAATCCGGGTAGTTCCTCTGGAAATACGTCCGGATAGTCCCGCACGACATCAATATCTTCCATTCGTGGCACTTCCTTGGTTAGGTCGACCACGGATACTAGATACCCGATTGCCCCCTTCTCAAGGCACTTCTTAGCCTTTAGTGCTGAAAATATGAACTTGCATCTACGGGGAAGTTTGGTTCCCGAAAAACTTAATTCTGCTCCTTCTTTGTCTTTGAACGTTAGTTTCTTTTCGGCGCATAATAGATTTGCAGAATTCCGAGCTAACCAGTCCATTCCCAAGATGACATCAAAGTCTGCCATCTCAAGTTGTATCAAGGTTGCATCTAAAGTCTTCTCTCCAATGAGAACTGGACATGGTCCATAACCTTTCTCTAGTTCCACTTCTAACCCCATCGGTGACCGTACAAGTAATTTGTAGTCTAATGTCTTGATGGGTAATTTCGTCTTCTTTCCAAATGACACAGATATAAATGAATGAGTAGCTCCAGAATCGAAGAGTACTCTAGCGGGTATTCCATTTATAGGTACAATACCTGTGATTTATCTTTACTTAGTCTACATGCTCATTCAATGTAATTTTAACTTTAAACATTTCAGTCATACCTGTGACCACATCGGGTGATGCGGCCGCATCCTCGGACGTAACAGCATATACCCGTCCCTGATGGAATTGCTTCTTGGGCTTAGGGCACTCCCTTTCCATATGTCCCGGCTGGTTGCAGTTAAAACACTTCGGGCTTTCAGAATTTGGCTTTTGCTGAGGTTGAGCTGCTGAAGTAGTCTTGGTTGCAGCAGTAAAATTCTGAGGACGGAAAGGCTTATATGTCTTGTTATTGCCTCCGTTGTAAGAATTTCCGGCTGGCCTTTTTATGCCTCTGTTTTGAGTAAAATAACTCTCCTTCTGGCTCGATTCTATAACTCGAGCAATCTGGACAGCTTCATTATAAATTCTCTTTTCTAAGCCCAGAACATGTTCTCTGATGTTTCCCCTCAGTCCCATGACAAACCTACGGGTTTTGGTTTCTTCTTCTTGCATACTCAGTGGTGCGAAGAAAAACAGCTCTTCATAACGTTGTTGGTACGTATCCACTGACATCTGTCCCTGATAAAGACTCAGGAACTCCTTTTCCATCGAATCTCTGAAGCTCCGTGGAAAATATTTCTCAAAGAAGGCTTCTTTATATATAGCCCATGTCAGTAGGGCATGCTTGGTCAGTAGATATGCCTTCATGGATTTCCACCAATGATGTGCATCGCCCTTGAGCATGAAGGTGGCGCATAGTACTTTCTCTTCCTCTATGATAGTATTCATGAGGAAATTTCTCTCCATCTCGTCTATCCAGTGTGCTGGCCACAACGGATCAGACGGTTTGCCGTTGAATTCTTTGGATTTCATCTTCAAAAATCTCTCCACTAGTCGGGAGTGGTCCAGCTGATTTTGGGGGTTTGCCCTAAACATATGGGGTGGATACTGGTAATTCCCTTGACCTACTTCCGGTACCTGCACTAGAATCTGTGCAGCCGGTTGTTGAGGTGTCTGAGGAGCTGGGTGGTTACCTACCGATGCTGCTTTGGCTTGTCCTGTGTGCGTGGGTGCAGCCTGAGTGGCTTGAAACATAATTCCCATGGCAACCTGCATCTGAGCCTGTGCGTGTTGCATCTGCTGCAGCTGCTGTGCCAGATTCATCACCACGG
>CM053268.1:82970585-83050585 GCA_028583415.1 Protea cynaroides
TTTATGGTCAACTTACGTCGTTATTAAATCAAGTTTTGGATTTTTATCCTATTAACTCCTTGTTTTCCTTCTCTTTCTTATTTTGCAAATACCATGACTCGTACCAAGGTACCCAGAGTTCGTGATCCCCTTCGCTTCCGTTCCAATGAAGCCGAGGCACGGCATGCTGACTATGCCCGTAAGAAGGTTGAGGGTGGTCGTATGGTGAACTTGGCTGAGTTAGCCGTGTTCAACGTAGAGGGAGCCTTTGGTGACATGGGGTGGCTTCCTGTCATTACATACGACGCGTGCACATGTCCGGACTTGGTGTGGCAATTCTATTGTAATCTCCAGGTGGTAGGGAATTACAATGACGTTGAGCATGGTCAGGAGTTGCGCATCACCAGCTACGTCAAAGGGGTAGATATTTCTTTCCACTATCGGCAGTTGGCCGACTTGTTGGGCATTCCTTATGATGGCCCCATGGTGTACTGTGTGCCTGGAGAGCCCCAGTTTGTTGAGATGGAGATGAGGGCAGAGATCGACAATCAGTTGCTCTGTCCTGATCGTTGGCAGATGAGAGCCTGTTATTTGCGTCCAGCTCCATGGGTCTTCTGCAAGATTATCCAGTATAATTTGATCCCGCAGAGTGGGCACTATGAGAGGGTTTCTCAGTTGACCCAGTTCTTGGTTTACAGTATCTGCACTCGCCATCCCGTCTGCCTTCCATACATCATCATGCGGACTATGATTAGTGCTGCATTGTCCGGTCATAGGGGTAATCTACCCTATGAACGCATGATTACAGTCCTACAGACCCGTCTGGGGGTTGACCTGGTGGATGAGAAGATCCAGGAGAAGACCTTTTCGTCGCCTCTAGATTGGGAGGCAATCTGCAAGATGGGTATGCGGGATGCCTAGGTTAGTGATGAGGAGAGGAACACGATGGTGCGCCCTCACACTCGTATCGAGATGGCTGATGCCAAGGCTGCTGCTGCCGCTGCTAGAGCCCATGTGGATCCTGTCGATGATGACGACTGCATGTATATGGATGTTGACGCGATACCACCGCCTTCACCTACTCATGCGGCTGGTGTTGGTACTTCTTCTGCGGTGGATCCTGTACCTGAGACTGGTCCTTCTTATGCGGCTGGCCCTTCACGCCCACCTCCTGATATGATGGAGATGCTGCAGGAGGTCAGGGAGGCTCAGCGCAGATTTGATCTGAGGATGGAGGAGTTGCTAGAGGCTCAAATGTAAGAGTGGATGAGCTGCTAGCTGCCTAGCGCATATCAGATACGCAGATGGGAGAGCTCATAGAGATTCAGCGTGCGACTGATAGGAGGGTAGCCGATCTCACAGCTAGTCTACAGACGACCCAGACTCAGATAGCCTGGTTGACTAGAGTCTATGCTGAGGACTATGACCGAGATCGTGAGGCCCCGCCTCCTCCTTCACCTCCAGCTTCTTGATCGTACTTTATTTTCTTGTACTACAGAGTAACTGTCCTGGTTGTGGACTGTACACTGCTTTAGTTATGTATATAAGTTTTATTTCTCTCACTCATTGTATGTAACTTGTTTCCCCTTTAATAGATGCATTATTCTCTTTTTAAATTTGGTCTCAATCATTACTTGTTCTTACAGTGTGTTAATATTACTGTTTTTACTTTTATCCTATCTCAGTTCACGATTTTCTCGAATGTATGTTAGTTCAGTGGACAAGGCCTGAGATGCTCTGATACCAAGTTGTCACACCCCAATTCTGCACTATTCAGAATGATGTGATGAACCGCTAATAAACCAACGGTTCAACCAGGATCTCAAATAGGCTATCCCCACGTTATCTAAACATACACACATCCGTAATCATAATCAGAGTAAATACACAATAGCGGAAGTCTTATAATAACATAAACTGAGAAACTAAGATGATATTAATAATTTAATAGCAAATTATTCTGTTTTTAACTGAGACATAAATATTTAAGTACCAAATACATGTCTTAATAAATCCAATAAAGAAACCTATAAAATATCTAATCAAATACATACGAGTTGCACTCGCAAGAGGAGTCGTGTGTATCCACTTCAGCTTCAGCTTCCATCGCTGCCACGTTCCCGTACGCAGACGCATTCACATAATCTTCAATGGTATAACCTGCATCATCAACTAAAAATATTCGACGTCGAGGGGTGAGCACACATCACGGCTTAGTGAATAGCCAAAACAACGCAACAATACATATGCATGCAAATCAATTTATATGTTTGGTCTGGTATATAAGTTTACAGTATGCAATAGAAAGGTTTAGGTAGCCAAAGGTCGCGTTTATTGATCCCGTCTCTATACACGAGTGTGTGACATTACCCGAAAATCACGTTTATCGTCAACTCACATGCACCCAATCATGAACATTATATAACAACTGTTACGTTTATTGCTATATAGTGTCATACCAACACGTAAGCCCCTGTTAGCGAGGGCTGCAAACTGGGCTCACAACTAACCAATCCTACTGCCAAAAAGTGTATCCAAGGCCTCACCCCAGCATCCCTCAGAATGTCCATAGAGATAGAGCTAAGGCCCCTCGGTAGAGTAAGAGACTACAAGGACCAAGACCACCTCCCCTGATACTCTATGACATAATAGTTCTGCTAAAGTAATGGCGATACGACGATGCTAATGCACAAGACTTGAGTTAGAGATAGAGTTAAAGTACTGAGACCCGCCAAAGGTTAACGTTTATTGACGTTCTCATCTCCCCCCCTGATACTCGCTCGCATCAAGTACATCAACCACACACATACAAGCACATGCCTATTCCTATCATCATCATCATCATCATGTTATAGACAATAAAGTAAATATGCATGAACAAATAATATAAATATTGGATGACATGCTGTATGCACATTACAAACATATTCGCATAGAATCAAGCATGGCATAGGACTCAAGAAACAGAAAATAGTTTTTCTTATTAACCAATTTAGTTTGGAGTTCTGGTTCCTCACCTTAGCTTGCTAATAGATATTTTTCCAAGCTTTAGAATCACCTTTACAATGCTATTATATTTCTAGAAGACCTAACAAAGTCGATAGAATTTAATTAGAATTTATTCAGAATTTAAAAACCATTCTGTTAACTGAGGGTCGGAGGTAGGGTCGGAGTCCTGATCGACCCTGGGTGCGACCCTCCCCAGATTCTGAACTTCCCGAACACTGAGGGTCGATGGTCAGGAACACCTAGGGTCGGATGGTCATCGACCCTCGGTGCGACCCTCTGTGCACTTTGGTCCAATTCCCTCTCTTTGATCCATTTTTCGTGTTTGGGGTCCTATGGCTTGCTTCTACATTCCATTAAACATTCATTCCATGGTCTGGAACCTTGTATAATCCATCTAAATAGTTTTCATGCATTCTCCTATGGTTTTCCATGAAAACCTAACCATAGATTGATGGTTTGGGTTTCTCCGAGATCACACTCTCAACAATAACTAACCTAAGGTCTATAGAAACTCATGGAATTAGTATCCATACCTGAGAAGATTACTTTTTCTCTAATTCTTCTCCTTTTTGCTAAGTTCTCTTCCTTGCCTTTCTTCTTCCTCTTTTCCTTATCCTCTCTTTCTCTCAATTCAATTAGGGTTGTGAAAGGAGTGAAAGTGGCTTAGGGACGTCCTTTAAATAGAGTAGGAACATCCTAAAATAAGTCCCTTTGAGATTAGGAAAGAATCCCAATCAAAAATTAGGAAATTTCCTAATTTTATTTTCTTACGGCAACCGAGGGTCGATGGGAGGGTCGATGATCCCGTCGACCCTAGGGTCCTAAGCTGTCCGACCCTCCCTTCAAAACTGAGGGTCTGACTTTCTGTTTTGGGAGGTCCGACCCTGCTTAGCTGGGTATGCGACCCTTTCCCTATTTTAAGTATTTTTGGGTCGATTTGATACCTGGGATCTCGATCTCCTTCACGCCCTTAGTCCATTTGACTCGACCATGATGGGTAAACCTGGTTCACGGTGGTAAGACCGGGTTAAATTGACACGGGTCTTACATGCTGTGCTAAATTCATTACCACAGTTGCTAACTTCGGTGGTGGAGGTGGCAAGTTGGTAGGATTTGCCGGATCTGGATTTCCTGGTACATATATATTTTCCTGACTGGTCTCCTCTACAGGTAGTGGTGGTGGAACTGCATTCCGACTATGCTGGTCAATCTACGTCCAGACATGTTTTTTTTCTCAGATTGGCGGTGCCTGAAAATCATCAAAATAGGTGAGACAATCATTTATACTTCATGTAGGCATGCTAACCGATGTAAAATTTCAAAATTTTTAGATCATTCTGTGAAAAATACTGTCTTTTTTATGCAGGGTCGATGGTGGGGGTCGATGGTATGTCCGACCCTCAGTTTCTGACCCTGGGAATGACCTGTTCTTCCCGAGAGCTGAGGGTCGATGGGTATCTGACCCTCAGTATCCGACCCTTAGTTTTCTTTCAGATTCCCGAGAGCCGAGGGTCGATGGGAGGGTCGATCCAAGGGTCGATGGTTCTAGTCGAATTGTCCGACCCTCAGACCAAAAATCAGACTTTTAAGATCCGATTATGGGTTCATTCTTTGTTATTTCCCTCCCGTTTTGACTCGTCTCTCTCCTCTGAGTTGCTACAGTGCCACTCCACTATTTTGGTCAGTTTGGATCCGGGTTTCGATGTCCACATCATCCCTACAGGTATGTTTTCTCATTTTCCCTATTTTTAGGTTTTCTTTTCTAGGTTTTTGTCCATTTAACTTGTATCTTTCAAATTAAACTTTTTCCAACCGTATAAATTTGATTTTTATTGGGGGCTTTTGTTACTGTTGTCTCGAGGAAGAAAGCCCTCAAAAATTTTCAAGTTTCATCGGTTGGTTATCGAGAAACTTTGATTTTTGCTCTTTTTGCCCTAATTTGTCGAATTTTTTTGATTTCTTGAAATTCCTTCAAATTGGACTTCATTAGTTCCAATTTCCTACTGTGTGAGTGTTGTAGGATATGTTGGAACATACGTATGTCCTCCTGCCCACGTGTATGGGTGAAAAATGAGGCTTTTGGCCAACTTACGTCGTTATAATGTCAAATTTCAGATTTTTATCGTATAAACTCCTTGTCTCCCTGTTTCTTTCTTTGCAGATACCATGGCTAGTACCAAGGTACCCCGAGTTCGTAATCCGCTTCGCTTCCACTCCAATGAAGCCGAGGCACAGTATGCCCACTATGTCCGTAAGAAGGTAGAGGGTGGTCGTATGGTGAACTTGGCTGAGCTATCCCTATTCAATGTAGAGAGGGCGTTTGGTGATAGGGGATGGCTCCCTGTCATCTCTTACGACGCTTGCACCTGCCCGGATTTGGTGCGACAATTTTATTGTAACCTCCAGGTGGTGGAGAATAACAATGATGTCGAGAGGGGTCACGAGTTGCGCATCACCAGCTACGTCAAAGGGGTGAATATCTCATTTGACTATAGACAACTGGCCGACCAACTGGGCATTCCTTATGATGGCCCCATGGTGTACTGTGCGTATGGAGAGCCCCAGTTTGTTTCTATGGAGATGAGGGCAGAGATCGACAATCAGTTGTTATGACCTGATCGCTGGCAGATGAGAGCTTGTTATATGCGTCCGACTCCATGGGTCTTCTGCAAGATTATCCAGCATAACCTGATTCCGTAGAGTGGCCACTACGAGAGAGTTTCTCAGCTGACCCAGTATCTTTTGTACAGCATTTGCACTAGGCAGCCCGTCTGCCTTCCTTACATCATCATGCGGACCATGATCAGTGCTACATTGTCCGGTCATAGGGGTAATCTTCCCTATGGACGTATGATTACTGTTCTGCTGACCCGCCTGGGGGTTGACTTAGTGGATGAGAAGATTCAGGAGAAGACCTTCTCGTTGCCTCTAGATTGGGAGGCTATCTACAATATGGGAATGCGGGATGCCCAAGTTAGTGACGAGGAGAGGAACGAGATGGTGCGCCCTCACACTCGCATCGAGATGGCTAACGCTGAGGCCGCTGCTACAGCTGCTAGAGCTCATGCGGATCCTGCCGATGATGATGACCGCATGTACATGGATGTCGACTCGATACCACCGCCTTCACCTACGCATGTGGCTGGAGTTGGTACTTTTTCTGCGGCGTATCCTGCACCAGAGACTGGTCCTTCTCATGCGGCTGGTCCTTCACACCCACCTTCTGATATGATGGAGATGTTGCGTGAGATCAGGGAGGCTCAGCGCAGATCTGATCTGAGGATGGAGGAGTTACTAGACGCTCAGCGTGTGAGAGTGGATGAGCTATTAGCCGCCCAGCACATATCAGACACGCGGATGGGAGAGCTCATAGTGGTTTATCGTGCGACTGATTGGAGGGTAGCCGATCTCACAGCTAGTCTATAGACGACCCAGACTCAGATAGCCTGGTTGACTGGAGTCTATGCTGAGGACTATGACAGTGATCGTGAGGCACCGCCTCCTCCTTTACCTCCAGCTTCTTGATTGTATTTGTTTTTCTTTGTACTACAGAGTAACTGTCCGGGTTGTGGACTGTACTCTGCTTTAGTTTTTTATATACGTTTGTTTCTCTCTCATAGTATGTAAACATGTTTCCCCTTTAGTAGATGCATTATTCTCTTTTTTTTTTAAATTCGGTCTCAACCATCACTTGTGCTTATAGTGTGTTAATATTACTATTTTTACTTTTATCCTATCTCAGTTCACAATTGTCTTCAATATATGCTAGTTCAGCGGACAAGGCCTGAGATGCTCTGATACCAAGTTGTCACACCCCAATTCTGCATTATTCAGAATAATGTGATGAACCGCTAATAAACCAACGGTTCAACCAGGATCTCGAGTAGGCTATATCCGTGTTATCTAAACTCCATACATCCATAATCATAATCAGAGTAAATACACAATAGCGGAAGTCTTATAATAAAATGAACTGAGAATCTACTGTGATATTAATATTTAAATAGCAAATTATTCTGTATCAACTGAGACATAAATAGATATCAAATACATGTCTTTAATAAATCCAAATAAGGAAAACTAGAAAAATATCTAATCGAATACACATGAGTTGCACTCGCAAGAGGAGTCATGTGTATCCACTTTAGCTTCAACCTCCATCGCTGCTACGTTCCCGTACGCTGGAGCATTTATATATTCTTCAATTGTGAAACCTGCATCATCAACTAAAAATATTCGACGTCGAGGGGTGAGCACACATCACGGCTCAGTAAGCAAACAAAATAATGCAACAGTACATATGCATGCAATCAATTCATATCTTTGGTCTGGTTTATAGTTTGCAATATGCAATAGAAAGGTTTAGGTAGTCAAAGGTCACGTTTATTGACCCCGCCTCTATACACAAGTGTGTGACGCCACCCGAAGGTAACGTTTATCATCGACTCACAAGCACCCAATCATGAACATTATATAACAAAGGTTAACGTTTATTGCTATATAGTGCCATACCAACACGTAAGCCCCTGTTGGCGAGGGTTGCAGACTGGGCTCGCAACTAACCAATCCTAATGCCAAAAAGTGTATCCAAGGCCTCACCCCAGCATCCCTCAGAATGTCCATAGAGATAGAGCTAAGGCCTCCTGGTAGAGTCAGAGACTACAAGGACCGAGACCATCTCCCCCGATACTCTACGACATAATAGCTCTGCTAAAGTAATGGCGATACGACGATGCTAATGCACAAGACTTGAGTTAGAGATAGAGCTAAAGTGCTGAGACCCGTCAAAGGTTAACGTTTATTGACGTTCTCATCACACCCCCCTGATACTCGCTTGCATCAAGTACACCAACCACACACATACAATCACATGCCTATTCCTATCATCATCATCATCATCATGTTATAAACCATAAAGTAAATATGCATGAACAAGTAATAAAAATATTGGATGACATGTTGTATGCACATTACACACATAGTCGCATAGAATCAAGCATGGCATTGGACTCCAGAAAATAGAAAACAGTTTGTTATTAACCAATTAGTTTAGAGTTATGTTTCCTCACCTTAGCTTGCTAATAGATACTTTTTCAAGCTTTAGATTCACCTTTATATTGCTATTATATTGCTAGAAGACCTAACAAAGTCGATAAAATCTAGGGTCTGTAGAAACTCATGGAATTATTATTCATACCTAAGAAGATTACTCCTTCTCTACAACTCTTCTTGTTTTGGCTTTCTTCTCTTCCTTGCTTCTTTTCTTCTCCTTTTCCTTCTCTTCTCTTTCTCCCAATTCAATTAGGATTGTAAAAGGAGTGAAAGAGGCTTAGGGACGTTCTTTAAATAGAGTAGAAACATCCTAAAATAAGTCTCTTTGAGATTAGGAAAGAATCCAAATCGAAAATTAGGAAATTTTCTAATTTCAGTTTCGGCGGCAACTGAGGGTCGATGGGAGGGTCGATGATCCCATTGACCCTAGGTTTTCTAAGTTGTCTGACCCTCCCTTCACAACTGAGGGTCTGACTTTCAGTCTTGGGGGTCCGACCCTCCTTGGCTGGCTATGCGACCCTCCCCTTAAATTAAGTGTTTTAGGGTCGATTTGATACCTGGGATCTCGATCTCCTTCACGCCCTTGGTCCATTTGACTTGACCATGATGGGTAAACCTGGTTCAAGGTGATAAGACCGGGTTAGATTGACATGGGTCTTACACCTAGCGACCCATTTGAGGTCTCTCCCGCATACACTCAGCTCTATTAGGTAATCTTCGAATTTGACCCGATACTATCCTTGGGTCATAATGCCAAGGGTGCCATGTGTTGGTATAATAAGACCTGACATAGTGGGATCCGAGTTGACGAGGATTCCAAATGTGGGTCTTATACTAGGTATGCCCTAATTTTGAGGACGAAATTCTTATTAGTTGGGAGAATTGTAAGACCTACACTAGAAATCCCGTATTGACCCAAATTTCCCCTATGTCATGTCTTCCCACTCGGATAATTAACGTCACCGATGTGGACCCAACGGACCTATGCAAGTCATAGGTGAGTCCTACTACCTACACTATGTGGTTTATAGTAACCTCAGTAGGCCTTAGATGGGCCAAGCATGCAACCCAATCCATGAGGCCCGATGAATGGAGGTCAGGGCTATATTTTAGCCCTGCCGGCAATAGAGCCGACGGATGCTTTACTCGACTCCCTGCCACCGGCTCGTGCATGGGATTACCTTCTTACTCCTATTTTCCTATAAATAAGGGACCAAGCCCTCATAAATCTTTTTTGGACTTGGAGAGCTTATTGGTGGAGGGATTGGTGGCCTGGAGGATTTGGGGGTAGCTTGGGACTTAAGCTTGGTGCTTCAAATCCCTTCCAAGTAAGTTACTTTCTCTTTCCCCCTTGCTATTAAGTGTGGAAGGCCACCATTCATGGTGGTGGTTCCTCCGTAAATGGACTCCGTTAATAGAGGCCACCAAGTTCTAACATTTTGTTAGGTTTTGTTCACCCCACCTCAAATGGGGGCATTATTGGTATCTTGATGACTCCAATGAGTGTACCTAAGGTGGGAACATGCTTCCCACCCCCTAATATATGTTAAGAATTGTTTGGGAGTCCAATCTCCCTATATGGGCCCCATTGTCCCTGATTGAGTCTGGTCTTTTAGACTTAACCGACGGACTTGTGTCATAGGTTAGGGCACTACCTCTGCCTCTGGGTCCAACACCCTGACCATGTATTTTTTGGATGGCAGAGGGGCCGGCAAGGCCCCATTCCCCCGCTAGACCCATACTTAACCAAGTATCTTGATTGAGCTAAGCCGGAGGCAAAGCTTGTGGCACCATCCACCGCTAGTGCCTCCGCCTCGCTTGTTGTAAGATTTCCCTGTCACCATGGAGTTAAGTCGGCAGCTTATGCCAGTGACAAGATCCTTCGGGTGGTAGCCCCTGGCTATGACTTGGGGTAGCCACATCCTCATGGGGCCGCCATGCCCACAGGGGGCCAGGTAAGCCATCTGTGAGCTGGAGGCACTACCATCCGCCAATGCCTCCGCTTCACTGACAGGAGCTTGACTTAGATAATAAACCTAAGTTGGAGGCAGAGCTAGAGGCACAACCATCCGCCTTAATCCTCTGGCTCTCTATATGCTGAAAACCATTAAGGTTCAGCCGATGGTTGATTTTGGAGGAACCATCCCTCGATACCATTCGCCGCCTTGGCCACTATTGTCCAATATTCTTAGTTAGATCCTTTAGGGACCAACCGTTGGGGTCTCGACTTACCGTGGGGCCCGCATAGTACATTGGAAACATATCTATGCCGGTTTCAAAGTAACTCAACTAGCCTAATGAAACTTTTATAATTTAATAGGTAAACTGATGTGTGTAGTTGATGAAGCCTTTTGCAGGTTTCCAGGTTCTGTAGCACTTGTGGTGCCTACAGGTGAGGGATCAAGATTCGTAAAACTAGGGCATTTGATGTATGTCTATGATTGTGTGCTACTTAACATGTCATCCAATAATTGTGATATCTGAGCATACATTTACATTATAACAACTATGTTTGATTGATGGTGTTGTGGTTGTGGCGTGTGTGACTAGTGTTACATGCGGGTACCATCGGAAGGTAACGCATGGGTGCATGGTCCAGGGCCTGTATGACGTGCAGGTACCAAGGGATGGTGACGCATGGATACATGGGCCCAGATTTATTGCCAGCCCCTTAGTAGAGCCACGGGCCCCAATGGAATTGTCGCACCCCAATTCTGCACTATTCAGAATGGTGTGATGAACCGCTAATAAACCAACGGTTCAACTAGGATCTCTAATAGGCCGTGTCCTTGTAAACTAAACCATACATCCACAACCATAATCAGAATAAATACACAATAGCGAAAGTCTTAATATTAAATGAACTGAGGAATCTAACTGTGATAATCATAAATAAAATATCAAATTATTTTGTATCAACCGAGACATAAGTAAATAAAATATCAATTACATTTCCTTAATAGTTCAAATAAAAATCTAATCGGAAACGCATGAGTTGCACTCGCATGAGGAGTCATGCGTCTCTACTATGTCTTCAGCCCCCATCGCAGCCACGTGCCCGTACACATAAGCATTCATATAATCTTCCACAGTAGTACCTGCATCATCATTGTTTTTGTTTGCTCACACATCAGGGCTCAGTGAGCAAACATAACAATGCAACAAACATATGCATGCATTCAATTCATATCTGGGGTCTGGTATATAAGTTTGAAATGTGCTATAGAAAGTTTCGGTGGCAGCCTCACCTCTATACACGAGTGTGTGAAGCCGCCCAAAGGTTAACGTTTATTGTCATCCCACATGCACCCACTATGGAATAGAGATAGAGCTAAAGTTCTTAAGACCACACCGCATCACACTTCCCCTGATACTCTATCCATACCTACACGTAAGCCCTTGCTGGCGAGGGCTTGCAAACTGAGCTCGCAACTAACCAATCCTAATGTCAAACAGTGTACCCAAGGCCTCACCCCAGCATCCCTCAATACGTCCATAGAGATAGAGCTAAGGCCCCCCGACAGAGTCGAAGACTACACGGTCCAAGACCACCTGCCCTGATACCCTACGACGTAATAGTTCTACTAAGGTAATGGCGATACGACGATGTCAGTGGACAAGACTTGAGTAGAGATAGAGCTAGAGTCTAGTGACCAGGCTGAACCACAATGTCATGTCCTCCCCCTAATGCTCCACTCGCATCAAGCACACTAACCACACACATACATTCACATGTCTATTCCTAGCATCATCATCATCATCATGTTATAAATAAAACAGAATTAAATATGCATGAACATTAATAGCAGGAATATTGGATGACATGTTGAATGCACAATACAAGCATACACGCATAAAATCAGTCATGGCATTGGACTCAAGAAAATAAAAAATAGTTTATTATTAGACAATTAGTTTAGGTCTTGTTCCCTCACCTTTGCTCGAGTATAGATCATCTTTCAAGCTTTAAGAATTACTTTTATATCAATAGGAAAACCTTACAAGTCTATAGATATTAATTAGAATTCATTCTGATAATTTTAGGCTTGCTGTTAAGCGAGGGTCACAGGACAGATCGCAGGTAGGGTAGAAGTTTACTGCGACCCCCAGGGGTAGGGTCGATGCTAGGGTCAGATGTTCCATCGACCCTGGGTGCAACCACCGCATCCCTGGACTTCTCGAATGCTGGGGGTCGATCCTGTGGTCTGGTAGGGTCGATTCCCAATAGACCCCACGTGCGACCCCCCATGGTTTAAGTCGATAATTTCATCCTACAGTCCATTCTTTCATGTTTGGGTCCTTTGGCTTACTTCCACAACCATTCTATGCTTGTTCAATGGCTTAAAACTCTAAGTTTCTTCCTTACTTTGCCTACCATGATTTCCTCCATGGATTTCATTGAAATCCTCCCATAGATGGATGATTTGGGTTTCTCCTAAGTCATACCCTCTTCATGAACTATTCTAAAGTCTTAAATCATTAATGGAAACATACCCATACCATAGGGTTGCTGAGATTCAGAGGTTTCTCTGAATTCTTCTCTTTAGTCTTCTTCTCCAACTTTCCTTCTCTTCTCCTTCTCTTCTCTTTATCTCACTTTCAATTAGGGTTTCAAAAGGAGTGAAAGGGGCTAAGGGACGTCCTATTTATAGAGGAGAACCTCCCAAAATAAGTCCCATTGAGATTAGAAAAGAATCCCCTTGAAATTTGGAAAGTTTCCTATTTACAATTTATGTCGGCAAAGAGGGGGTTGATGAGGGGGTCGGAGATCCCGTCGACCCTCAGGTCTAAATTGTCCGACCCTCGGTCAATTGTTTAGGGGTCTAACTTCCTAATGAGGGGGGTCCGACCCTACCTATCTGGGTATGCGACCCTACCCTCTATTTTACTGTTTTTGGGTCAGTTTAATACCTGGTTTCGCTATTTCCTTCATGCACTTGGTCCATTTGGCTCGACCATGATAGGTAGACCTGGTACAAGGTGGTAATACCGGTTAGTTCGATACGGGTCTTACAACTCCTCCCTGTGTATAAAAATTTTGTCCTCGAAATTGTACATACCTTTCGAGTCGAATAGATGAGGGTATTGCTTTCGCATAGCATTATCTTCTTCCCATGTGATTTCTTCTATATCTCTGCTTCTCCAGGTAACCTTAACATAATAAATGTCACGGTTGCGTAGTCGTTGCACCTTTCGGCTGGTGATTTTAGTTGGTGCTACTTCAAATGTCAAATCATCAGTCAAATCAGGTAGATATACTGTCAAAACGTGCGTTGGATCTTTGACATCTTCAATAAGGAGATATGAAATACATCATGCACACTTGACATAGATGGTGGTAGTGCTAACTGGTAAGCCACTTTCGCACGTTTAGCTAGAATCTCATATGGTCCGACATATCTCGGACTTAGTTTCCCTTCTATCCGAACCATTTCAAACCGCGCATAGGTGACACTTTGAGGAATACCTTATCACCTATGATGAATTCAAGGTCTCGGCGTCTAGTATCTGCATATTGCTTCTGATGATTCTGAGCTGTTCTTACTCTTTCCTTGATAATGTCGACTACTCGACAAGTCTCTTCAACAAATTCTGGTCCAACAATACTACGTTCTCCGACTTCATTCCAAAACAAAGGAGTTTAGCACTTCCTGCCATACAGTGCTTCATAGGGTGACATCTGTATAGTAGCCTGATAGCTATTGTTATAAGCGAACTCAATCAGTGGTAACTTTTCATCCCATGATCCTTTAAAATTAATTACACAGGCTCGGAGCATGTCTTCTAGAATCTGAATGGTGCACTCCGATTGTCTGTCTGCCTGAGGATGGAATGCAGTACTGAACTTCAATGTTATACCCATAGCCTTCTGCAATCCTTTCCAAAACTTTGAAATAAATCGTGGATCTCTGTCGGACACAATGCTTTCAAGTACACCGTGTAATCTGACAATATTATCCACATACAACTTAGCTAACCTCTCCAGTGTATACTGAGGTCGTATAGTTATAAATCGAGCCATTTTAGTCAGTCGGTCTATAATCACCCAAACTGCATCAACTACTCGGGGAGTCAATGGTAACCCCGTGATGAAGTCCATAGTGATGCAGTCCCATTTCCATGCTGGTTCCGGTAACGGCTGTAACAGTCCTGCTGATCTTTGTCATTCAGCTTTCACCTTCTGACAATTTAGGCATTGAGACACGAACTTGGCTATATCTGCTTTCATTCCTCTCCACCAATATAATTTCTTTAGGTCATGATACATTTTTGTACTTCCAGGGTGTATCGAATAGGCGGTGGTATGGGCTTCCTTCATTAATCGGTGTCTAATGTCCAAACTTTCTGTTTTAGGTACACATATTCTTCCTTTGTACTTCAGTACCTTTTCATCATCTGAGGTGAACTCAGGAATAGTCCTACCTTTTTCGATGTCTTCTTATACCGTTCTTAGATAAGGGTTTGATTTAATCGTTGTTTTCACTTCAAGTAAATTGGGTACAATCTTCAATGTGGCGAACATATTTACAAATCGATGGATAAACCCTTGGTTGGTTGATTCACCCGGTGCATCTATCATAAACTTCTCATTACCGTAATTGAATACTTTTCCAGTAGTACACAGTGCAGCAGTGGTGCTAACCTCCCCTTGAGATTATCATTGCCTTTCTACTCAGCACGTCAGCAACCACATTAGCTTTTCTCGGATGATACTGGATATCACAATCATAGTCTTTCAATAGTTCCAGCCATCTTCTTTGTCTCTTATTCAACTCTTTCTGATTAAAGAGGTAAGTAAGACTTATAATCTGATTTAATATGGAATTTCTCTCCGTACAAGTAATGTCTCCATATTTTGACAGCATGTACTACTACCGTTAATTCCAAATTATGAGTAGGATAGTTCTTCTCATGTGTCTTCAATTTCCTTGAAGCATAATCAATTACTTGTTCTCCTTGCATAAGTACACAACCTAATCCCAATCCTGACGCATCAGTGTACAAAATAAATGGTTGTCCTGGAATCAGAATGGTCAAGATTGGAGCAGATATCAATCTAGCCTTCAATGTTTGGAAACTCTTCTCACATTTATCAGTCCAAACAAACTTTTTGCCCTTCTTAGTCAAACTGGTGAGAAGTACGGAAATTCAGGAATAGTCTTCCACAAATCGTCGATAATACCCAGCTAGACCTAAGAAACTTCTAATTTCTGCAACGCTCTTCGGTGCTTCCCACTTCACAATAACTTCGATCTTACTAGGATCCACTTTAATTCCTACAGCGGATACAACATGGCCTAGAAAAGCAACTTCCTTTAGCCAAAACTTACACTTTGTAAATTTGGCGTAGAGCTTCTCCTTCCGTAATCGCTGCAGGGCGACATTTAAATTCTTAATATGAGTTTTCTTGTCCTTGGAGTAGACCAATATATCATTGATGAATACAATAACCGACGTATCCAACATATCGTGGAATACTCGATTCATAAATTCCATAAAGGTTGCTAGTGCGTTCGTTAATCCAAAAGACATGACCAAAAATTCATAATGTCCATATCTAGTTTTGAATGCTGTCTTGGGAATATCACTGTCCTTAATCTTCAACTGATGGTAGCCTGACCGAAGATCGATCTTGGAGAACACCTTGGCACCTTGCAACTGATCGAATAGGTCATCGATCCGAGGCAATGGGTACCGATTCTTGATTGTCAGTTTATTCAGTTCTCGGTAGTCTATACATAATCGAACACTACCGTCCTTCTTCTTCACGAATAATACTGGCGCTCCCCATGGTGATATGCTAGGTCGGATGTAACCCTTGTCCAGCAGTTCTTGTAGTTGTACTTTTAATTTCTTCAGTTCAGTAGGAGCCATTCGATAAGGTGCTTTAGATACTGGTGCGGCTCCGGGTATCAGATCTATAACAAACTCTGTAGCAAGGTCGGGTGGTAGTCCTGGTAGTTCTTCAAGAAATACATCTGGATAGTCACACACGACATCAATATCTTCCATTCATGGTGCTTCTTTGGTAAGATCGACCACAGATACTAGATACCCAACTGCTCCTTTCTCAAGGCACTTCCTAGCCTTTAATGCAGAGCGTATGAGCTTTCGTTTATGGGAAAGTTTGGTTCCCGCAAAACAGAACTCCGCTCTTTCCTTATCTTTAAATGTCAGCTTCTTTTCCGCACATAATAGGTTTGCAGAATGCCGAGCTAACCAGTCCATTCCCAAGATGACGTCAAAGTCTGCCATCTCAAGTTGGATCAAGGTTGCATCCAGAGTCCTTTCGTCAATAAGAACTAGACATGGTCCATAACCTTTTTCTAATTCCACTTCTAACCCCATAGGCAATCGTACAAGAAATTTATAGTCTAAGGATTTGAGGGGTAGATTCAGCTTCTTTCCAAATGACACAGATATAAAAGAATGAGTAGCTCCTAAATCAAAGAGTACTCTGGCGGGAATGCCATTAATAGGTATGATACCTATGATTGGTTTTAAGTTACTCTACATGCTCACTTAATGTAACACAAAATGATAAGATTCAGGTCATACCTGTGACCACATCAGGCGATGCGGCAGCATCCTTAGATGTAACCGCGTAAACTCTGCCTTGTTGCAGTTGCTTCTTGGGCTTAGGACACTCCCTTGCCATATGTCTCACTTGATTGCAGTTATAGCATTTTAACCCTTTATTATTTGGCTTTTGTTGTTGTTGAGCTGCTAAAGTAGTCTTGGCTGCAGCATTGAACCTTGAGTATGGAAGGGTTTGAATACCTTGGTGTTCCCTCCGTTGTAAGAATTTTCATTTGGCATTTTGATTCCTCTATTTTGAGCAAAGTAGCTCTCTTTCTGGCTCGATTCTATCACTTGAGCAATTTGTACAGCTTCATTGTAGATTTTCTTTTCAAGTCGCAGAACATGTTCATGTATGCTTCCCCTATATCCCATGACGAACCTTCGGGTCTTTGTATCTTCCACTTGCATACTGACTGGTGCAAAGAAAAACAGCTCCTCATAACGCTGTTGATATGCATCGACAGTCATCTGTCCCTGATATAAACTCAGGAACTCCTTCTCCATGGAACCTTTGAAACTCTTAAGAAAATACTTCTCAAAGAATGCCTCCTTATATATATCTCAAGTCAATTGGGTGTGCTTTGTCAACAGATACGTCCGTGTGGACTTCCACCAGTGGTGTGCATCGCCTTTCAGCATGAATGTTGCACACAATACTTTCTCTTCTTCATTCACTGTCATCATCGTGAAGTTTCTCTCCATCTCATCGATCCAGTGTGCTGGCCACAATGGATCAGCTGGCTTACCACTATACTCCTTGGGATTCATCTTCAGGAAACGCTCAACTAGTCTGGAGTGGTCTAGTTGATGAGGAACATAAGCCCAATACATAGGTGGTTGGTATTGATATCCACCTGGAGCTACTTCAGAGTTTTGTACTTGAGCCTGCATGATGGGAGTTTGAGGTGCGTGGGGTACTGTGTTACTTCCCCCTGGTACTGTGCTTGCCTATCCTGCTGGCATCAGTGTCGTCTGTGCAGCTGGAAAAGTCATGTCTATGGCAGCTTGCATAGTAGCTTGTACCTGTTGTATTTGCTGCAGCTGTTGGGCCAAATTCATTACGGCTGTAGCCAGGTCTGTAGGTGGAGCTGGCAGATTTGTAGGATTTGTCTGCCCATTAACTACGAATGGTGCCATGTTCAGGTTCTCCTGTGTTTCAGGGTGTATATGGTTGTCTTCCTCCACAGGTGGTGGTGGTGGAATAGAGTTACGGCTTTGTCTGGTTACTCTGTGTCCAGCCATTATCTATTCTGGTAGTGGTGATGCCTGAAAGTCATAGAATACATGAGGCAATCATTATATATTTCATTCTAATATTTAAATCCACTAATCAATGATATTTTCAAAATTTTCAGATCATTCTATAAAAAATACTGTATTTTTCATCGCAGGGTCGATGGTGGGGGTCGATGGATGTCCGACCCTAGGGTATGCGAATTTGAGAATCACTAATACTTACCGAGAGCCGAGGGTCGATGAAGGGGTCGATGGATGTCCGACCCTGGGATCGACCCCTGGTTCTCTGTCAGATCACCGAGAGCTGAGGGTCGATGAGGGGGTCGGAGGGGGGATCGGATGTTTTGGTTGAATTCTCCGACCCTAGGAATAAAAATCAGGTTTTTAATCCCGATTATGAATCCATTTCTCATTCTTTCTCCTCCTTTCCGACTCGGCTCGTCCCTCTGAGTTGCTACAGTGACAACTCCAACCCATAGGTGATTTTTGCTTCTCTTTTTGACGTTTGCTCCTCTTCTATAGGTATGTTCTCTACGGTTTCATGTTTTTAGGGTTTCTTAACTAGGTTTTTGCTCGTTTATATCATTTTCTTCAAATTAAACTTTTTCTAAACTTAAAAATTTGATTTTTATTGGGGGCTTTTGTTGTTGGTGACTCAATGGATGAAATCCCTCAAAAATATTTGAGTTTCATCGATTGGTTATCGAGAAACTTGAAATTTTCCATTTTTGTCCTAATTTGTCGAGATTTTTGAATTTCTTGAAATTTCTTCAAATTCAATCTCTTTAGATAAAATTTCCAACTGTATGAGTCTTACAGGATTGTTTAGAATCTATATAAGTCCTCCTGCCCACGTGTATGGGTGAAAAGTGAGGCTTTTGACCAATTTATGTTGTTATAATGTCAAAATTTTTGGGTTTTTCATCTTTACTAAGCCAGTATCTATTTTTTGTTGTTTTTGCAGATAGTATGGCTCGTACCAAAGTACCCAGGGTTCATGACCCAGTCCTCTTCCGTTCTAACGAGGCTGAGGCACAGTATGCCCGCTATACTTGTAAGAAGGTAGAGGGAGGTCGTCGGGTGGACTTGGCTAGCCTGGCCTTGTTTGATGTGGAGAGGGCTTTTGGGGACATGGGTTGGCTTCCTGTGATCACTTACGATGCCTGTACTCGTCCAGATTTGGTGCGGCAGTTTTATTGTAATCTCCAAGTGGTGGGGGATTACAACGATACTGAGAGGGGTAGAGAGCTCAGGATCACTAGCTACGTCAAGGGAGTCGAGGTTTCCTTTGATTATCGGCAGCTAGCGGATCTGTTGGGTATTTCATACGATGGCACCTTGGTGTTCTGTGCTCCCGGAGAGCCCCAGTTCTTTTCATTGGAGATGAGGGCTGAGATTAACCATCAGATCATCAGAGAGGATCGCTGGGAGATGAAAGCAATCTACCTACGTCTAGAGCCTCGGGTGTACTGTAAGATCATTCAGCACAACCTGATACCTCAGAGTGGGCAGTATGAGAGGATCTCCAAGTTTACCAAGTTCTTGCTATACTGTATCTGTACTTGGCAGCCTGTCTACCTCCCTTATATCATTATGCGGACGATGATCAATGCCACATTGCCCGGTCATGTTGGCAACCTGCCTTACGGACGCATGATCACTACGCTGCTTACCCGCCTAGGTGTTGACTTGGTGGATGAGAGGATTCAGGAGAAATCCTTCTCGTCACCTCTGGATTGGGAGGCCATCTGTAAGATGGGCATGCGGGATGCTCAGGTCAGTGACGATGAGAGGAACGCTTTGGTGCATCCGCGTACTTGAGTGGTGATGGCTGATGCTGAGGAAGCAGCAGCAGCCGTTGGAGCAGGGGTTCGTGGGGGTGATGATGATCGTTTGTACATGGATGTGGATTCCATACCTCCTCCATCACCTACTCATGCTACGGGAGCTAGTCTTTCTTATGCAGCTGGTCCTTCACATGCAGCTAGTCCTTCACACCCACCTTCTGATGACATGATGGGGATATTGCATCAGATTAGAGAGGCTCAGCCCATGTCTGAT
Organism: Protea cynaroides; assembly: GCA_028583415.1. Classification (NCBI taxonomy): domain Eukaryota; kingdom Viridiplantae; phylum Streptophyta; class Magnoliopsida; order Proteales; family Proteaceae; genus Protea; species Protea cynaroides. The sequence goes on from CM053268.1 coordinate 82,990,506, forward strand.
CTAAGGATGGGAGAGCTTCTAGATGCTCAGCACATGTCGGATCTAAGGGTGGGAGACCTTCTAGATGCTCAGCGCGTGACTAACCAGCGGGTGGCTGATCTCACAGGTAGTCTTCAGATGACCCAGACTTAGATAGCTTGGTTGACTAGAGTCTATGCTGAGGATTATGACAGAGACCGCGAGGCACCGCCTCCCCCATCACCACCAGCTTCCTGATGTATTTTCTTTTTATTTTTCTTTTTGTACTTCAGAGTAACTGTCCAGGTTGTGGACTGTACTCTGCTTTAGACTTGTATATATACGTTTGTTCTTCCTTTGAGTGTATATAAATTTTTTTCTCATTTAATAGATGTATTATTCTCTTTCAATTTTTGTCTCAAACAACACAGATGCTTATGGTGTGTTATTATTACAGCTTTTAAATTTTTATCTTATCTCAGTTCACAAACTTTTATGGTAGTATACTGGTTTTAAAAGACAGGGCCTGAGAGCTCTGATACCAAGTTATCACACCCCAATTCTGTACTATTCAGAATGGTGTGATGAACCGCTAATAAGCCAATGGTTCAACCAGGATCTCTAATAGGCTATGTCCTTGTAAACTAAATCATATACATCCACAACCATAATCAGAATAAATGCACAATAGCGGAAGTCTTAATATTAAATGAACTGAGGAATCTAACTGTGATAATCATAAATAAAATATCAAATTATGTTGTATCAACCGAGACATAAGTAAATAAAATATCAATTACATTTCCTTAATTAGTTCAAATAAAAATCTAATCGAAAACGCATGAGTTGCACTCGCATGAGGAGTCATGCGTCTCCACTATGTCTTCAGCCTCCATCACAACCACGTGCCCGTACACAGAAGCATTCATATAATCTTCTATAGTAGTACCTGCATCATCATTGTTTTTGTTTGCTCACATATCACGGCTCAGTGAGCAAACAAAACAATGCAACAAACATATGCATGCATTCAATTCATATCTGTAGTTTGGTACATAAGTTTACAATGTGCTATAGAAAGGTTCGGTGGCCGCCTCACCTCTATACACGAGTGTGTGAAGTCACCCAAAGCTTAACGTTTACTGTCGTCCCACATGCACCTACTATGGAATAGAGATAGAGCTAAAGTGCTTAGGACCACACTGCATCGCACTTCCCCTGATACTCTACCCATACCAACACGTAAGCCCCTGCTGGCGAGGGCTTGCAAACTAGGCTCGCAACTAACCAATCCTAATGTCAAACAGTGTACCCAAGGCCTCACCCCAACATCCCTCAATACGTCCATAGAGATAGAGCTAAGCCCCCCCCCAGCAGAGTCGAAGACAACACGGTCCGAGACCACCTCCCCTGATACCCTACGATGTAATAGTTCTGCTAAGGTAATGGCGATACGTTGATGTCAGTGGACAAGACTTGAGTAGAGATAGAGCTAGAGTCTAGTGACCAGGCTGAACCACAATGTCACGTCCTCCCCTTGATGCTCCACTCACATCAAGCACACTAACCACACACATACATTCACATGGTTATTCCTAGCATCATCATCATCATCATGTTATAAATAAAACAGAATTAAATATGCATGAACATTAATAGCAAGAATATTGGATGACATGTTGAATGCACATTACTAGCATACACGCATAAAATCAGTCATGGCATTGGACTCAAGAAAATAAAAGTAGTTTATTATTATCCAATTAGTTTAGGTCTTGTTCCCTCATCTTTGCTTGAGTGTAGATCCTCTTTCAAGCTTTAAGAATCACTTTTATATCAATAGGAAAACCTTACAAGTCTATAGATATTAATTAGAGTTCATTTCGAAAATTTTAGGCTTGCTGTTAAGCGAGGGTCGCAGGACAGGTCGCAGGTAGGGTGGCAGTTTACTGCGACCCCCAGGGGTAGGGTCGATGCTAGGGTCGGATGATCCATCGACCCTGGGTGCAACTACCGCATCCCTGGACTTCCCGAATGCTGGGGTCAATCCTGTGGTCTGGTAGGGTCGATTCCCAATCGACCCCACGTGCGACCCCCCATGATTTGAGTCAAAAATTTCATCCTACAGTCCATTATTTCATGTTTGGGTCCTATGGCTTATTTCCACAACCATTCTATGCTAGTTCTATGGCTTAAAACTCTTGGTTTCTTCCTTACTTTGCCTACCATGATTTCCTCCATGGATTTCATTGAAATCCTCCCATAGATGGATGATTTGGGATTCTCCTAAGTCATACCCTCTTCATGAACTATTCTAAGGTCTAAAATCATTAATGGAAACATACCCATACCTTAGGTTTGATGAGATTCAGAGGTTTCTCTGAATTCTCCTCTTTAGTCTTCTTCTCCAACTTTTCTTCTCTTCTCCTTCTCTTCTCTTTCTCTCACTTTCAATTAGGGTTTCAAAAGGAGTGAAAGAGGCTAAGGGACATCCTATTTATAGAGGAGAACCTCCCAAAATAAGTCCCATTGAGATTAGGAAAGAATCCCCTTGAAATTTGGAAAGTTTCCTATTTACGGTTTCTGTCGGCAAAGAGGGGGTCGATGAGGGGGTCGGAGATCCCGTTGACCCTCAGGTCTAAATTGTCTGACCCTCGGTCAATTTTTCAAGGGTCTGACTTCCTAATGAGGGGGGTCCGACCCTGCCTATCTGGGTATGCGACCCTGCCCTCTATTTTATTGTTTTTGGGTCAGTTTAATACCTGGTTTCGCTATTTCCTTTACGCACTTGGTCCATTTGGCTCGACCATGATAGGTAAACTTGGTACAAGGTGGTAAGACCGGTTAATTTGATACGGGTCTTACAGGAATGGGGACCCAGGTTCTCTACTGGAGTGCAGCCCCGCTATATTTTACATGCTGTTTCACATGATAGGCATTAGGAGGTTGCATCACCCAGGTTCTAGCCCAAGGGAGGTGGCACGCCTTAGATAAAAAATCCGAGGGGGGGTTCCGCTTGTAGAAGCAATTTGGCAAAAGAGACTTGGGCATCCTACTTCTACCCTAACCCAGTGCATAAGATGTAAAAACCATCGAGCCGTAGGTAGGGCCAAAAGTTACGCTAGACACATCAATAAGGCACCTATAAAACTATACCATGTCCTAACATTAAAATTGTATCATACTCATTGGTGCATGGCATGTGAGACCTGATTCCTTAGTGAGCTGGAATGGGAGCTCACCCCTTGTACGGATTATAGATACTTGTTTTCAGATTTTGGTGTAGATTACTCTGTGATTGAGTATATGGAGTCTCTACTAGTGACCAACGCATCCGTTGATGAGGATTATTTTGTGGAGCATGGTGAGGGCTGCACCTGCAGCGATTGCATCTACGTTTGACGCAATCTCTCTCTCCCTCACCCTTATGATCATTTTGTAGATAGATTGTGTAGTCTATCTAAACACTCAAGACATATTTACTTTTTTTTTCTTTTGGCTATGTGTGTATGGGATATGTAATATTTTATGGAATCATTGAATATGTGAATCATAACTCTTAACTCCAAGTTTGTTATGATAAACGTAAAAAAAACATTATGTCACTTATTATTAATCACTTCTGTTAGTATTACTCTGTTGTTCATTTTGATTATTTTGAATATTGCATATGTAGACTGTGGGATTTGTGGGTAGATCACTATGGTTGTCGGTTCCTGGGTAGATTCAGGTCTTCTCATGAGCCGACCTGGATATCACTCCCAATTCCTGGAGTGGGCTGTGACACCTGCCCTGAAACATATGGCACCCACCGTACCAGCTGTTAGGGGTGTAAAATATCCCCCAATAAATAGATGATGCGTGGCGCGTTAAACATTTCCAACTGACTTGACTTACCATAATTACACTCGGCCAATGTCTCTTAGTAGCCGACTCCTACTAAGATACGTCGCCTGGTCGAATGTACATCGGAGGCCACTTATCCCATATCAACTCAATCAGGTCCCATGCAGTGCATGCATAAGGTCTTTTCCTAGTAGTATATGTCGCCTCCTTGTACGACATGGGAGTGCTTATATGATGTTAGGAGAATATCAGTTTTTTTCACTTACTCAGCTGAACTTTGTAGATTCGGCAGAGCAATGAGGCAAGTGTTAGGAAAATTTCCCACATCACTAGCAAGGTGGCGACCGCTAGGAGAAGACGATCCACGTCAGCACCTCCAAATAAGTCTAAAAGAACATTCCTATGATTCTTACCAATGGGTAAGGGTAGAAGGGCCATTTCTCCCGCTTTGCGAGATTATTTTCGTCATCACGTTCAGATTCAAGGGTAACAATTTGCAAAGAAGTACTATTCACTATACTGCAAATCTTGAGATTTTAGGTGCACTACATTTAATACTCTTTCCTAGGGATTGTCATTCTGACACCTAGGACTAAGAATCTCTCACTTACCCCATATATATTTAAGTGGGTTTGGATACCAGGCCCATTGACTGTTCACAGAGCCCTAACTTAGGCATCAGAGTGGACCCATGGCCATAGGCCCACCGCCCCCTTATCTTTTGTTGTGTCTTGCAGGTCTAATTGGCATGGTGGATCTCAAATATGGAATAGGGACGAAACAAGTCGGAGCCCACCGTGGGGCTTTAAGTGATTTAAAGTCCAAAGACAAACGTCAAAGGAAAATCTAAAGGTATGAGTCCCAGAAGAACGAGAAGTCATATGGTGAACCTTAATCCTCTTCTAATCGAAAGTCAGCCAGTAAATCCCAAAGAAGTTGATAGGCTAGAATCCAGACCTCTGAGAGAGAAGGGAAAGAGGACAGCGGACCAAGCACCGACGTTAGAAGCTTACATCACCTATGAGTAGTTCGACGCTGTGGTGCAGCACTTGGAGATCATGACCGGAGCCCTACAAGGGATCCAAACCCTACCGTGGGAGCCACCTCTCGACCTCCGATAGGAGTTATTCCCTCGTTTAATCCCAATGTGTGAGCGGGCCCTATTCCAGATCCCCATCATGATCGAGCAAGGCAATCTAAAAATAGGGCTGCGACGGTGGGGCAGAGAGTGGTCACCTCACCTCCCAGCATGGAAAAATACCCATCAGGGAGAGGCTCGGACCATTACCACGAGTTGAAGTTAGAGTAGATAAAGAAATTTTAGATGAGCCGTTAGTACCACAGCACGTTCACCTACCAGACATTGTCGTCGGTGCCAATGACAAAGGAAAGGCACCTATGCACTTAGAGGTAGTAGCAAAAATTGAAGATGAATTGATACTACTATAGCAGAAGGATGAAACAATAGAGAAAGCAGGCGTCAATCTCAATGAGGAAAGATCTTATTCAATGGATAATCTACTCACTAATATCCTCATGAGAGTTCCCCTGCCCAAACACTTCAGCATGCCACCAGTAAACTCTTATGATGGATCGACCGACCCAATTGAGCATTTTAACAATTTGTAGGAGCGATGATACTCCATGCAAATCCAGATGCAATTATGTGCATGGCTTTCACTTTTACCTTAAAGGGCATGGCCAGGATGTGGTTCAACAATCTGCTCCCGAGGTTTATTGATTCCTTCAAGACACTGAGCAAGATATTCCAAATGCACTTCCAAGGAAGTAGGGTACAGAGGAAAACTACCACGCATCTAATGAACATGAAGCAAAGACAGGGTGAATCTCTGTGTGCATTCCTGGCTAGGTTTAACTTAAAAGTACTCCAAGTTAAGGATATTGAAGAACCCGTCCATTATGCCACCTTAAGAGCGGTGGTCATCGATGAGAATCTCTGATTTTCCATTACAAACAAGGAACAGGCAGACTTGCAGGAGCTATTGGCTCGATGTGAGAAATATGCCATGGCTAATGAGGTCTACGAAGCTAATAGGGGTGTACCTAGCGTTCCAAACAAGAGAACCGATGAGGGAAGAGACCCAAAATGCCAAGGATAGCACAAGAGATCGAGAAGGGAAGAAGCCAAAGTCCAAGGGGTCATGAGGAGGTTTGATGATTATACTCCATTGAATCATCCCCTGGGGGACATTTACACACTCATAGCAAAAGATGGATATCTCTAGAGGCCTCTGAAGATTGTGGCTGAGGCCCAGAGGAGGAATCCAATCAAATTATGTCGTTATCATCGCGACATAGGCCATACCATCAATGAGTGCTAGAACTTACAGACCGAGATTAAAGATCTCATAAGAAGAGGATACTATAGTCAGTATGTTGACGTTAATGCACTTAGAATACCAACACCCCCATTAGAACAATGGAGGATGCCATCTCCACCACCTCGTGAAAGAACTCCTATAAGGGAACCTATAAGAGAAGAAAGAAGAGAAGAAATGAGAGAGTATAGAGGAAAGGATAGAAGAGAAGAAAGAAGAGGCGAGCGAGATAGAAGAGAAGAAAGAAGGGACCCACACCATGAATGACCACCTCCGAACAATGAGGGGAGGAAGGAAAGAGGTCCCACTCCAGCTCAAAGAGACGTGGGAGTTATCCATGCTCAATTCGCCTTCCAACTTGACCCAGTGCCACAACAAGTGCATTAAAGAGGAAGGATCCTCAACTCCTTGGAGACACGAGGCCGACCCTTATTAAGAACCGACCCTTGGACTGCTCGACAATGACAAGACCATACTAGGCCTCCTCCTCCATGCCTGGTGTTGGATCCCCCAGAACCTTGTTTGAATTCTCCATTCGATCGAGTAAACACCATCAGAGTCATGGAACTAGGTTACATACCGCATGTCAGGACCAGAGCATCATAGAAGCTAGGCATCAGGTCAGTGTAAAAGAACGAGGTTAGAAACGATCGATCGCCTTTGATTGAGGAAGCTACTTCAGCCTCGGTATAAGAGTTGCAATATGATCCCTCCAAAGAAGGACGAAAAGCAATGACCATCACTGGCAGACCTACAGCTGGCAACACGTCCTCAAAAGCACGAAAAGCCGATGTGAGGAGTGTCAAGTCCAAAGAGTGGCAAGGAAAAAGAGGCCACACAGAGGACTTCTTGACATTTAGCAATGAAAACTTATGCGGATTGGAGGTCTCTCATGAAGACGCTATCGTCATTACCACACAGATTGAGGATAGCGACGTACACAAGATAATGGTTGATAATGGAAGCTCTGCGGACATAATTTATTGGCAAGCCTTTCAACGATTCCTCCTGAGCGATTACTTTTAGTTAACTATCCTATTGTGAGTTTCTCTGGCTACTTGGTTCTAATGAAAGGCTCTATTAGGCTCCTAGTTCGAGCAGGGAAATATCCTTGAGAGTCTAGAGTCATGATGAACTTCTTGGTAGTTGACATTCCCTCCTCTCACAATGCCCTATTGAGAAGGCCTAGTTTGTGCGCCCTTCAGTTAGTCCCCTCCACATATCACCTCGTGATCAAGATTCCTACTCCGAGAGGAGCCAGAGAATGCCAAACTGACCAGTTGGTTTCTCAAAAATGCTACACAACCGAGCTCACTGATTACAAAAAGCCGACGTAAGCTCTACCCATTCATATTGAAGATATGTGAGATGACCCCAGACAACAAAGGGGAACCTCGACAGAGGATCTAGTCATGATTCCCTTAAGCTAGGCAAACATAGAAAAAACAATCTAGATAGGTTCATCTCTAGTTGAACCTAGGAGGATAGAGTTAATAACCTTTCTACGTAACAACGTAGACATCTTTGCTTGGTCCGCTACAAACATGTTGGGTATTCCTTGGGAAGTAGTAGAGCACTACCTGAGCATAGATCCTCAGCATCACCCTCTCCCCCAAAGAAGAGATCCTTCGCTTTGGCTAGGTAGCTTATTATTGATGAGGAAGTAGAGAAACTACTAAAAGCAAAATTCATCTGAGAAGTTAGTTATCCGGAGTGGGTATCTAATTTTGTCATGGTTCCTAAACCAGGAGGCAAATGGCGTATATGTATTGATTTTACTGACCTCAACAAGGCATGTCCAAAGGATAGTTTCCCACTTCCATGAATCAACCAACTCATCGATGCCACAGCCAGACATGAGCAGTTCAGTTTTATGGACGCATACTCCGGATATAATCAGATCCGGATGCATGTAGTAGATGCCGAGAAAACTGCGTTCGTCACCAATCATGAACTATTCTGCTATGATGTTATGTCATTCAGCCTAAAAAATGCCGGGGAAACAATCAGCGGTTAGTTAACCAAATTTTTGAGAAACAGATTGGACGTAATGTGGAAGTATATGTTGACGACATGCTGGTGAAGAGTCTAGTGGGAAGCAACCATGTCCATGACCTAGAAGAAGCATTAAGTGTCCTTAGAAGGTACTAGATGCGACTCAACCCAGCGAAGTGCGCCTTCGGAGTGACCTTGGGAAAATTCCTCTAATTCATGTATCTAGTCAAGGCATTAAAGCAAATTCGGCTAAAATCTCAGCAATCCTCAACATGCCCACCCCTACAAAAATAAAGCAAGTCCAAGAGTTGACTAAGAGAATAGTCGCCCGGAGCCGATTCATGTCAAGGTCAGTTGATAAATGCCTTCCTTTTTTTCCAAACTCTAAAGGGGAACAAAACCTTTGAGTGGACGGCGGAATGCCAACAGGAGTTTGATGAACTGAAGGCGTACTTCTCTCCCCTCCACTCTTAGTAAAGCCAAAAGTGGGAGACACCCTAGAGCTATATCTCGTGGTATCTTTCAAAGCGGTCAATGCAGTTCTACTCAAGGATGTTGAAACAAGACAAAAGGCCGATCTATTATGTTAGAAAGATACTACTCGACTGCGAGACAAGATACAAGTTCATTGAGAAGATTGCCCAGGCCCTAGTAACTCCAGCCAGAAATCTTCAACCATACTATTAAGCACATTCTATAGTCATCTTGACCAATCAACCATTGAATAAAATTCTCTCTAGGTCGGACGTTTCAAGGTCAAACATCAACTGGGCAGTTGAACTGGGTGAGTTTGACATAATTTATAGACCATGCACAACAATCAAAGCATAGACTATGGCCAATTTCCTCATTGAATTGTCACTACCATCGGAGGCCGAGGAAGATGTTGAAAGAAGGAAGGAAGAAAGCACACCTCAATCGGCATGGATCTTGTTTGTTGACGGGGCCTCCAGTTAAGGAGAGTACGGTGCTGGCCTGATACTCACAAACCCAGAGGGTTTTCAGATACAATACGTCCTCTGATTCAAGTTTTGAACTTCCAACAATGCAGCAGAGTATGAAGCACTCCTTACGGGATTGAGATTGGCCAAGGCCGTACTGGAAAAAAATATTGAGGCCTTCAGCGACTCTAAATTGATAGTAAAGCAATTAAAATGTGAATACGAGGCTCGAAAGGCCAACATGTCAGCTTACTTGAAAAGTGTCCAAGAAGCAGCCTCGGCATTCACCCATTTCACCCTCAAGCATATTCTTAGAGAGCAGAACACACAGGCTGATGCTCTTTTAAAATTAGCCACATCAGAGATCTCAGATCTAGACCACTCAGTTTATATGGAGACTTTGGAAAAGGCAAGCATTGAGACTGCCGTGGCAATGGTCATGCGAACCAATATTGAGCCATAATGGATGGACCAATTTATTCATACCTAAGGAAGGTATCCTACTAGAGGAGAGGGCTGAAGCAAGAAGGATCCAATCGAAGGCAACTCACTATGTGCTTGAGTAGGATGTCTTATACAAGAAAGCCTTCACATGCCCACTGCTTCAATGCTTGAGATCCTCGAAAGCTTCCCTCACAATCAAAGATGTACATGAGGGGATCTGTAGCTCGCATTTGGGAGGCAAGGCATTAACACATAAGATCCTTTGATAGGGCTACTACTGGCCAAAGATGCGAGAGCAATGTTTGGATTATGTGAAGAAGTGTAAAAAATGCCAGTTTTTTGCCCCTGTTCCCCACCTCTTAGTGGCCCCACTACAACTAATTTCATTGCCCATCCCCTTCGCCACTTAGGGCTTGGATATAATGGGCCCTTTTCCCCCAGTGCGCTATCAGCGGAAATTTGTCATAGTAGCAGTGGATTATTTTACCAAGTGAGCCAAAGCAGAGGTAGTGTCTAGTATACTTGAGAGCACAATCTGAGAATTCTTAAAAAAGTTTGTAGTTTATCGATACGGTATTTTTCGAGTGTTGATCACCCACAATGGTAAGCAATTTGATAACAAAGCCTTCATAGAATTCTATGAAGAAAACCACATCGACTAAAGGCACGACATAGTAGAACACCCACAGAGAAGTGGCCAAATTGAATCCACTAACAAGATTCCCCTCATGGGAATCAAGACACGCCCCGAGGGTGCAAAAAAGCATTGGCTGGATGAACTCCAGCATATATTATGGGCAGATCGAACCACTCCTAAGATAGCCATGGGAAAATCACCATTCATGTTGGCATTCGGCATTGAAGCAGTCATCCCCTTAGAGGTCCACGTCCCCTCTTATTGGGTCACTCATTATGACCCTGCTACTAATGAGGAAGGATTAAGGGTGAATCTATTGGAAGAGACTAGAGATCAGGCTTAGATTAAGATGGCAACCCACCAGTAGCAAACAGCCAGGCACTACAACAAGTGCCTCCGCGAGCGCTCTTTCATGGTAGGCGATCTCATCCTTAGAAGCACAATTGCCTCGGATCCAACCAACCAAGGAAACTTAGCCCCCAATTGGGAAGGCCCATACAAGGTTACTAAGTCACTTCAGAATGGGGCCTACCATTTTGAAGACATGGAAGGGAAGCCATTGCCTCGTCCATGGAATGCTGAGCACCTACGTAGATTTTACCAATAGTTTTCCACTTGCCAAGATGTAATCAGTTCAGTAGGTCTTTTTGTCTAACAATGACTTATAGTTCAACGAAAGTAGTGCCCGGTTGGCATTACATCATCTACATCTTCAACCAATAAAACTACCCAGTTGGCTTAAAGGTGCTCGCTAACTACTGAGCACTTTTAGACGAGGAGGGTAGATTAAACTTATACATTAATTGAGATCCAGCTAGCCAAAAGAGATAGCCAACTTCCTAGCACATTTTGGCCGAGGAGGGTAGATTGCACTTCTACATTAATTGAGACCCAATTGGCCAAAAGTGCTTGCCTACTACCGAGCACATTTGGCCGAGGAGGGTAAATCACACTTCTACATTAATTGAGACCGAGTAGGCCAAAAGAGCTTGCCAACTACAGAGCACATTTGGCAGGCGAGCTCTTTTGGCCGAGGATGGTAGATCGAACTTCTACATTAATTATGATCCAGTTGGCCAAAAGAGCTCGCCAACTTCCGAGCACTTTTTGGCTGAGGAGGGTAGATCGAACATCAACATTAATTGAGACCCAGTCAGCCAAAAGAGCTCGCTAACTTTCTATCACATTTGGCCGAGGAGGGTAGATCGAACTTCTACATTAATTGAGACCTAGTCGGCCTAAAGAGCTTGCAAACTACCAACCACATTTAACCGAGGAGGGTAGATAATAGGATTGCAACATACTTGATCGACGCTGGCATATCAGCCGAACTAAAGGTGGCCAAAAATAACCACCGACCCCCATTGACCAAGGTGGGCATATCAGACCCGGAAGAAAAATTGGAAATAATATAATCACATTTGACATCGGCATAAAAGAAACAGGTCCGAAGTAAGCACGCAATAGTATAACCAACATAGTACAAAATTCAGTAAATGAAAACAAAAAGTGAACAGTTATATTGTTCAGAAAGTGTAAATACATATCCGAGGGGTTCCTCTTGTTACAAAAAGATATCTCCACGAAGATCCCCCTATGTACCAAAAAGCGGGGGAGAAAAAGATTTACATCTATATAGCCGAAATGAGCCATACTCAAGGCGCTTTACAAAAAAACAAGCTAAAAAAATCATTCACTACCATGTGCCAAGCCATCGCAGCTACCAAGGGCCAGAGGATCAAGAGAAAGGTTGGAACCACTGCCAGGAAACAAAGGAAGCCCTGTGCTTGAAGAATTGCCAATCCGAGGGGTCGAGGGAGACTCTTCACCTATTTCAACATGCGAAGGTTCATGTACTGGAGAGTCCTCCGCTTCAATGTCTAAGGAAGGAGGAGGACCCTCGCCATCAAAAACATCCTCAAGCTGACAAAAAATTGATTGGTCATCCTTGTTTGCTTCATCCGTGCACACCTTAACATGTTTCAAGCAGTCCACCTTGGAATAATCCATCCCAGGCACCCTCTCATCCACATACTTTCAGACTTAGCGCCCCAAATGTATAACTAGGTAGAGCTCTTTTTCCCACCAACTCCTTGAAACCCTTAGACTTGTTGTACAAACGGATAGCCCCTGCAATAATAGACCTGGCATTCACAAAAGCTTCTTTGTACTTGGTGGCTCAGACTTGCGAGGTCTCGACAAAAGCCTTCAACTTTTCGACACGACCCTTGGAGATCTTCTCTGTGTCAACTTGGGCAGCCCTCTCCGCATCTACGAATTTCTTCAGACGTTCAACCTCGGCCCTAAGAGTGGCATTCTCCAAATCCATCAAGTAAACTTCCTTCTCCCTGGCCTTGAGGGCGACCAAGCCTCATCCCTCTCCTTCTCGGCCTAGTGTAACTTTAGATCGGTCTTGCCAATATCCTTCATTATCTGGTTCACTCGGATATTAAGCTCCTTTACATAAGTTAGCAACTACATCAAAAAAGAATATTAGCAGGGTACACAGGAAGGGCTCAACAAAAATAAAGAAAGATAGAACTCACCCCTGACATAAGAGTGTCTAAACTAGAGATCACGGCCGGAGTGGGAAGGCCGTACACCAACTCTTGGTCCAGTTTAAGCACGCAGCCCTTCATCAGTTCTCACGCCACGTAAGTATCCCCCATGGTGGTGTTGTCTTCTGTTATCGCCTAATTAGGGTAATACACCACCTCATTCCCGACTTGGCCTTCCGAAGAGGACCCATTAGTGGAATCTGCCTAATGTTGCTCAGGTCACCACCCATGGACAGATACTCCCCCGTCCTAATGGGAGACCACCAGACAGAACCAGGATCCCCAACTTTTGGAAGGGCCAAAACGGCTTTGGGGTCTGTACTCGATGACCCCTTGCTTGAAAAATCAAGAACACAATGCATTGGAATTAGGGCCTTACCGTATATACAGGCGGCATCAACAAGAGCCATGTTAGGAGAAGCCTTACATGGTCTTTTCTTGGTTTTCTTCGACGGCTCGCCTTCACTCTGCCCCCTTGGGAAGCTTGTTTACTCAGCATTAAGGCTTATTTATCTTGCCTCTTCGACATCGCTTGAGCGTATTTGGCCGCCTCTTTCTTCCGAAACTCCTCCAAATAATCCTTGGACAACATTACTGCAACAGGACAAGAAAAAATCAGCAAACAGTTAGATATCGGACCCTAGATATATGAAGATAGAATACTCACAATGTTTATGTTCATGTAGAAACAAGTGATTTAAGAGATCGAAAACTAGGATTGCGGAACCCTCATCCACCTGGGCATGCTTTAATAAGCGAAACTCTCATGGTGACAATGTCATATCGGTGTTGAGGGCCTCAGCATTCACCTCCTCCTAAATATTATCCAAGGCTACCGTTTCAACTCGGACATAGAAAAACTTATTCTTTGATAACTTTATGGAAGTCTATTTGTCGGTAAGGATCTCATTATATTTTGGACACTTAGCAAAATAATACCAACTAAACCCCTGGTAGGAGTTGAAGGTGAACATGGCTCGGAACATATTCAAGGTGGGCTTCTCCCCTAGCTTTTGAAAATAGGCTATGAACTCGATGATAGTCTTCTATGAGCAGCATTATCTGGATTGGAGCAACTTTGTAATACTCAACAATCTGACATATCAACTGAGGAATAGGTATCCAAAACCCTATCTTGAACATCTCTAAATTAATGCATAGTTCAGATTCCCTATTCTAGCAAGCCCTCTTAGTCGCCTTGGGCATGCGGATTTCTACATCAGGTGGTATTTGATAACAATCCTGAAGTTTAGAAAATTCGTTCTCGGTTAGCAGACAGATTTGATTTAAGGCATCAAATGCTGTGTGTGGATCGGAATCCCCTATAGCTTCATAAACAACATTCACCCTCAGGTTGTGGGTAGACGTACCTGCCTCGGATATCCGCTCGGGTACCTCCTTGGTCAGCTCTTGAGAGGATGTACCCACCTCATCCAACTCCTCACTCAAGATTTGGGTAGACGCACCCACTTTGGGCATTTCCTTGGCCTATAACTCTTCCCCAGAGCCACCCTCTGACTCATACTCTATCGACCCCTCCTTTGTAGAGGAAGATGAACTACTACTTGTGCCACTACTACTAGAGGAAAAAGAGGAAGACAACAGGCCCGTAGCTAAGGCAGTCAGCTCCGTAGGATCTATGGTTTCTATATCTACCATTTCTATGCCTATATCCCCTTCTGTATGAGACATCTTTTAAACAGAAATGAAGCACTCAATATAAGAAAGACTTATTGATGGGCAAGGAACCGAAGCGACCAATGCAAGATACCGAAGCTGAGTCCAGAGCTCCCAAGATCAGATAGATTGCTTGTAGAATTTCAAATTTATAGCGTGGTAATAAAACTGTCTAAGATAGGCCAATATATAGAGGATAACATCAGCCTGGAAAAAAGTTAAATAGATTGCATGTGGCATGTCACTACAGAAGAGAGTACAATTGGTTATAAATGTCAACCTTCTGAAGTGGGTCCATCAATCGAGTCCCGCCAAGCGGTATCCATAAAAATTGACCCGAGTCCAACAAACCTTACTCGTATCCACATCTTTGAAGAAGTCATGTGATGGGCATCATTATTCAGCTCGGAGATAATTCAAGAAACAACCGAGCTATATTGAACGAGCCATCTACATCGGTAATGACACATCTATCATCATCAGGAACAACAGCGAGGAAGTCAGGTACCAAACACCGTGCTTCACCTCAGAAGTAATTCAAGAAACAACTGAGCTATGTTGACCGAGTCATCCACATCGGCCAAAACACATCAAAGAAGCCATCGATCAATACCTCGAGATAGTCACGTGATCAGCCCCGTGACTCACCTCGGAGGTACTTCAAAAAGTGACTGAGGTATATTGACTGAGGCGGCCACATCGGTTAGAACTCATCGGACTTCATCAAACACATTCTCTAGGCAAGTCACGTGATCAGCTCCATGACTCACCTCAGAGGTATTTCAAAAAGTGACCGATGTATATTGACTGAGGCGGCCACATCGGTCAGAATACATCGGACCTCATAAATTACACTCTTGAGGCAAGTCACGTGATCTGCCCCGTGACCCACCTCGGAGGTACATCAAAAAGTGACCGATGTATGTTGACCGAGGTGGCCACATCAGTCAGAACACATTGGACTTCATCAATCACATTCTCGAGGCAAGTCCCGTGATAAGCCCCATGACCCACCTCGGAGATATTTCAAAAGTGACCGATGTATATTGATCGAAGCAGCCACATCAGTCAGAAAACATCGGACCTCATCAATTACACTCTTGAGGCAAGTAATGTGGTCAGCCCCGTGACCCACCTTGGAGATAAATCAAATAGTGACTGATGTATATTGACCGAGGTAGCCACATTAATCAGAACACATCAGACTTCATCAATCACATTCTTGAGGCAAGTCACGTAATCAGCCCCGTGATTCACCTCGGAGGTATTTCTCACCTTAGAGGTATTTCAAAAAGTGACCGACATCTATTGACCGAGGTGGCCATATCGGTCAGAACACATTGAACTCATCCATCAAGACATCGAGGCAGTCACGTGCTCACAACGTGCCACACCTCAAAAATTTTAAGAGAAAGGAACGATGTGTGTTGACCAAGGCGGCCACATCGGTCAGAACACATTGGACAACATCCATTAAGACATCGAGGTAGTCATGTGCTCACAAAATGCCACACCTCTGAATTTTTACGAGAAAGAACTGATGTGTGTTGATCGAGCCTTCCCCGTCGGTCAAAACACATTGGACATCATCCATCAAGACATCGAGGTAGTCATGTGATCACAACGTGTCACATCTCAGAATTTTTATGAGAAAGGACCGATGTGTGTTGATCTAGGCATCCACATCGGTCAAAAGACATTGGACATCATTCTACATTGATCAAGGTAGTCAATTTCAAGACAGATTCCAGACTATCTTCCTTGGATAAGCCAAGGTAAATGGCCTTAAGGACTAGTGTCAATTTCAAGATAGATGCAGACCATCTCCCTCAGACAAGCCATGGCAAATGGCCTCAAGGGCTAGTGTCAACTTCGAGATAGATTCCAGACCATCTCCCTTGGACAAGCCAAGGCAAATGGTCTTAGGGGCTAGTGTCAACTTTTGAGCTTTTATTCTTGACTCAGCTGAACCTTGTGGATTCAAAAAAAGTAAGGAGGCAAATGTTAAGACAATTTCAATTTTTTTAACTTACTCAACCTAACCTTGTAGATTCAATAGAGTGACGAGGCAAGTGTTAGGAGAATTTCCCACGTTACCAGCAAGGTGGCGACAGCTAGGAGAAGACGATCCACGTTAGGATCTCTAAATAAGTCTAAAAGAATTTTTCTATAATTTTTACTAATGGATAAGGGCAGAACCGCCATTTCTTCCTCTTTGTGAGGTTATTTTCGCCATGACGTTCAGATTCAAGGGTAAAAGTGACATTTGCAAAGAAGTACTATTCATTATAAATACCATGAAACCTGAGATTTCAGGTTCGTTGCATTTAATACTGTCAAACCCTAATTCTGCACTATTCAGAATGGTGTAATGAATAGCTAACAAACCAATGGTTCAACCAGGATCTCAAATAGGCTATATCCATGTTATCTAAACTCCATACATCCACATTCATAATCGGAGTAAATACACAATAGTGGAAGTGTTATAATAAAATGAAATGAGAATCTATGTGATATTAAAATTTAAATAACAAATTATTCTGTATCAATTAAGACATAAATAAATAATATCAAATACATGTCTTTAACAAATCCCAAAATAAATAAAACTATAAATCTACTCGAATACACATGAGTTGCACTCGCAAGAGACATCATGTGTATCCGCTTCATCTTCAGCTTCCATCGCCGCTACGTTCCCGTACGCTGGAGCATTGACATAGTCTTCAACTGTGAAACCTGCATCATCAACTAAAAATATTCGACGTCGAGGGGTGAGCACACACCATGGCTCAGTGAGCAAACAAAACAATGCAACAATACATATGCATGCAATCAACTTATATCTTTGGTCTGGTTTATAGTTTACACTGTGCTATAGAAAGGATAGGTGGCTGCCGCACCTCTATACACAAGTGTGTGGATACGCCCAATGACTCCAGCACTGTCGCCCACAGCACCCAAAATGGCACAATATACACCCCATGAATATGGCATGGCTGTACCGGTTGATACCATACCAACAAATAAACCCCTGCTAGCTAGGGTTGCAAACTGGGCTCGCAACTAACCAATCCTAATGCCAAACATTGTATCCAAGGCCTCACCCCAGCATCCCTCAGAGCACCCGTAGGGATAGAGCTAAGGCCCCTCGATAGAGTATAGGACTCAAGGACCGAGACCCTCCTTGATGCCCTACGTTGAAATAGTTCTGCTAAGGTAATGGCGATACGATGACATCAGTGGACATGACTTGGGTAGACCATAGCACAATATACACCCCATGAAGAACGGTCATGGTTGTACCAGTTGATACCATTCCTACCCTCACCATATACACTGACCAAACACAAACATTCACATGCCTATTCCTATCACCACCATCATCATCATGTTATAAACAATAAAGAAAATATGCATGAACAAATAATATAAATATTGGATGACATGTTAAATGCACATACAAGCATACACGCACAGAATCAATATGGCATTGGACTCAAGAAATAAAATAGTTTATTATTAACCAGTTAGTTTAGGTCTTGTTCCCTCACCTCAGCTTGTTAATAGATACTTTTCCAAGCTTTAGACCTTTATAATGTTATTATATTGTTAGAAGACCTAACAAAGCCGATAAAATTTAATTAGAATTTATTTAAAATTTAAAAACCATTCTGTTAACTGAGGGTCAGAGGTAGGTCGAAGTCCTGATCGACCCTGGGTGCGACCCTCCCCATTCTGGACTTCTCGAACACTGAGGGTCGATAGTTAGGATCACCTAGGGTCGGATGGTCATCGACCCTCGGTGCGACCCTCGGCATACTTTGGTCAATTTCCCTCTTTTAGTCCATTCTTCGTGCTTGGGAACCTATGGCTTGCTCCTACATTCCATTCAACATTCATTCCATGGTATGGAACCATGAATCATCCACCTAAATAGCTTTCATGTATTCTCCTATGGTTTCCCATGAAAATCTAACCATGGGTTGATGGTTTGGGTTTCTCCGAGATCACACTCTCATCAATATCTATCCTAAGGTCTGTAGAAACTCATGGAATTAGTATCCATACCTGAGAAGAATACTCCTTCTCTACAACTCTTCTCTTTTGGCTAAATTCTCTTCCTTGCTTCTCTTCTTCTTCTTTTCCTTCTCTTCTCTTTCTCTCAATTCAATTAGGGTTGTGAAAGGAGTGAAAGAGGCTTAGGGACGTCCTTTAAATAGAGTAAGAACATCCTAAAATAAGTCCTATTGAGATTAGGAAAGAATCCAAATCGAAAATTAGGAAATTTCCTAATTTCAGTTTCTGACGGCAACCGAGGGTCGATGGGAGGGTCGATGATCCCGTCGACCCTAGGCTTCTATGCTGTCCGACCCTCCCTTCAAAACTGAGGGTCTGACTTTCTGTTTTGGGGGGTCCAACCCTCCTTGGCTGGGTATGCGACCCTCCCCCTAATTTAAGTATTTTTGAGTCGATTTGATACATGGGATCTCGATCTCCTTCACGCCCTTGGTCCACTTGACTCGACCATGATGGGTAAACCAGGTTTAAAGTGGTAAGACCGGGTTAGATTGACACGGGTCTTACAACTCCCCCCTACTTATAAAAATATTTGTCATCGAAATTGTACGTACCTTCTGAATCAAATAAGTGAGGGTATTGCTTTCACATAGCATTTTCTTCTTCCCATGCAATTTTTTCCATGTCTCTACTTTTCCATGTGACCTTAACATAATAGATATCTCGGTAGCGTAGACATTGAACCTTTTAACAGGTGATTTCTGTTGGTGTTACTTCGAATGTCAAATCATCAGTCAATTCTGGCAAATCTACTGTCAAAACATGCATTGGATCCTTAACATACTTCTTCAATAGGGAAATGTGAAATATGTCATGCACACTTGACATAGATGGTGGTAGTGCTAACTGATAAGCCACTTTCCCACGCTTAGCTAGAATCTCGTATGGCCCGACATATCTTGGACTTAGTTTTCCTTTCTGCCCGAACCTTTTTAATCCTCGCATAGGTGATACCTTCAAAAATACTTTATCACCTACGGCGAACTCCAGATCTCTGCGTTGAGTATCTGCATATTGCTTCTGACGGTTCTGAACTGTTCTCACTCTTTCCTTGATAATGTCGACCACTCGACAAGTCTCTTCAACAAATTCCGGTCCAACAATACTACGTTCTCCAACTTCATTCCAAAACAAAGGAGTTCGACACTTCCTGCCATACAGTGTTTCATAAGGTGACATCTATATAGTAGCCTAATAGCTATCGTTATAAGCGAACTCGATCAGTGGTAATATTTCATCCCACGATCACTTGAAATCAATTACACATGCTCGTAGCATATCTTCTAGAATCTGAATTGTACGCTCTGACTGTCCGTCTGTCTGTGGGAGGAATGCAATACTGAACTTCAATGTTGTACCCATAGCCTTTTGCAATCCTTCCCAAAACTTGGAAGTAAATCGTGGATCTCTATCAGACAGAATGCTTTCTGGAACACCATGTGATCGAACAATGTTATCCACGTACAACTTTGCTAACCTTTCCAGTGTATACTGAGGTCATATATGTATGAAGCGAGCTGTTTTAGTCAGACGGTCCACAATCACCCAAACTGCGTCAACTACTCGAGGACTCAGTTGCAGTCCTGTGACAAAGTCCATTGTGATGCAGTCCCATTTCCATGCTAGTTTTGGTAATGGCTATAACAGTCCTGCGGGTCTTTGTCGTTCAGCCTTTATTTTCTGACAATTTAGGCATTGAGACACGAACTTGGCTACATCTGCTTTCATTCCCCTCCACCAATATAATTTCTTTAGATCATGATACATTTTTGTACTTCCAGGGTGTATCGAATAGATGGTGGTATGGGCTTCTTTCATCAGTCGGTGTCTAATGTCTACACTTTCTATTTCGGGTACACATATTCTTCCTTTGTATTTCAGTACTTTCTCTTCATCCAAGGTGAACTCGGGATTAGTCCTACCTTTCTCGATATCTTCTTGTACTGTTCTCAGATAAGGATCTGATTTGATAGCTGTCTTCACTTCATCCATTATATCCGGTATAATCTTCAATGCAGCGAACATATTTGAAAACCGATGAATAAACCCTTGGTTGGCTGATTCATCCGTTGCATCTATCAAATATTGCTCATTGCCGTGACTGAATACCATTCTGGTAGTACACATTGCTGCAGTTGTGCTAAACTCTCTTTGAGATTTTATCATTGCCTTTCTTCTCAACGCATCCGCTACTACATTAGCTTTTCCCGGATGATATTGGATATCACAATCATAGTCTTTCAATAGTTCCAACCTTCTCCTTTGTCTCATATTCAATTCTTTCTGATTAAATAAATAAGTAAGACTTTCTTAGTCCGACTTAATCTGAAATTTCTCTCTGTATAGGTAATGTCTCCATATCTTGACAGCATGTACTACTGCCGCTAACTCCAAATCATGAGTGGGGTAATTTTTCTCATGTATCTTCAATTGTCTCGAGGCATAAGCAATTACTTTCTCTCCTTGCATAAGCACACATCTTAATCCCAATCCCGATGCATCAGTGTATAAGGTAAACGTCCGTCCTAGAATAGGAATAGTCAAAATCGGAGCGGATATCAATCTGGTCTTCAATGTATGGAAACCATTCTCACATTTATCCGTCCGCACAAACTTTTCACCTTTCTTAGTCAAACTGTTGAGAGGTACGACAATCCGAGAATAGTCTTCCACGAATCTCCGATAATAACCAGCTAGACCCAGAAAACTTCTAATTTTTGAAACGCTCTTTGGTGCTTCCCACTTTACAATAGCCTCGATCTTGCTGGGGTCCACTTTGATTCCTTCAGCGGATACTACAGGGCCTAGGAAGGCGACTTCACTTAGC
Organism: Protea cynaroides; assembly: GCA_028583415.1. Lineage (NCBI taxonomy): Eukaryota > Viridiplantae > Streptophyta > Magnoliopsida > Proteales > Proteaceae > Protea > Protea cynaroides. Next base: position 83,011,811 of record CM053268.1, read on the forward strand.
CAAAACTTACACTTTGAAAATTTGGCATATAACTTCTCTTTCCTTAAATGCTGTAGGGCGGCGTTTAGGTTTTTGATATGGGTTTCTTTGTCCTAGGATTATACCAATATATCATCAATAAATACTATAACCGAAGTATCCAACATATCATGGAAGACCCGGTTCATAATTTCCATAAAAGTTGTGGGTGCGTTTGTTAATCCGAAGGACATGACCAAGAACTCATAATGTCCATTTCTGGTCCTGAAAGCTGTCTTCGGAATATCACCCTCTTTAATCTTTAACTGATGATAGCCTGACCGAAGGTCGATCTTAGAAAACACTTTTGCTCCTTGTAACTGATTGAACAAGTCATCGATCCGAGGTAGTGGATATCGATTCTTGATTGTCAGTTTATTCAACTCCCGATAGTCGATACATAATCGAACGCTACCATCCTTCTTTTTTAAGAATAATACCGGTGCTCCCCATGGTGATATACTGGGACGAATATAACCCTTGTCCAGTAGTTCCTGTAGTTGCACTTTCAGTTCCTTCAGTTCAGTCGGAGCCATTCTGTAAGGTGCTCTTGACACTGGTGCGGCTCTAGGTATAAGGTCTATCACAAACTCTGTGGCTCGATCGGGTGGTATTCCTGGTAGTTCCTCTGAAAATACGTCAGGTAGTCCCACACGACATCAATATCTTTCATTCGTGGTGCTTCCTTGGTTAGGTCGACCACTAATACTAGATACCCGACTGCTCCCTTCTCAAAGCACTTCTTAGCCTTTAGTGCTGAGAGTATGAGTTTGCGTCCACGGGGAAGTATGGTTCCCAAAAAACTAAATTATGCTCCTTCTTTGTCTTTAAATGTTAGCTTCTTTTCGGTGCATAATGTAAGCACCCCATTTTTGCCATCCCAGCTAAACAAAGCCCTGCGAGCGTGTGGACAACAAAAGGAGAAAGATGATCGAAAGTTTGGATTTTTGACTGCGAATTTGAGGAAGTTTTCAATGGGTCTGTGAATTTGAGGAAGTTTTCAATGGATCCACAGCAAGGTCATGGGTTATAATTTTGCATGGATGCATAGGTCATAGAATTATCTTCGAAATGAGACCAGAATTGCTCAATTCTGATATCAAATGAAGAAGATATGACCATTTTAGTCGGATGATACATATAAGGGAGGTTTATGAAGTTATTATAAATAATCCCAGGGGCCTTCGTGCAAATTATCCTAAGTCGGATCGTTTGAATTTCAAATCATCATATCTTAATCATCCGACATCGGATTCAGATGATCCCAAGACCATTATTCTTCATTCATGATGTTCTACAAAATGGACGTAAAAAATCCCAGGTAGAAGTCACCAGTGGGTCCCATGCAAGCTTGCATGCAAAATTATCGTCAGAACTTCAAAGCTGCATATCTTTTCCGTTCTACATCGGATTCAGGTGATTCCAGTTCCTATATTCCTCATTTTCAATGTTCTACAAAATGAACGTAAAAAATTTGGAATAGAGGCCATCGGAAAATTCCATGCGGGATGACAGCGGAAATGACCCATGAAATGACAAGGAGAGAAAACCCAGTTAATTCCAATCAATCCAGTCAACTCAGTTCAAGCCAATTTTGGTCCAACCTAGCTCAACCCATATCAGTTTAACTCAGTCAACCTAAGTCAGTCTCAACCCGTTTCGAACCAGTTCATTCATGTGCATAGTATTTATATATATTATATATATTATATACTATATATATATATGTATGTATGTTATAAAATATATGTGTATATATGTATATAATATATATTATTATATGTAAATGATAATCCAAAAGATTTTGAGAAGAAAAATGAAAGAGGGGAGAGAGAAAACGTGAAAGAGAAGGGGATTTAGGGTTTTGAGATAATCTAAAAGATCTTGGAGAAGAAAAAGGAAAGAGGAGAGAGAGGAGACGTGAAAGAGAAGGAGGCTTTAGGGTTGAGATGAAATCTAAAAGATCTTGGAGAAGAAAAAGGAAAGAGGAGAGAGAGGAGACGTGAAAGAGAAGGAGGCTTTAGGGTTGAGATGAAATCTAAAAGATCTTGAAGAAGAAAAAGGAAAGAGGAGAGAGAGAGACGTGAAAGAGAAGGAGGCTTTAGGGTTGAGATGAAATCTAAAAGATCTTGGAGAAGAAAAGGAAAGAGGAGAGAGGGAGACGTGAAAGAGAAGGGGTTTTCTAGAAGAAGAATGAGAAAAAGGAAAGAAAGGAAGAAGAAAAAACGTGAGAGAGGAAGAAAAGAAAGGAAAGAAGAAAAAATGGAGAGAAAAAAAGATTTTCTAGAAAAAAGAAGAAAAGGAAAGAAGGATCTTCTAGAAAATAAGTGAAAAATTATAAATAGGAGAGAGGAGGGATCCTTTTCTAGAGCAGAGAGAGGGAAACGTGGGTGAGAGAGAGAAACGTGAGTGAGAGAGAGAAAACGTGAGAGAGGAAGAAAGAAAGAGAGAGAAAAGAGAAAAGAAAGAAAAGAGAAGAAGAAAAGAGAGAAAGAGAAGAGAGAAAGAAGCAGAAGAGAGGAAAAGGAGGATTCACATTCAAAGGGGATTGATACAACCCCCAATCACCCTTCATCAACGGTTTCGCTCGATTTGAGCCCAAGGTTAGTACTCTAAACAAATTTAGAGGTCGTTATAATGCCCGAATGCCAATTTTGCTTGAAAAAGGCTAATTTTCATGAAATCTCAATCATGAATGCTCTATTACATGCTTGCTAATGTTAGGATGCCTATGTCTAACATTTTTCATGAATGATAATTTGTCTAAGCTATTCAATGATGAATTTTTGATTGATATACAATGATGTTTGATGTTTTTTGTAAATTTCATAAAGTGATTTTCTGATCTGAAAATTCCAGATTTAGGGTTCAAACTTAGGACGTACATCATATGTATTTTTTCTAAGATTTTGAAGCCCAAAATTTTATGGGAGTCTCTCTGATATTATATAAGACTACCCTAAAAATTTCGTTCCATTTGAAATTGGGGAAATATATCAAAAAATTTGTCTTTGACATTGCTATTTTTCTCGGATGTAATGCAATCCTCCATCGGAAAGTCTCTAGACAAAGGCCTTATGGCCATAATCAGAAAATCCACTTAACATGAATTTTTTAGACATGAAAGTCTTCTAAAAAATGGCACTATTTTCATATTTTTTCCATTTTTCTTTGAATTGATATCAATTTTTAAGTGCATAGTGCTTTGATTTCAGATCTGTCATGATGTGCTGATTTGCATGATTGAAAAGAGTCATTTTTCACAAAGAAAATATACTGTTTTAACTTGTTTTTCTTAATGAAATTTTAGATCAGACAGTTATACACATAGATATATGTCTGTATTTAATTTTCATTAAGAATAGAATTTTATTTGGAATTTATGGTGCAACTGGTCAAAAATCTGGAACAGACCTGACCAGTGTATTTGCTTGTACTTGGGGAATGTTTTCGACCTGCCTATGGTCTCTTTTAGGATTAGCTTCCTTGAGACAAAATGTTGGCCTCTGAGTCTTCTTTCCAGGGATATCTTTTAAGAATTTTTTGAGTAAGTACAGTACCCTATGTGCCCATTTTGGTCCAGCCTGACAAAGCTGTCATCTTGCTACGTGTTCCATCATGTTTTGATTGATTCTCATATGCTTTGGTTGTTTCTCACATGCCATATTTGATGCTATGCTATGTTCGGATGCTCGTATGCATACACTACTATAATTGGAATGGTCACATTGCCATAATTGGAATAGTCACACTGCCATAATTGGAATGATCACACTGTCATAATTGGAATAATCACATTGCCATGATTGGAATGCTACACATACTTATTACCATATTTGTCTGCTACACTTGCTCACATGCTATATTGGATGATTACTGCCATGTTTGGATGCACACTTACCATGTTTGTATTGATTCACATGCTCACTTGCCATCTTTGATTGATTTGTTGCTAAATTTGAATATATTTCCAACATGCTATATTTGGATGCTTACATTGCTATATTTAAGCTCACATTGCTATGTTAGATTGTTTACATTGTACAACAACTAGGGCAAGATACACCCTAAAATGGAAATAATTGAACAATTAGGGTAAAAAAAACCCTAAAAATGGAAAAATAGCAATTAGGGTAGAAAACCCTAAAAAATGAAAATCACAATGAAAAGGGATAGGAAACCCTAAAAACCTAAAAATGGAAACAATAAAAATAGTAGGAATTTAGGTCTCATCCCTAGATCCTATTCACAAAAATAGAAAGAATTTGGTACACATCCCAAATAAAAATGGTAGGAATTTAGGTCTCATCCCTAGATCCTATTGACAAAAATAGAAAGAATTTGGTACACATCCCAATAAAAATGGTAGGAATTTAGGTCTCATCCCTAGATCCTATTAACAAAAATAGAAAGAATTTGGTACACATCCCAAATAAAAATGGTAGGAATTTAGGTCTCATCCCTAGATCCTATTGACAAAAATTCGAAGGATTTGGTACACATTCCAAATCCGACTCTCACAAATTTTCGAACTACGTCGTACCTGATTTCTAGGGCACACCCTAGAATACGTAGGCAATTTGGGAATCCCAAATACGGTACAAAGCCACCCATCAACCATACATCCAGCATAAACTTCAACTTGAACAACAAAGAATCTAATTGAAGCACATGCATAAATCACTTCCATAATCATTAATCACATAAACCATTTTCGAACTACGTTTTTGGACTTGATTTCCAGGATTGGAATACGTAGGCAGTTTGAGATGTTTTACACATCTCAGATTCAGTCCAAGACCGAACCATCTTTGGTCCGGTTCACTGTATAATATTGTACATTACATTTGCTTCCTTTAAAACATGATTGGCTGAACCCTAGGTTAGAATAATTTAGCAACTTGGTTTAGGACATCCCCCATTGAACCCTAGTCATCCAGTTGACCAAGCACAGTCAAAATTAGAATTTAAGGAAAGTTTAGGAGGCCGAGCACCAGTCCATTCCCAAGATGACGTCAAAGTCTGCCATCTCAAGTTGTATCAAGGTTGCATCTAAGGTTTTTTCGCCAATGAGAACTGGACATGGTCCATAACCTTTCTCTAATTCCACTTCTAATCCCATCGGTGATCGTACAAGTAATTTGTAGTCTAATGTTTTGATGGGTAAGTTTATCTTCTTCCCGAATGACACATATAAATGAATGAGTAGCTCCTGAATGAAAGAGTACTCTGGCGGGTATGCCATTTTTAGGTACGATACCTGTGATTTATTTTACTTAGTCTACATGCTCATACAATGTAATTACAACTTAAAAGGTTTCAGTCATACCAGTGACCACATCGGGTGATGCGGCAGCATCCTCGGATGTAACAACGTATACTCGTCCTTGATGTACTTGCTTATAGGGTTTAGGACAATCCCTGATCATATGTCCCACTTGGTTGCAGTTGTAACATCTTGAACCTTCAGAATTTGGCTTCGGTTGTTGCTAAGATGCTTGAGTGGTCTTGGGTGCAGCAGTGAAATTCTGAGGATGAAAAGGTTTGTATGTCTTGTTACTACCTCCGTTGTAAGAATTTCCCGCTGGGCTTTTCTACTCTGTTCTGTGTAAAGTAGCTTTCCTTCTGGCTCGATTCAATAACTCGAGCGATTTGGACAGCTTCATTATAAATCTTCTTTTCTAAGCCCAGAACGTGCTCTCTGATGCTTCCTCTATGTCCCGTGACAAACCTACGGGTCTTGGTGTCCTCTTCTTGCATGCTAAGTGGTGCGAAGAAAAACAGCTCCTCATAATGCTGTTGATATGCATCCACAGACATCTGTCCCAGATATAAACTCGGGAACTCCTTCTCCATTGAATCTCTAAAGCTTCGTGGAAAATACTTCTCAAATAAAGCTTCTTTATAAATGGCCCAAGTCAGTAGGGCGTGCTTGGTCAGTAAATAGGCCTGGGTAGATTTCCACCAATGATGGGCGTCGCCTTTGAGCATGAAAGTGGCACATAGTACCTTCTCTTCCTCAGTGAGTCATCATAAGAAAATTTTTCTCCATCTCGTCGATCCAATGTGCTGGCCATAAAATATCAGATGGTTTGCCGTTAAATTCCCTGGGCTTCATTTTCAAAAATCTATCAACTATTCGAGAGGGATCCATCTGATTTTGGGGATATGCCCCAAACATGGGTTGTGGATACTGATAGTTAACCTGAGCTGCTTCCGGACCTGGTACTGAAATCTGTGCAGCAGGTTGTTGAGGTGTTTGAGGTGCTGGGTGGTTACCCACCGGTGCGGCACTAGCTTGTCCCGTCTGCATGGGTGTAGCATGTGCGGCTTGGAACATAATTCCCATTGCAACTTGCATTTGAGCGTGCGCATGTTGCATCTGTTGCAGCTGTTGTGCTAAATTCATCACCACTGTTGCTAACTCTGGTGGTGGAGGTGGCAAATTTATATGATTTGCCTGATCAGGATTTCCTGGGACATATATATTCTCCAGGCAAGTTTCCTCCATAGGTGGTGGTGGTGGAACTGCATTTCGGCTATGTCTGGTTACTCTTCGTCCAGACATAATTTCCTTCTGAGATTGGTGGTGCCTGAAAATCATCAAAATAGGTGAGACAATCATTTATATTTAATGTAGGCACGCTAACCGATATAAAATTTCAAATTTCAGCTCATTTTATAAAAAAATACTATCTTTTCTATGCAGGGTCGATGGTATGTCCGACCCTTAGTATCCGACCCTGGGAATGTCCTGTTCTTCCCGAGAGCTGAGGGTCGATGCGAGGGTCGATGGGTATCCGACCCTTAGTTTTCTGTCAGATTTCCGAGAGCCGAGGGTCGATGGGAGGGTCAATCCGAGGGTCGATGGGAGGGTCGAATTGCCCGACCCTCAAACCAAAAATCAGATTTTTAAGATCCGATTTTGGGTCATTTTTTATTATTTCCCTCCCGTTTTGACTCGTCTCTCCCTTCTGAGTTGCTACAATGCCAGTCCACTATTTTTGGTCGGTTTGAGTCCGGGTTTCGACGTCCACATCATCCCTATAAGCATGTTTTCTCATTTTTACCAATTTTAGGTTTCCATTTCTAGGTTTTTGCCCATTTAACGTGTTTTTTTCCAAATTAAACTTTTTCCAATCATAAAAATTCGATTTTTATTGGGGGCTTTTGTTATTGGTGTCTCAAGGAAAGAAAGCCCTCAAAAAATTTTAAGTTTCATCGGTTGGTTATCGAGAACTTGGATTTTTGCTCTTTTTGCCCTAATTCGTCGAAATTTTTCAATTTCTTGAAATTCCTTCAAATTGGACTTCATTAGTTCCAAATTCCTACTATGTGAGTGTTGTAGGATATGTAGGAACTTACGTAAGTCCTTCCTGCCCACGTGTATGTATGAAAAGTGTGGCTTTTGGCCAACTTACGTCGTTATAATGTTAAATTTTCAGATTTTTATCCTACTAACTCCTTATCTGTTTTTCTTTCTTCTTTGCAAATACCATGGATCGTACTAAAGTACCCAGAGTTCATGATCCACTTAGCTTCCCCTCCAATGAAGCCGAGGCACAGTATGCCGACTATGCTCGTAAGAAAGTAGAGGGTGGTCGTATGGTGAACTTGGCTGAGCTGGCCGTGTTCAACGTAGAGAGAGCATTTGGTGATATGGGGTGACTCCCTGTCATCACATACGACGTGTGCACCTGCCCGGATTTGGTGTGCCAATTCTATTGTAATCTCCAGATAGTAGGGAATCACAATGTCGTTGAGCGCGGTCAAGAGTTGCGCATCACCAGCTACGTCAAAGGGGTGAATATCTCATTTGATTATCGGCAACTGGCCGACCTACTGGGCATACCCTATGATGGCCCCATGGTGTACTGTGCGCCTAGGGAGCCCCAGTTTGTTTCCATGGTGATGAGGGCAGAGATCGACAGTTAGCTGCTACGACCTGATCGCTGGCAGATGAGAGCTTGTTACATTCGTCCAGCTCCATGGGTCTTCTGCAAGATTATCCAGCATAATCTGATTCCACAGAGTGGGCACTACGAGAGGGTTTCTCAGCTGACCCAGTTTCTGATATATAGTATCTTCACTAGACAGCCAGTCTGCCTCCCCTATATCATCATGCGGACCATGATTAGTGCTACATTCTCCGGTAAAAGGGGTAACCTACCCTATGGGCGTATGATCACTGTCCTGCTTACTCGCCTGGGGGTGGACTTAGTAGATGAGAAGATTCAGGAGAAGACCTTCTCGTCGCCTCTAGACTGGGAGGCTATCTACAAAATGGGCCTGCGGGATGCCCAAGTTAGTGACGAGGAGAGGAACGAGATGGTATGCCCTCACACTCACATCGAGATAGCTGACGCTGAGGCCACTGCTGCCGCTGCTAGAGCTCAAGTGGATCCTGTCGACAATGATGACCGTATGTATATGGATCTCGACTCGATACCACCGCCTTCACCCACGCATGCGGCTGGTGTTGGTACTTCTTCTGCAACAGATCTAGTATCGGAGACCGGTCCTTCTCATGCGGCTGGTCCTTCACGCCCACCTTCTGATATGATGGAGATGCTGTAGGAGATTGGGGAGGCTCAGCGCAGACCTGATCTGAGGATGGAGGAGTTACTAGACGCTCAGCGTGTGAGAGTAGATGAGCTGTTAGCCGCCCAGCACATATAAGACATGCGGATGAGAGAGCTCATAAAGGTTCAGCGTGCGACTGATCGGAGGGTAGCCGATCTCACAGCTAGTCTACAGACGACCCAGTCTCAGGTAGCCTGGTTGACTAGAGTCTATGCTGAGGACTATGACAGAGATCGTGAGGCCCTGCCTCCTCCTTCACCTCCAGCTTCTTGATTGTCTTTATTTTCCTTGTACTACAGAGTAACTGTCCGGGTTGTGGACTGTACTCTGTTTCAGTTATGTATATACATTTTGTTTCTCTCTCTTATTGTATGTAACTTGTTTCCCATTTAATAGATGCATTATTCTCTTTTTTAAATTTGGTCTCAACCATCACTTGTGCTTATATTGTGTTAATATTACTGTTTTTACATTTATCCTATCTTAGTTCATAATTGTCTTGAATGTATGCTAGTTCAGCAGACAAGGCCTGAGATGCTCTGATACCAAGTTGTCACACCCCAATTCCATACTATTCAGAATGGTGTGATGAACCGCTAACAAACCAATGGTTCAACCAGGATCTCAAATAGGCTATATCCGTGTTATCTAAACTCCATACATCCACATTCATAATCAGAGTAAATACACAATAGCGGAAGTCTTATAATAAAATGAACTAAGAATCTATGTGATATTAAAATTTAAATAACAAATTATTCTGTATCAACTAAGACATAAATAAATATTATCAAATACATGTCTTTAACAAATCCCAAAATAAATAAAACTATAAATCTACTCGAATACACATGAGTTGCACTCAAGAGACATCATGTGTATCCGCTTCATCTTCAGCTTCCATCGCCGCTACGTTCCCGTACGCTGGAGCACTGACATAGTCTTCAACTGTGAAACCTGCATCATCAACTAAAAATATTCGACGTCGAGGGGTGAGCACATGTCACACCCCAATTCCACACTGTTCAGAATGGTGTGATGAACCGCTAGCAAATCAACGGTTCAACCAGGATCTCAAATAGGCTATCCCTGCGTTATCTAAACTTACACACATCTGTAATCATAATCAGAGTAAATACACAATAACGGAAGTCTTATAATAACATGAACTGAGAAACTAAGATGATATCATTAATTTAATAGCAAATTATTCTGTTTTCAACTGAGACATAAATATTTAAATACCAAATACATGTCTTAATAAAGCCAATAAAGAAACCTATAAAATATCTAATCAAATACACACGAGTTGCACTCGCAAGAGGAGTCGTGTGTATCCACTTCAGCTTCAGCTTCCATTGCTGCCACGTTCCCGTACGCAGACGCATTCATATAGTCTTCAACGGTATAACCTGCATCATCAACTAAAAATATTCGACGTCGAGGGGTGAGCACACATCACGGCTCAGTGAGTATCCAAAACAATGCAACAATACATATGCATGCAATCAATTTATATCTTTGGTCTGGTATATAAGTTTGCAGTATGCAATAAAAAGGTTTAGGTAGCCAAAGGTCGTGTTTATTGACCCCGCCTCTATACACGAGTGTGTGACATTACCCGAAGATTACGTTTATCGTCAACTCACATGCTCCCAATCATGAACATTATATAACAAAGGTTACGTTTATTGCTATATAGTGCCATACCAACACGTAAGCCCCTATTGGTGAGGGCTACAAACTGGGCTCGCAACTAACCAATCCTAATGCCAAACAGGGTATCCAAGGCCTCACCCCAGCATCCCTCAGAATGTCCATAGAGATAGAACTAAGGCCCCCCGGTAGAGTCAGAGACTACAAGGACCGAGACCACCTCCCCTGATACTCTACGAGATAATAGTTCTGCTAAGTAATGGCTATACGACGATGCTAATGCACAAGACTTGAGTTAGAGATAGAGCTAAAGTGCTGAGACCCGCCAAAGGTTAACATTTATTGACGTTCTCATCACACCTCCCCTGATACTCACTCGCATCAAGTACATCACCCACACACATACAAGCACATGCCTATTCCTATCATCATCATCATCATCATGTTATAAACAATAAAGTAAATATGCATGAACAAGTAATAGAAATATTTGGATGGCATGCTGTATGCACATTACAAATATTTTCGCATAGAATCAAGCATGGCATAGGACTCAAGAAATAGAAAATAGTTTTTGTTATTAACCAATTTAGTTTGGAGTTCTGGTTCCTCACCTTAGCTTGTTAATAAATAATTTTCCAAGCTTTAGAATCACCTTTATATTGTTATTGTATTGCTAGAAGACCTAACAAAGTCGATAGAATTTAATTAGAATTTATTCGAAATTAAAAACAACTCTGTTAACTGAAGGTCGGAGGTAGGGTCGGAGTCAGGATCGACCCTGGGTGCGACCCTCCCTTAACTCTGAACTTCCCGAACACTGAGGGTCGATGGTCAAGAACACCTAGGGTCGAATGGTCATCGACCCTCGGTGTGACCCTCGGTGCACTTTGGTCCAGTTCCCTCTTTTAATCCATTCTTCGTGCTTGGAATCCTATGGCTTGCTCCTACATTCCATTCTACATTCATTCCATGGTCTGAAACCATGTATAACCCACCTAGATAGCTTTTATGCACTTTCCTATGGTTTTCCATGAAAACCTAACCATAGATTGATGGTTTGGGTTACTCCGAGATCACACTCTCAACATTAACTAGCCTAAGGTCTGTAGAAACTCATGGAATTAGTACCCATACCTGAGAAGAATAATCTTTCTCTGCAACTCTTCTCTTTTGGCTTAATTTCTCTTCCTTCCCTTTCTTCTTCCTCTTTTAGGGTTGTGAATGGAGTGAAAGTGGCTTAGGGATGTCCTTTAAATAGAGTATGAACATCCTAAAATAAGTCCCTCTGAGATTAAGAAAGAATCCCAATCGAAAATTAGGAAATTTCCTAATTTCTATATTCGACAGAATCCGAGGGTCGATGGGAGGGTCGATGATCCCGTCGACCCTAGGGCTTAAGATGTCTGACCCTCCCTTCAAAATTGAGGGTCTGACTTTCTGCTTTGGGAGGTCCGACCCTGCTTAGCTGGGTATGCGACCCTCCCCTAAAAATTAGTGTTTTTGGGTCGATTTGATACCTGGGATCTCGATTTCCTTCACGCCCTTGGTCCATTTGACTCGACCATAATGGATAAACCTGGTTCAAGGTGGTAAGACTGGGTTAGATTGACACGGGTCTTACAACTCCCCCCAACTTATAAAAATTTTGTCCTCGAAATTGTACGTACCTTCTGAATCAAATAAATGAGGGTATTGCTTTCGCATAGCATTCTCTTCTTCCCATGTAACCTCTTCCATGTTTCTACTTTTCCATGTGACCTTAACATAGTAGATATCTCTGTTGCGTAGACGTTGAACCTTTCGACTAGTGATTTCTATTGGTGTTACTTCAAATGCCAAATCATCAGTCAATTCCAAAAAATCCACTGTCAACACATGCGTTGGGTCCTTGACATTCTTCTTCAATAAGGAAATGTGAAATACATCATGCACACTTGACATAGATGGTGGTAGTGCTAACTGATAAGCCACTTTTCCACGCTTAGCTAGAATTTCATATGGTCCGACATATCTTGGCGGAGAGTTTCCCTTTCTGTCCGAACCTCTTCAATCCTCGCATAGGCGATACCTTCAAAAATACTTTATCACCTACAACGAACTCTAGATCTCTTCGTCGAGTATCGGCATATTGCTTCTGACGGTTCTGAGCTGTTCTCACTCTTTCATTGATGATGTCGACCACTCGGCAAGTTTCTTCCATAAATTCCGGTCCAATAATACTACGTTCTCCAACTTCATTCCAAAACAAGGGAGTTCGACACTTCCTGCCATACAGTGCCTCATAAGGTGACATCTATATAGTGGCCTGATAGCTATTGTTATAAGCGAACTCGATCAATGGTAACTTTTCATTCCATGATCCTTTAAAATCAATCACACATGCTCGTAGCATATCTTTTAGAATCTGGATTGTATGCTCCGACTGTCCATCTATCTGTGGGTGGAATGCAGTACTAAACTTTAGCGTCGTACCCATAGCCTTTTGCAATCCTTCCCAAAATTTGGAAATAAATCATGGATCTCTATCGGACACAATGCTTTCTGGAACACCATGTAATCATACAATGTTATCCACATACAGCTTCGCTAACCTTTTCAGTGTATACTGAGGTCGTATAAGTATGAAGCGAACTGTTTTAGTCAGACGGTCCACAATCACCCAAACTGTGTCAACTACTCGAGGACTCAATGATAGTCCCGTGACGAAGTCCATAGTGATACAATCCCATTTCCTTGCTGGTTCCGATAGTGGCTGCAACAGTCCTGCGGGTCTTTGTCGTTCAGCCTTTACTTTCTGACAATTTAGGCATTGAGACACGAACTTGGCTACATCTGCTTTCATTCCCCTCCACCAATATAGTTTCTTCAGATCATGATACATTTTTGTACTTCCAGGATGTATCGAATAGATGGTGGTGTGGGCTTCTTTCATCAGTCGGTGTCTAATGTCCATAGTTTCTGTTTCAGGTACACATATTCTTCCTTTGTATTTCAGTACTTTCTCGTCATCAAAGGTGAACTCAGGGTTAGTCTTACCTTTCTCAATATCTTCTTGTACTGTTCTCAGATAAGGATCTGCTTTGATAGCTGTCTTCACTTTGTCCACTATATCCGGTATAACCTTCAATGCCGCGAACATATTCGAAAACCGATGAATAAACCCTTGGTTGGCTGATTCAACCGTGGTATCTATCACATACTGCTCGTTGCCGTGATTGAATACCATTCCGGTGGTACACATTGCTACGGTCGTGCTAACTTCTCCTTGAGATTTTATCATTGCTTTTCTGCTTAATGCATCTACTACTACGTTCGCTTTTCCTGGATGATACTGGATATCACAATCATAGTCTTTCAATAGTTCCAACCATCTTCTTTGTCTCATATTCAACTCCTTCTGATTAAATAGATAAGTAAAACTTTTATGGTCCGACTTAATCTGGAATTTCTCTCCGTATAAGTAATGTCTCCATATCTTGACAGCATGTACTACTGCCGCTAACTCCAAATCATGAGTGGGTAACTCTTCTCATGCTCTTTCAGTTTTCTTGAAGCATATGAAATCACTTATTTACCTTACATCAACCCACATCCTAGATCCTCTGGTGTCGGAACGATCAAGATGGGAGCTGATATCAATCTTACTTTAGAATCTAGAAATATTTTTCACCCTTGTCAGTCAAAGTAAACTCCTCTCCTTTCCTGGTTAGCTTGGTAAGAGGTATTGCGATCTTAGAGTGGTCCTCCAAAAATCGTCTGTAATAACCAGCTAACCCAAGAAACTTCTGATCTTCACAATATTCTTTAGGTGTTTCTCACCATATGTTTACTTCTATCATAATAGGGTCCACTTTATTCCATTTTATGATGCTACGTGATCTAATAAGATCACTTTGTTTAATCGGGTCTCATATTCCTTGGAATTGGTATAAAGTTTTTCCCTTCTTAGCTGTTGTGAAGCTGTTCTAAAATTTGTTGTATGAGTTGCTTCATTCTTGGAATAAACCAAAATATCATCTATGAAAACTATGACCGACGTGTCCAACATGTCATGAAACACCCAATTCATCCTTTCCACAAAAGATGTAAGGGCATTGGTTAATCCAAACGTCATAATTGAGAACTCATAATTGGCCAATCCCAATTTTAAAAGCTATCTTCGAGATATCGCTGTCCAAATTCTTCAGCTGAGGATATCTTGATCGAAGATCAACCTTAGAAAATACCTTTGCTCCTTGCAACTAGTTAAACAAGTCATTGATCTGAGGTTGTAGATATTGATTCTTGATCGTGAGCTTGTTTAGTTCCCGGTAGTCTATACGTAATCTGACACTGCCGTCCTTCTTCTTCACGAGTTGCGTTGGTGCTTTCCGTGATGCAATACTTAGCTGATTAGAACCCTTGTCTAATAACTCTTGTAGTTGAGTCACAATCCCTTCAACTCCATAGGAGCTACTCTACAGGTGCCTTTGACACAAATATCGTCCTTGGTAACAAGTTGATGACGAACTCGGTCATATGATCAGATGGTAACTCCAGGTAAGTCTCCTGGAAACACATCAGGAATTTATGCATCACATCAATATCTTCCATCTATGGTGCTTCTTTGGTAACGTATACCACAGATACCATATATCCAACTTCCTTCTCTTCAAAGCATCTCTTTGCTTTTAGCATAGAGATGATCAGCCTTCGCTTCTTAGGCAACATGCTTCCAATAAAACTAAATTATATGTCATCTCTATTCTTGAATGATAACCTCTTCTATGCACATAATCACTTGTAGAGTGTTGAGACAACCCGTCTATCCCCAAGATGACATCAAAGTCTGCCATCTCAAGTCTAATTAGGTTGCGTCCAAATTTCATCCATCCATATGATTTGGACTTCGTTTATAACACTCATCCAATTGAACATCTAGTCCAAAAAGACTTGAACTAGAAAAAATCTGGTGTAACGGTCTTAAGAGCTTGTCTAGTTTCTTCATCTCTTAAGACTATCGTCAAGATCTCATATCCCAAATCTATTTATAAGCATTAGGGTATATGCTTATAATTTCATTAATTCAGCCAAACTATTTTGGTTTTTACTTAATCATATCCCTCAACATTGGGCATAACTCAATTATCATTATTTACTCGAATACTACTTATGCCATGACTTTATTCTTGTATCCACTCTTAAATTTGCCTTTAGGAATCTTTTACCTTGTAAAAATTCATACCGATATAACCATCCTTAACTCTACTTGAGTGCTATTTATTTCTTTACTGGCTACTCTTAATAGTTCCCACATTTTCTCATGCACTCTTTTGTAGACATGATTCATATCCATCCATATAACAATCTCAAAATAGATCCTCCATTACTTCATCTGAGGTTCATTGGTCATAGCATTTAATCTGAATCCAATCATCTTTCTTCCAATAATTCTATTACCACTAATCCTCTTTATCAACAAAGGTCAGGGAGTGTATGAATCAAAATGTCCATCCAAAAGTGATTCACTTCCTTCTGTCGATTTAGCATAATGAAAAAACTTGCTTTATCTAGTGAACCTAGGTTTAAAGAATCAGGAGTAAATCTGTGGTAATCCAACCGGCATCAAAAGATCGTTAAGTTGCACGGTGGTCCAAATGCATAGAGGTTTTATAGTTCTTAAC
Source organism: Protea cynaroides (assembly GCA_028583415.1). NCBI lineage: Eukaryota > Viridiplantae > Streptophyta > Magnoliopsida > Proteales > Proteaceae > Protea > Protea cynaroides. The sequence goes on from CM053268.1 coordinate 83,027,734, forward strand.
CTCATGGTTATAGGTTCTATCGAATATATAATGCCATTGGTCAAGGCACTACAAGAGTAAATCTGGAGAAGCTTTCATACATCAGTAAATTTGGTATAAATCTGGAGAAAGATTTCGTACAACAATAAATCAGGTAAAATCGAAAAGATGTACGTTCAACATGATTAAACATTTAACTGTTCATTCAGTTCATATCTCTGTTCATGTTGTTGATCATGAGAGTGGCTCAGTTTGGTATAATCAGGACTAATACTAAAGAAACAATATCCATAACTTCAATTGACAGGTTAAATCAAGAAGGTATCCTGTCAAGGCCTGAGAAATTAAAATCTGGTATGCGCATCCTCTATAATCATAAGAGTAAATCAATAATGCACTGCATCCTATATAAACCTATCTAGATATATGGCCATAATAGATTTGATCCTTTGCTAAAAATGTCCGAAGTATCATCTTCAGAAGACATTCTTCAATCCTTGTCGGATCATTCTGTCATGATGCTACTTTCCCATACATCGGTGGCTGATAAGGGTAACCACCTTGATACATTGCTTGTTGTGCACCAAACTTCTGCACTGGGGTATGCATTACTGGGACTTGCTGTATGATAGGTATTGTGTGCTAACATGTATTGGGGTGCAGTGTTGCTACTAGTTGGTACCGTACATGGTTTGACCCGAAGGTGTTGATGTAGCATCGGTAACTTGGGTAGTGATTTACATAGCAACTTGCATAGTCGATCTCATCTGTTGTTGCTCTTGTATCTTTATTGGGCTAAGTTTATTACAACCATAACCAAGGTACTTAATAGTCGAGGTAGTTGGCTGGAGTGGTCTGGTTGTTCACCTCCTTTTATTTGCTCTAATCTGATTACCGACTCAGATGAGTTTTCATTATCCGTTCTCGACCCTGATAGTGGTGGGTCAAGTTGCAACATCCTCTTCTTGCGTAGTGGGCAATAGATCAGCTTGTAATGGATCTCACTCTGAGTCTCCATGTCACCCAGGGGTATAGCTTTATCTTCTTGTAGTTACTTTTATCCTTAATGTACGGTCGTTATTCTCCTATCTCTGTTGGATTTAGCCCGAGATCTTTCCCTTTACCTTTGCAGGGAGTTAGGCATACTAGCCATTTTCTCCTTCCTTTGTCATTCATCGAGTTACACATCTGGTGAGTACCAACTCGGTATTCAATTTTCTGCTTTACAGAAGCTCCCTTCTTGCTACTGTACTATATCCGTGTATACTTGGATAACTACCCAACTTATAGATAATATCCTAAATTGTTTGTTTATTAGGATAATTTTTTTTTGGTCTTTTCTTTCTGTGTGAGTATATATATATGGTTCCACCTTTTATATGTACATTATCGTCTTTGTTTAAATTTTGTCTCAACCAACACAGGTGCTTATGATTTGTTTGTATTAAAGCTTTTAATTTATCCTAACTCAGTTCACAATTGTATCGAATGTATGTTAGTTTAGCGGACAAGGCCGGAGATGCTCTGATACCAAGTTGTCACACCCAAATTCCACACTGTTCAGAATGGTGTGATGAACAGCTAGCAAACCAACGGTTCAACCAGGATCTCAAATAGGCTATCCCTGCGTTATCTAAACTTACAGGCATCCGTAATCATAATCAGAGTAAATACACAATAGCGGAAGTCTTATAATAACATGAACTGAGAAACTAAGATGATATCATTAATTTAATAGCAAATTATTCTGTTTTCAACTGAGACATAAATATTTAAATACCAAATACATGTCTTAATAAAGCCAATAAAGAAACCTATAAAATATCTAATCAAATAGACACGAGTTGCACTCGCAAGAGGAGTCGTGTGTATCCACTTCAGCTTCAGCTTCCATTGCTGCCACGTTCCCGTACGCAGACGCATTCATATAGTCTTCAACGGTATAACCTGCATCATCAACTAAAAATATTCGACGTCGAGGGGTGAGCACACATCACGGCTCAGTGAGTATCCAAAACAATGCAACAATACATATGCATGCAATCAATTTATATCTTTGGTCTGGTATATAAGTTTGCAGTATGCAATAAAAAGGTTTAGGTAGCCAAAGGTCGTGTTTATTGACCCCGCCTCTATACACGAGTGTGTGACATTACCCGAAGATTACGTTTATCGTCAACTCACATGCTCCCAATCATGAACATTATATAACAAAGGTTACGTTTATTGCTATATAGTGCCATACCAACACGTAAGCCCCTATTGGTGAGGGCTACAAACTGGGCTCGCAACTAACCAATCCTAATGCCAAATAGGGTATCCAAGGCCTCACCCCAGCATCCCTTAGAATGTCCATAGAGATAGAGCTAAGGCCCCCCGGTAGAGTAAGAGACTACAAGGACCGAGACCACCTCCCCTGATACTCTACGACATAATAGTTCTACTAAAGTAATGGCGATACGAAGATGCTAATGCACAAGACTTGAGTTAGAGATAGAGCTAAAGTGCTGAGACCCGCCAAAGGTTAACGTTTATTGACGTTCTCATCACACCTCCCCTGATACTCGTTCGCATCAAGTACATCAACCACACACATACAAGCACATGCCTATTCCTATCATCATCATCATCATCATGTTATAAACAATAAAGTAAATATGCATGAACAAGTAATAGAAATATTTGAATGGCATGCTGTATGCACATTACAAACATATTCGCATAAAATCAAGCATGGCATATGACTCAAGAAATAGAAAACAGTTTTTTTTATTAACCAATTTAGTTTTGAGTTCTGGTTCCTCACCTTAGCTTGCTAATATATACTTTTCCAAGCTTTAGAATCACCTTTATATTGTTATTGTATTGATAGAAGACCTAACAAAGTCGATAGAATTTAATTAGAATTTATTCAGAATTAAAAACTACTCCGTTAACTGAGGGTCGGAGGTAGGGTCGGAGTCAGGATCGACCCTTGGTGCGACCCTCCCTTAACTCTGAACTTCCCGAACACTGAGGGTCGATGGTCAGGAACACCTAGGGTCGAATGGTCATCGACCCTCGGTGCGACCCTCGGTGCACTTTGGTCCAGTTCCCTCTTTTAATCCATTCTTCGTGCTTGGAATCCTATGGCTTGCTCCTACATTCCATTCTACATTCATTCCATGGTCTGAAACCATGTATAACCCACGTAGATAGCTTTCATGCACTTTCCTATGGTTTTCCATGAAAACCTAACCATAGATTGATGGTTTGGGTTTCTCCGAGATCACACTCTCAACATTAACTAACCTAAGGTCTGTAGAAACTCATGGAATTAGTACCCATACCTGAGAAGAATAATCTTTCTCTGCAACTCTTCTCTTTTGGCTTAATTTCTCTTCCTTTCCTTTCTTCTTCCTCTTTCCTTCTCCTCTCTTTCTCTCAATTCGATTAGGGTTGTGAAAGGACTGAAAGTGGCTTAGGGACGTCCTTTAAATAGAGTAAGAACATCCTAAAATAATTCCCTCTGAGATTAGGAAAGAATCCCAATCAAAAATTAGGAAATTTTCTAATTTCTCTTTCGGCAGAATCCGAGGGTCGATGATCCCGTCGACCCTAGGGCTTAAGATGTCCGACCCTCCCTTCAAAATTGAGGGTCTGACTTTCTAGCTTGGGAGGTCCGACCCTGCTTAGCTGGGTATGCGACCCTCCCCTCAAAATTAGTATTTTTCGGTCGATTTGATACCTGGGATCTCGATCTCCTTCACGCCCTTGGTCCATTTAACTCGACCATAATGGGAAAACCTGGTTCAAGGTGGTAAGACCGGGTTAGATTGACATGGGTCTTACAGCACACACCATGGCTAAGTAAGCAAACAAAACAATGCAACAATACATATGCATGCAATCAACTTATATCTTTGGTCTGGTTTATAGTTTGCACTGTGCTATAGAAAGGATAGGTGGCCGCCGCACCTCTATACACAAGTGTGTGGATACGCCCAATGACTCCAGCACTGTCGCCCACTACACCCAAAATGGCACAATATACACCCCATGAAAACGGCATGGCTGTACCGGTTGATACCATACCAACAAATAAACCCCTGATGGCTAGGGTTGCAAACTGGGCTCGCAACTAACCAATCCTAATGCCAAACAGTGTATCCAAGGCCTCACCCGAGCATCCCTCAGAGCATCCGTAGGGATAGAGCTAAGCCCCTCGATAGAGTATAGGACTCAAGGACCGAGACCCTCCTTGATGCCCTACGTCGCAATAGTTTTGCTAAGGTAATGGCGATACGACGACATTAGTGGACATCACTTGGGTAGACGATAGCACAATATACACCCCATGAAGAACGGTCATGGTTGTACCGGTTGATACCATTCCTACCCTCACTATATACACTGGCCAAACACAAACATTCACATGCGTATTCCTATCACCACCATCATCATCATGTTATAAACAATAAAGTAAATATGCATGAACAAATAATAGAAATATTGGATGACATGTTAAATGCACATACAAACATACACGCATAGAATCAATATGGCATTGGAGTCAAGAAATAAAATAGTTTATTATTAACCAGTTAGTTTAGGTCTTGTTCCCTCACCTCAGCATGCTAATAGATACTTTTCCAAGCTTTAGAATCACATTTATAATGTTATTATATTGCTAGAATACCTAACAAAGCCAATAAAATTTAATTAGAATTTATTCAGAATTTAAAAACCATTCTGTTAACTGAGGGTCGGAGGTAGGGTCGGAGTCCTGATCGACCCTGGGTACGACCCTCCCCATTTTGGACTTCCCGAACACTGAGGGTCGATAGTTAGGATCACCTAGGGTCGGATGGTCATCGATCCTCGGTGCGACCCTCGGCGTACTATGGTCAATTTCCCTCTTTTAGTCCATTCTTCATGCTTGGGATCCTATGGCTTGCTCCTACATTCCATTCAACATTCATTCCACGGTCTGGAACCATGAATCATCCACCTAAATAGCTTTCATGCATTCTCCTATGGTTTTCCATGAAAACCTAACCATGGGTTGATGGTTTGGGTTTCTCCGAGATCACACTCTCATCAATATCTATCCTAAGGTCTGTAGAAACTCATGGAATTAGTATCCATACCTGAGAAGAATACTCCTTCTCTGCAACTCTTCTCTTTTGGGTTAAATTCTCTTCATTGCTTCTCCTCTTCTTCTTTTCCTTCCCTTCTCTTTCTCTCAATTCAATTAGGGTTGTGAAAGGAGTGAAAGAGGCTTAGGGATGTCCTTTAAATAGAGTAGGAACATCCTAAAATAAGTCCCATTGAGATTAGGAAAGAATCTAAATCGAAAATTAGGAAATTTCCTAATTTCAGTTTCTGACGGCAACCGAGGGTCGATGGGAGGGTCGATGATCCCGTCGAACCTAGGCTTCTAAGCTGTCTGACCCTCCCTTCAAAACTGAGGGTCAGACTTTCTATTTTGGGGGGTCCGACCCTCCATGGCTGGGTATGCGACCCTCCCCCTAATTTAAGTGATTATGGGTTGATTTGATACCTGGGATCTCGATCTCCTTTACGCCCTTGGTCCACTTGACTCGACCATGATGGGTAAACCTGGGTTAAGGTGGTAAGACCGGGTTAGATTGACACGGGTCTTACAACTCCCCCCTACTTATAAAAATTTTGTCCTCGAAATTATATGTACCTTCTGAATCAAATAAGTAAGGGTATTGCTTTCGCATAACATTTTCTTCTTCCCATGTAATTCTTTTATGTCTCTACTTTTCCATGTGACCTTAACATAATAGATATCTCGGTTGCGTAGACGTTGAACCTTTCGACTGGTGATTTCTGTTGGTGATACTTTGAATGTCAAATCATCAGTCAATTCCGGTAAATCTACTGTCAAAACATGCATTGGATCCTTGACATACTTCTTCAATAGGAAAATGTGAAATACGTCATGCACACTTGACATAGATGGTGGTAGTGCTAACTGATAAGCCACTTTCCCATGCTTAGCCAGAATCACGTATGGCCCGCATATCTTGGACATAGTTTCCCTTTCTACCCGAACCTTTTTAATCCTCGCATAGGCGATACCTTCAAAAATACTTTATCACCTACGGCGAACTCCAGATCTCTGCGTCGAGTATCTGCATATTGCTTCTGACGGTTCTGAGCTGTTCTCACTCTTTCCTTGAAAATGTCGACCACTCGACAAGTCTCTTCAACAAATTTCGGTCCAACAATACTATGTTCTCCAACTTCATTCCAAAACAAAGGAGTTCGACACTTCCTACCACACAGTGCTTCATAAGGTGACATCTGTATAGTAGCCTGATAGCTATTGTAATAAGCGAACTCGATCAGTGGTAATCTTTCATCCCATGATCCCTTGAAATCAATTACACATGCTCGTAGCATATCTTCTAGAATCTGAATTGTACGCTCTGATTGTTCGTCTGTCTGTGGGTGGAATGCAGTACTGAACTTCAATGTTGTACCCATAGCCTTTTGAAATCCTTCCCAAAACATGAAACTAAATCGTGGATCTCTATCAGACACAATGCTTCCTGGAACACCATGTAATCGAACAATGTTATCCACGTACAGCTTTGCTAACCTTTCCAGTGTATACTGAGGTCGTATAGGTATGAAGTGAGCTGTTTTAGTCAGACGGTCCACAATCACCCAAACTGCGTCAACTACTCGACGAGTCAGTGGTAGTCCCATGACGAAGTCCATAGTGATGCAGTCCCATTTCCATGCTGGTTCCGATAATGGCTGTAACAGTCCTGCGGGTCTTTGTCGTTCAGCTTTTACTTTCTGACAATTTATGCATTGAGACACGAACTTGGCTACATCTGCTTTCATTCTCCTCCACCAATATAATTTCTTTAGATCATGATACATTTTTGTACTTCCAGGGTGTATCGAATAGATGGTGGTATGGGCTTCTTTCATCAGTCGGTGTCTAATGTCTACACTTTCTGTTTCGGGTACACATATTCTTCCTTTGTATTTCAGTACTTTCTCTTCGTCCAAGGTGAACTTGGGATTAGTCCTACCTTTCTCGATATCTTCTTGTACTGTTCTCAGATAAGGATCTGATTTGATAGCTGTCTTCACTTCATCCATTATATCCGGTATAATCTTCAATGCAGCGAACATATTTGAAAACTGATGAATAAACCCTTGGTTGGCTGATTCATCCGTTGCGTCTATCACATATGGCTCACTACCGTGACTGAATACCATTCCGGTAGTACACATTGCTGCAGTTGTGCTAACTTCTCCTTGAGATTTTATCATTGCCTTTCTGCTTAACGCATCCGCTACTACATTAGCTTTTCCCGGATGATACTGGATATCACAATCATAGTCTTTTAATAGTTCCAGCCATCTCCTTTGTCTCATATTTAATTCTTTTTGATTAAATAAATAAGTATGACTTTTATAGTCCGACTTAATCTGAAATTTCTCTCCGTATAGGTAATGTCTCCATATCTTGACAGCATGTACTACTGCTGCTAACTCCAAATCATGAGTGGGGTAATTTTTCTCATGTATCTTCAACTGTCTCGAGGCATAAGCAATTACTTGCTCTCCTTGCATAAGCACACATCCTAATCCTAATCCCGACGCATCAGCGTATAAGGTAAGCGTCCGTCCTGGAATATGAATAGTCAAAATTGGAGCGGATATCAATCTGGTCTTCAATGTCTAGAAACTCTTCTCACATTTATCCGTCCACACAAACTTTTCACCTTTCTTAGTAAAACTGGTGAGAGGTACAGTAATCCGGGAATAGTCTTCCACGAATCTCCGATAATAACCAGCTAGACCCAGAAAACTTCTAATTTTTGAAATGCTCTTTGGTGCTTCCCACTTTACAATAGCCTCGATCTCGCTGGGGTCCACTTTGATTCCTTTAGCGGATACTACATGGCCTAGGAAGGCGACTTCACTTTGCCAAAACTCACACTTTGAAAATTTGGCATATAACTTCTCTTTCCTTAAACGCTGTAGGGCGGCGTTTAGGTTTTTGATATGGGTTTCTTTGTCCTTGGAGTATACCAATATATCATCAATAAATACTATAACCGACATATCCAACATATTGTGGAAGACCCGCTTCATAAGTTCCAAAAAGTTGCGGGTGCGTTTGTTAATCCGAAGGACATGACCAAGAACTCATAATGTCCATATCTGGTCCTGAAAGCTGTCTTCGGAATATCACCCTCTTTAATCTTCAACTGATGATAGCCTGACCGAAGGTCAATCTTAGAAAATAGTTTTGCTCCTTGTAACTGATCGAACAAGTCATCGATCCGAGGTAGTAGATATCGATTCTTGATTGTTAGTTTATTCAACTCCCGATAGTCGATACATAATCGAACGCTACCATCCTTTTTCTTTACGAATAATACTGATGCTCCCCATGGTGATATACTGGGTTGAATATAACCCTTGTCCAGCAGTTCCTGTAGTTGTACTTTCAGTTCCTTCAGTTCAGTAGGAGCCATTCTGTAAGGTGCTCTTGATACTGGTGCGGCTCCAGGTATAAGGTCTATCACAAACTCTGTGGCTCGGTCAGGTGGTAATCCTGGTAGTTCCTCTGGAAATACGTCAGGGTAGTCCCGCACGACATCAATATCTTCCATTCATGGTGCTTCCTTGGTTAGGTCGACCACTGATACTAGATACCCGACTGCTTCCTTATCAAGGCACTTCTTAGCCTTTAGTGCTGAGAGTATGAGTTTGCGTCTACGGAGAAGTTTGGTTATCAAATTACTAAATTCTGCTCGTTCTTTGTCTTTAAATGTTAGCTTCTTTTCGGCGCATAATAGGTTTGCAGAATGCCGAGCACCAGTCCATTCCCAAGATGACGTCAAAGTCTGCCATCTCAAGTTGTATCAAGGTTGCATCTAAGGTTTTCTCGCCAATGAAAACTGGACATGGTCCATAACCTTTCTCAAATTTCACTTCTAACCCCATCGGTGACCGTACAAGTAATTTGTAGTTTAATGTTTTGATGGGTAAGTTTATCTTCTTTCCGAATGACACAGATATAAATGAATGAGTAGCTCCTGAATAAAAGAGTACTCTGGCGGGTACGCCATTTATAGGTACGATACCTGTCATTTATTTTACTTAGTCTGCATGCTAATACAATGTAATTACAACTTAAAAGGTTTCAGTCATACCTATGACCACATCAGGTGATGCGGCAGCATCCTCGGATGTAACAGTGTCTACTCGTCCTTGATGTACTTGCTTCTTGGGATTAGGACAATCTCTGATCATATGTCCCACTTGGTTGCAGTTGTAACATCTCGGACCTTTAGAATTTGGCTTCGGTTGTTGCTAGGCTGCTTGAGTGGTCTTGGGTGCAGCAGTGAAATTCTGAGGACGAAAAGGTTTGTATGTCTAGTTACTACCTCCGTTGTAAGAATTTCCCGCTGGCCTTTTCGTACCTCTATTCTGTGTAAAGTAGCTTTCCTTCTGGCTCGATTCAATAACTCGAGCGATTTGGACAGCTTCATTATAAATCTTCTTTTCTAAGCCCAGAACGTGCTCTCTGATGCTTCCTCTAAGTCCCGTGACAAACCTACGGGTCTTGGTGTCCTCTTCTTGCATGCTAAGTGGTGCGAAGAAAAACAGCTCTTCATAATGCTGTTGATATGCATCCACAGATATTTGTCCCTAATATAAAATCAGGAACTCCTTCTCCATTGAATCCCTGAAGCTTCGTGGAAAATACTTCTCAAAGAAAGCTTCTTTATAAATGGCCCAAGTCAGTAGGACGTGCTTGGTCAGTAAATAGGCCCGGGTAGATTTCCACCAATGATGGGCGTCGCCTTTGAGCATGAAAGTGGCACATAGTACCTTCTCTTCCTTAGTGATAGTCATCATAAGAAAATTTTTCTCTATCTCGTCGATCCAATGTGCTGGCCATAAAGGATCAGACGGTTTGCCGTTAAATTCCCTGGGCTTCATTTTCAAAAATCTCTCAACTAGTCGAGAGGGATCCATCTGATTTTGGGGATATGCCCCAAACATGGGTTGTGGATACTAATAGTTAACCTGAGCTGCTTCCGGACCTGGTACTGGAATCTGTGCAACAGGTTGTTGAGGTGTTTGAGGTGTTGGGTGGTTACCCACCGGTGCGGCACTAGCTTGTCCCGTCTGCATGGGTGTAGCTTGTGCGGCTTGGAACATAATTCCCATTGCAACTTGCATTTGAGCCTGCGCATGTTGCATCTGTTGCAGCTGTTGTGCTAAATTCATCACCACTGTTGCTAACTCTGGTGGTAGAGGTGGCAAATTTGTAGGATTTGCCTGATCTGGATTTTCCTGGGACATATATATTCTCCTGGCTAGTTTCCTCCACAGGTGGTGGTGGTGGAACTGCATTTCGGCTCTGTCTGGTTACTCTTTGTCCAGACATAATTTCCTTCTGAGATTGGTGGTGCCTGAAAATCATCAAAATAGGTGAGACAATCATTTATATTTCATGTAGGCATGCTAACGATATAAAATTCCAAATTTTAGCTCATTTTATAAAAAAAATACGGTCTTTTCTATGCAGGGTCGATGGTGAGGGTCGATGGTATGTCCGACCCTTAGTATCCGACCCTGGGAATGACCTGTTCTTCCCGAGAGCTGAGGGTCGATGCGAGGGTCGATGGGTATCCGACCCTTAGTTTTCTGTCAGATTCCCGAGAGCCGAGGGTCGATGGGAGGGTCGATCCGAGGGTCGATGGGAGGGTCGAATTGTCCGACCCTCAGACCAAAAATCAGATTTTTAAGATCCGATTTTGGGTCATTTTTTATTATTTCCCTCCCGTTTCGACTCGTCTCTCCCTTCTGAGTTGCTACAGTGCCACTCCACTATTTTTGGTCGGTTTAAGTCCGGGTTTCGACGTCCACATCATCCCTACAGGTATGTTTTCTCATTTTTACCTGTTTTAGGTTTTCATTTCTAGGTTTTTGCCCATTTAACGTGTTTTTTTCCAAATTAAACTTTTTCCAAGCGTAGAAATTCGATTTTTATTGGGGGCTTTTGTTATTGGTGTCTCAAGGAACAAAAGCCCTCAAAAATTTTTGAGTTTCATCGGTTGGTTATCGAGAACTTGGATTTTTGCTCTTTTTGCCCTAATTCGTCGAAATTTTTCAATTTCTTGAAATTCCTTCAAATTAGACTTCATTAGTTCCAAATTCCTACTGTGTGAGTGTTGTAGGATATGTAGGAACCTACGTAAGCCTTCCTGCCCACATGTATGGGTGAAAAGTGAGGCTTTTGGCCAACTTACGTCGTTATAATGCTAAATTTTTGGATTTTTATCCTACTAACTCCTTATCTATTTTTTCTTTCTTCTTTTCAGATACCATGGCTTGTACTAAAGTACCCAGAGTTCGTGATCTGCTTCGCTTCCGCTCCAATGAAGCCGAGGCACAGTATGCCGACTATGCTCGTAAGAAAGTAGAGGGTGGTCGTATGGTAAACTTGGCTGAGCTGGCCGTGTTCAATGTAGAGAGATCATTTGGTGAAATGGGGTGGCTCCCTGTCATCACATACGATGCGTACACCTGCCCGGATTTGGTGCGCCAATTCTATTGTAATCTCCAGATAGTGGGGAATCACAATGACGTTGAGCGCGGCCAAGAGTTGCGCATCACCAGCTAAGTTAAAGGGGTGAATATCTCATTTGATTATCGACAACTGGCCGACCTACTGGGCATCCCCTATGATGGCCCCATGGTGTACTGTGCGCCTGGGGAGCCCCAGTTTGTTTCCATGGAGATGAGGGCAGAGATCGACAATCAGCTGCTACGACCTAATCGCTGGCAGATGAGAGCTTGTTACATGCGTCCAGCTCCACGGGTCTTCTGCAAGATTATCCAGCATAATCTGATTCCGCAGAGTGGGCACTACGAGAGGGTTTCTCAGCTGACCCAGTTTCTGATATATAGTGTATGCACTAGACAGCCAGTCTGCCTCCCCTATATCATCATGCAGACCATGATTAGTGCTACATTGTCCGGTCATAGGGGTAACCTACCCTATGGGCGTATGATCACTGTCCTGCTTACTCACCTGGGGGTGGACTTAGTAGATGAGAAGATTCAGGAGAAGACCTTCTCGTCGCCTCTAGATTGGGAGGCTATCAGCAAAATGGGCCTGTGGGATGCCCAAGTTAGTGACGAGGAGAGGAACAATATGGTGCGCCCTCACACTCGCATCGAGATAGCTGACGCTGAGGCCGCTACTGCCGCTGCTAGAGCTCATGTGGATCCTGTCAATGATGATGACCGTATGTATATGGATGTCGACTCGATACCCCCGCCTTCACCCACGCATGCGGCTGGTGTTGGTACTTCTTCTGCGACAGATCCGGTACCGGAGACCGGTCCTTCTCATGCGGCTGGTCCTTCACGCCCACCTTCTGATATGATGGAGATGCTGCAGGAGATCAGGGAGGCTCAACACAGATCTGATCTGAGGATGGAGGAGTTACTAGACGCTCAGCGTGTGAGAGTAGATGAGCTGTTAGCCGCCCAACACATATCAGACACGCGGATGAGAGAGCTCATAGAGGTTCAGCGTGTGATTGATCGGAGGGTAGCCGATCTCACAGCTAGTCTACAGACGACCCAGACTCAGGTAGCCTGGTTGACTAGAGTCTATGCTGAGGACTATGACAGAGATCGTGAGGCCCTGCGTCCTCCTTCACCTCTAGCTTCTTTATTGTCTTTATTTTCCTTGTACTACAGAGTAACTGTCCGGGTTGTGGACAGTACTCTGCTTTAGTTATGTATATACGTTTTGTTTCTCTCTCTTATTGTATGTAACTTGTTTCCCCTTTAATAGATGCATTATTTTCTTTTTTAAATTTGGTCTCAACCATCACTTGTGCTTATATTGTGTTAATATTATTGTTTTTACTTTTATCCTATCTCAGTTTACAATTGTCTTGAATGTATGCTAGTTCAGCGGACAAGGCCTGAGATGCTCTGATACCAAGTTGTCACACCCCAATTCCGCACTATTCAGAATGGTGTGATGAATCGCTAACAAACCAACGGTTAAACCAAGATCTCAAATAGGCTATATCCGTGTTATCTAAACTCCATACATCCACATTCATAATCAGAGTAAATACACAATAGCGGAAGTCTTATAATAAAATGAACTGAGAATCTATGTGATATTAAAATTTAAATAACAAATTATTCTATATCAACTAAGACATAAATAAATAATATCAAATACATGTCTTTAACAAATCCCAAAATAAATAAAACTATAAATCTACTCGAATACACATGAGTTGCACTCGCAAGAGACATCATGTGTATCCGCTTCATCTTCAGCTTCCATCGCCGCTACGTTCCCCTACGCTGGAGCATTGACATAGTCTTCAACTGTGAAACCTGCATCATCAACTAAAAATATTCGACGTCGAGGGGTGAGCACACACCATGGCTCAGTGAGTAAACAAAACAATGCAACAATACATATGCATACAATCAACTTATATCTTTGGTCTGGTTTATAGTTTGCACTGTGCTATAGAAAGGATAGGTGGCCGCCGCACCTCTATACACAAGTGTGTGGATATGCCCAATGACTCCAGCACTGTCGCCCACAGCACCCAAAATGGCACAATATACACCCCATGAAAATGGCATGGCTGTACCGGTTGATACCATACCAACAAATAAATCCCTGCTGGCTAGGGTTGCAAACTGGGCTCGCAACTAACCAATCCTAATGCCAAACAGTGTATCCAAGGCCTCACCCCAGCATCCCTCAGAGCACCCGTAGGGATAGAGCTAAGGCCCCTCGATAGAGTATAGGACTCAAGGACCGAGACCCTCCTTGATGCCCTACATCGCAATAGTTCTGCTAAGGTAATGGCGATACGACGACATCAGTGGACATGACTTGGGTAGACCATAGCACAATATACACCACATGAAGAACGGTCATGGTTGTACCGGTTGATACCATTCCTACCCTCACCATATACACTGGCTAAACACAAACATTAACAAGCCTATTCTTGTCACCACCATCATAATCATGTTATAAACAATAAAGTAAATATGCATGAACAAATAATAGAAATATTGGATGACATGTTAAATGTACATACAAGCATACACGCATAGAATCAATATGGCATTGGACTCAAGAAATAAAACATTTTATTATTAACCAGTTAGTTTATGTCTTGTTCCCTCACCTCAGCATGCTAATAGATACTTTTCCAAGCTTTAGAATCACCTTTATAGTGTTATTATATTGCTAGAAGACCTATCAAAGCCGATAAAATTTAATTAGAATTTATTCAGAATTTAAAAACCATTTTGTTAACTGAGGGTCGGAGGTAGGGTCGAAGTCCGGATCGACCCTGGGTGCGACCCTCCCCATTCTGGACTTCCCGAACACTGAGGGTCGATAGTTAGGATCACCTAGGGTCGGATGGTCATCGACCCTCGGTGCGACCCTCGGCGTACTTTGGTCAATTTCCCTATTTTAGTCCATTCTTCATGCTTGAGATCCTATGGCTTGCTCCTACATTCCATTCAACATTCATTCCATGGTTTGGAACCATGAATCATCCACCTAAATAGCTTTCATGTATTCTCCTATGGTTTTCCATGAAAACCTAACCATGGGTTGATGGTTTGGGTTTCTCCGAGATTACACTCTCATCAATATCTATCCTAAGGTCTGTAGAAACTCATGGAATTAGTCTCCATCCCTGAGAAGAATACTTCTTCTCTGCAACTCTTCTCTTTTGGCTAAATTCTCTTCCTTGCTTCTCTTCTTCTTCTTTTCCTTCTCTTCTCTTTCTCTCAATTCAATTAGGGTTGTGAAAGGAGTGAAAGAGGCTTAAGGATGTCCTTTAAATAGAGTAGGAACATCCTAAAATAAGTCCCATTGAGATTAGGAAAGAATCCAAATCAAAAATTAGGAAATTTCCTAATTTCAGTTTCTGACGGCAACCGAGGGTCGATGGGAGGGTCGATGATCCCGTCGACCCTAGGCTTCTAAGCTGTCCAACCCTCCCTTCAAAACTGAGGGTCTGACTTTCTGTTTTGGGGGGTCCGACCCTCCTTGGCTGGGTATGCGACCCTCCCCATAATTTAAGTGTTTTTGGGTCGATTTGATACCTGGGATCTCGATCTCCTTCACGCCCTTGGTCCACATGACTCGACCATGATGGGTAAACCTTGTTTAAGGTGGTAAGACTTGGTTAGATTGACACGGGTCTTACAAATACTTTTTCCTAAGGATTTTTGCTCTAATACCTTAGACCAAGAATTTCCTACTTACCCCATATATATTTAAGTGGGCTCGGATATTGGGCCCATTGACTATTCACAAAGCCCTAACTTAGGCATTGGAGTGAACCTAGGGCCATAGGCCCACTGCCCCCTTATCTTTTGTTGTGTTTTAAGGTTTAATCAGCATGGTGGATCTCGTGTCACACCCCAAATCTGGTCTAACCAGTGGTGTGATGAACCATCAAGAAAATCAATGGTTCAACCAGGATCTCGTATAGGCCGTGCCCATTCGATTAATCCAGATACATTCCACAAGCATAATCAGAGTAAATAAAGAATAACAGAAGTCTTTAATAATAATGAACTGAGTATCTAACTGTAATAGCATATAATTATCCAATTAGCTCCAAAGTAACCCAAGATATAAAATAAATAAAATAATCAATTACATGTTTCGATAACCAAACAACTAAACTAATCTAAAACACATGAATAGCACTCGCATGACCGATCATGTGCCTCTTCCATAGCTTCCACGTTTATCACCGCTACGTGTCCATATGTTGGCATATTCATGTAATCTTCAATAGTAAGACATGCATCAACAACTAAAAATACTCGACGTCGAAAGGGTGAGCACACATCACGGCTCAGTGAGAAAACAAAACAATGCAACAAACATATGCATGCATTCAATTCATATCTTTGGTATGGTTTTTAAGTTTGCAATATGCTATAGAAAGGATTGGTGGACACCGCACCTCTATACACGAGTGTGTGAATCAGCCCAAAGGATCAAACACCATTGCCATCCCACATGCACCCACCATGGAATAGAGATAAAATTAGAGTGTCTACATCAAACACCGCCAACACTTCCACACATAAGCCCCTATTGGCGAGGGCTTGCAAACTGGGCTTGCAACTAACCAATCCTAAATGTCATCCAGCATATCCAAGGCCTCACCCTAGCATCCCTTAATACGTCCATAGAGATAGAGCTAAGGCTCCCCTGCAGAGTCGAAGACTACACGGTTCGAGACCACCTCCCCTGATGCTCTACGACATAATAGTTCTGCTAAGGTAATGGCGATACGACGATGTCAGTGAACAAGACTTGAGTAGAGATAGAGTTAGAGTCTGGTGACTAGGATGAACCACAATGTCACGTCCTTCCCCTGATGCTCCACTCACATCAAGTACATTAACCACGCAAACATAATCACATGCCTATTCCCAGCATCATCGTCATCATCATGTAATAGTAGACATGATTAAATATGCATGAATAGTCATAGCAGGAATATTGGATGGCATGTTATATGCACATTACAAACAAGAAATCATAGAATCAGACATAGCATTGGACTTAATAAAAGAGTAAACAGTCTATTATTAGCCAGTTAGTTTAGGTTTTATTCCCTCACTTGCTAGAAATGTTCCATCTTCTCCAAGCTTCTTAACTTACTCTTGAACCTCTTGAAACCTAAGAAATTTGTAAGTTTTAAGTTAGGGTTCAAGCTCATCAATTTACAGTAGTCAATGGTCCATACTAGAATCAAACAGACCTCCAGAAGCTGAGTGGTCGCAGGTGTGACTGCACCTGTGGTCTCAATTTCTGCGACCATAGGGTGTGGGGTCGATACGTGTGGTCGCATGTCATGCGACCACACCCTCCCTGGAACCTTTCCGAGGGTGTATGGTCGAAAATATGTGCCTCGTGTGAACGATCATACCTGCGACCACATGAGTTTTTTGTCGACTTTTACTCTCAGCCACATCCCTTCATAACTTTATTCTATGGCTATCATTAAGATCCTTCCTATGATTATTCTATGGTTTAAAATTTATACTTTTACATTATCCTTCACCTTAATTGTCCTTCATGGATCTCCTTAGAGTTTTGTTCATGGTCTTATGATTGAGATCTTACTTTGAACCATTATCTCCTCCATAATCTATTCTCGGCATTCAACTAATGTAGGGATTGATTCCATACCTTTATACTTGCTGGAGAATCAGAGCTTTCTCTGTAATTCATTCTTTTAGTCTTCTTCTTCAATTCTCCTTCTCTTCCTCTTTTTCTCTTTCTATCTCTTTCAGTTTGGGTTCTAAAAGAGTGAAAGAGACTAAGGGACGTCCTTTATATAGAGATAAACTTCCATATAAAGTCCCACTTTGATTAGGAAGGAACCCCCCTCAGATTAAGAAGGTTTCCTAATCACGGAGTCGATTATACCATCGTGTGGTCGCACGTGGGGTCCCAGAATCCATCGACCACACATCTAAAAACTGCGATCACACGTCCTAGACTCGAGTGGTCTCAATATTCTGAGGTGTGGTTGACCACACTTGTTTAGGTATGCGACCACACGCTCCTAAATAGATGATTTTGGTTCGAATTACATACCTAGCCTTGTGGTTTCTTCACATACTTGGTCCGCTTGGTCTGACCATGATAGGAAGACCTAATACAAGGTGGTAAGACCTGGTTAGCAAGGTATGGGTCTTACAACTCCCCCCCCCTCTTATATAAATTTTGCCCTCGAAATTGCACATACCTTCTAAGTTGAAAAGGTGAGGATATTTCTTTCACATAGCATTTTTTTCTTCTCATGTGATTTCTTCCTCATCTTGGCCTCTCCAAGTAACTTTAACATAGTAGATCTCACGGTTGCGTAGACGTTGAACCTTCCGGCTGGCAATTTCAAATGGTACTACTTCGAGCATCAAATCTTCAGTTAAACTTGGTGAATCCACAGTTAGGATGTGTGTTGGATCTCAGATGTACTTCTTCAGTAACGAGATATGAAATACATAATGTACACTTGACATAGATGGAGGTAGTGCTAACTGATACACCACCTTTCCATGTTTAGCTAGAATTTCATATGGCCCGACGTACCTCGAACTTAACTTTCCTTTCTACCTAAACCGTTTTAAGCCTCGCATAGGTGATATTTTCAGGAATACTCTATCACCCATGACGAACTCAAGGTCTTGGCGTCGATTATCTGCATACAGTTTCTGACGATTCTGAGCTGTTCTAACTCTTTCCCTGATTATGTTGACTACTTTGCAAGTTTCTTCCATAAATTCAGGGCCTACAATTCTTCGCTCTCCGACTTCGTTCCAAATCAAGGGAGTTCGACATTTCCTATCATATAGTGCTTCATAGGGTGACACTGTATAGTAGCATGACAGCTGTTATTATATGCGGACTCGATCAATGGTAACTTCTCATCCCATGATCCTTCGAAATCAATAACACAAGCTTGGAGCATGTCTTCTAGAATCTGAATAGTATGCTCTGACTGTCCGTCAGTCTGAGGGTGGAATGTCGTGCTGAACTTCATGTAGTTCTCATAGCCTTCTGCAATCCTTCCCAAAACTTTGAGGTAAAGCGTGAGTCTCTGACTGACACTATGCTTTCAGGTACTCCATGCAATCTGACAATGTTATCCACGTACAACTTAGCTAACTGTTCCAAAGTATATTAAGGTCGTATGGCAATGAAATGAGTTGTTTTGGTAAGTCAATCCACAATTACCCAAACTTCGTCTACTGATCTGGGAGTCAATGAATCCAGTAACGAAGTCCATAGTAATGTAGTCACATTTCCAAGCTGGTTCTGGTAATGACTGCAACAATCCTACAAGCTTTTGCCTTTCAGCCTTTACCTGCTGACAATTCAGGCATTGGCACACATATTTAGCTACGTCCGTTTTCATTCCTCTCCACCAAATATAGTTTCTTCAGATCTTGAAACATCTTTTTACTTCTTGGATGTACCGAATAGGCAGTCGTGTGGGTTCCTTCATTAGTCTGTGTCTGATGTCTAAGTCTTCACTTTCAGGAACACACACCCTTCCTTTTTATCTTAATGTCCTATCAAAATCCAGGGTGAAGTCAGGAACAGTCATTCCCTTTTCGAGATCTTCTTGTACCGTTCTCAGATAGGGGTCTGATTGAATAGCTATCTTCACTTCGTCTATCAGATCAGGTACAATCTTCAATGTAGCAAACATGTTTGAAAATTGATGAGTAAACCCTAGGTTGGTAGAATCATCTGGTTTATCAATCACGAACTGCTCACTGTCGCAATTGAATACTCTTCCTATGTCACACATTGTAGCATTTGAGCTAGCTTCTTTTTGAGATTTTGTCATAGCTTTCCTGCTTAATGCATCTGCAACCACATTAGCCTTTCTTGGATGATACTGGATGCCACAATCGTAATCCTTTAGCAACTCCAACCATCTCCTCTATCTCATGTACAACTCCTTTTGATTGAAAAGATAAGTGAGACTTTTATGATCTGATTTAACTTGGAATTTTTCTCTGTACAAATTGTGTCTCCATATTTTGACGGCATGTACCAATGCTGCTAATTCCAAGTCATGGGTTAGGTAATTCTTCTCATGTATCTTTAATTATATGGAAGCATACACAATTACTTGTTCTCCTTGCATAAGCACACATCCCAAACCTAATCCAAACGCATCGATGTACAAGATAAATGGTCCTCTTGCAATCGAAATAGTCAAGATGGGAGCTGATATTAATCTTGTCTTTAATGTTTGGAAATACTCTTTACATTTGTCGGTCCAAACAAAATTTTCTCTTTTCTTAGTCAGACTGATGAGAGGTACACTGATTTTAGAATAGTCTTCCACGAATCGTCGATAATATCCAGGTAAACCTAAGAAACTTTTGATTTCGGCAACATTCATAGGTGCTTCCCATTTTACAATGGCTTCAATCTTGCTGGGATCCACTTTGATTCCATCTATGGATATCACATGACCTAAGAATTGCACTTCTTTTAACCAGAACTCACATTTCTTGAATTTGATATAAAGCTTTTCTTTCCATAGTCGCTGTAAAGCTGATCTAAGATCTGATGCATGAGTTGCCTCATCTTTGGAGTATATCAATATATCATTTATGAATACAATAGCCGAGGTGTCCAACATGTCATGAAACACTCGGTTCATAAGTTCCATAAAATATGTAGGTGCATTTGTTAATCCGAAGGACATCACTAGGAACTCAAAATGTCCATATCGGGTCCTAAATGCTGTCTTTGGAATGTCACCATCCTTAATCTTTAATTGATGATACCCAAACCTAAGATCGATCTTGGAAAACACCTTTGCTCCTTGCAACTGTTCAAATAGATCATCGATTCGAGGTAGGGGATATCAATTCTTGATTGTGAGCTTGTTTAGTTCCCGATAGTCTATACATAATCTGACACTACCGTCCTTCTTCTTAACAAATAACACTTGGATTCCCCAAGGTGATATGCTTGGTTAGATAAAACCCTTGTCCAGCAATTTCTGTAGTTGTACTTTCAGTTCCTTCAAGTCAGTAGGAGCCATTCTATAGCGTTCCTTAGATACAGGTGCAGCTTCGGGTATAAGGTCTATTACAAACACTATTGCTCGATCAGGTGGCAAACCAGGTAATTCCTCAAAAAATACATCTAAAAATTCTGGTACCACTTCTATGTCTTCCAATCGTGGTGTCACACCCCAATTCTGAACCAACTAGAATGGTGTGAGTGAACCATCACTGAACCAACGGTTCACACCAGGATCTCAATAAGACTGTGTCCACTTAGACAAATCATTGCACAAAACCACAATCAGAATATAATAGAATACAACGAAAGTCTTTAAATAAAATGAACTGAGTATCTATTGATAAATTTAATAAAATATTCTATTATCGAAATTCTCAAAACATAAATAATATCTTTACATTACTTTAATGTCAACTGGAAATAATTAAAACAAATAAAATAAAATCCTAAAGGTACACGCAGAAAGAGCACTCTCATAAAGCGTCATGCTCGTCCTCTCCTACCTGCATGTCCAGAGCAGCAACACCTCCATACGCCGAAGCGTTCACGTAATCATCCACCGTGTAACCTGCATCAACATCTAAAAATATGTATATATACAAGGGTGAGCTCACAACTTAGCTCAGTAAGACAATCAGACAGTGTAACATTCATATACATGAGTAACAATCATTTTATGTTGTGGTATGGTTTAAGTTTGCAATATGCTATAGAAAGGATTGGCGGCCACTGCACCTCTATACACGAGTGTG
This sequence comes from Protea cynaroides, assembly GCA_028583415.1. Lineage (NCBI taxonomy): Eukaryota > Viridiplantae > Streptophyta > Magnoliopsida > Proteales > Proteaceae > Protea > Protea cynaroides. The sequence goes on from CM053268.1 coordinate 83,049,124, forward strand.
TGGCATCGCCCAGTAGATCACACCGTTGCCAACCCACATGCACCCACCATGGAATAGAGATAGAGCTAAGGCAACCACACACCTCCCCTGATGCTCCACCCATACCAATACGTAAGCCCTTGTTGGCGAGGGCTTGCAAACTGGGCTCGCAACTAACCAATCATATATGTCATCACAGTAGGTCCTATCCCAGCACAACTCCCTACAGCATAGAGATAGAGCTAGAGTCTGGTGGCCAGGCCGGAGACCACAGTGCCACGTCCTCCCCCTAATGCCCTACCCGTACCAAGCATACTAAGACAGAACAATACGCAAAGTAGACCCTATCCCAACTTAACTCCCTACGGCATAGAGATAGAGCTAGAGTCTGGTGGCCAGGCCGAAAACCATAGTGCCACGTCCTCCCCCTGACCCAGGCCATTCCCATTCTATACACTAACGAAAACAATCACATGCCTAACAATCACATCCTAGCATAGAGAGTATGCATGAACAATAATAATAACTGAAAGTAAAGGATGACATGCAAATATGCACAAACATCAATCCACAGAGTCATTGTTATTAACAACAGTTTATTGTCCATTAGATTATTAGGGTTTAGGTCTGATTCCCTTACCTGACGCTCGTTTGATAGCTTGCTCCACGTCGCAAGATCCAAACGTGCTATCACAAAGTCCTATACAATATTAGGGTTTAGTTAGAATAGATTTTCTTAGGTTTTACATTGGTCGGAAAACCAACAAGATTACAAAATATATCTTACAGAGCTGACCGGTCATAGTACCGGTCGCAGCACTGTGGGGAAACCTGCGACCGGTATGGTCAACCAGTCCCCACAGACCAGCTCCCGAAAGGTACCGGTCGCAACATACCGGTCGCACAGGGTGCAACCGGTATAGTCGACCGGTATGTCTCCGGAAGACTATACATCCGGTTCTCGACTTTCGTCGGTCACCCCCTATTGATTCTAGGGTTTCTCCTACCCATTCTAGGTCTGAGCATTGAGTTAGAACTTTTTCCAACTCCATTCAAGTCCTAATTTGATGGTATTCATCCTAGAACTCGAATTTAGGGTTTACCGACTAGATTAGGGTTTGACGGCAAAGTAGGGTTTATTGGCAAGATAGGATTTTAGATCAATACATGCTTTGCATGGTATTGATCAAAGCAACCTAACCATACTAGAGTCATAATCCTAGAGTCAAAATGTGAAAGAATGTTTAAGCATCACCATCGACTGGCGATAAGGTGTTCTTCGTCGAAATAGCAATATCGGCTCTTCCTAGCTTCTCCTCCTTCTTCAGCCTCTTTCTCCTTTCTAGGGTTTGTGAGGTTCAATGGAAGGGATTCTAGGAGGTTTAGAGGTGTTTATATAGGCTAGGTTTAGGTTTAGTAAGCCTTCTAGGATTAGGAAAGTCCTATGGTTCGGAATTTGGAAAGTAGGACCCACAGAGATCCG
>CM053268.1:83051085-83122374 GCA_028583415.1 Protea cynaroides
TTGGAGGAGAATTATCAATGGCAGAAGTTGCAGAGACAGTGGATGAAGTTGGAGAAGAGGCGGAGGAGATGGTCTTCGCCGGGCATGGGTTTGTTCCATCAATAAAACCAATAAGATCATAGCTACGAAACAGAGGAAGAAGTTGTGTTTTCCAGAGGAGGTAATTGTCAGCTATGAGCTTCAAAGTGAGATGATGATGTACGTTAGGAGGTGAGGGAGAGGCCGAAGACATTGTAATGCCAGTTGAAATCGGGTTATCTGATACCATATTAGAAATCGTAGATGATAGTGTAAAGGGATAATTGAAGAGAGAAAGAGAATTTGTGTAAACTCACGTACCCAATTATTGGGTTGGAGTTTATTTTCATATTAACATGTGAGAGGGTGAGTTTGGTATACAATTCAAACTCACCCTATTTACAAGGAATCACTAACACATGACAACAAACTCACCTATTTACGAGGGACTACAAACTGACATGGTATTGGACAAACTCACCTATTTACAAGGGATTACAAACCCATATCAATCCAACGTATGTTGGAATATCGATCCAATAGGTAGAGAATCCGTATCTCTAACAATAGCATCCCTCGGTTTGTACGTACAGAACCACCGTGAGAAAACGAAAGGGGGGAAAAAGAAAGAAAGAAGAAAGCCCCTTGATAGGAGTGTAAACATAGTGTACTGTAAATTGCAATTGTTAATCTAACTTGTAATGGTATTACAGTTTGGGTAAACGTGCTGTGAAAATGTGTGTTTGCATTGCCATGATTTTGCACTACTCAGCGTTTGGTGTTATATATGGGACGAGGAATTTAGTTTTGATCAAATCTGTAAGTTTGGTCATGGCAAAACCAAACTATTTTTTTGTGGTTCTACTACAATTTCAACGTGATTTTTTCCTACTGCACTTTATGTATTGCTGCAACCCCCCAACCTGCCAATTCGACTTCAAATCGCCTATATATTTTGATTTGGGTTCCTGTAGAAATTGAAATTTTTTTGACACTCGGACAAAAAGAAAAAGAGAAAAGCCAAAGCTTCACACAAATTGAACGTTAGAATTTGTATTCACACTTCTCGTTTCTAATTTCAATTCTTCTCTTTTCATTATGGTTTTCCGTTAGTCTAACATGATAATCTAGCCCATATTTTCTTTGGGCAATCAAAGGTTGCACCATTACAAAAGGGAAGAGCGCTGGTTTTAGATACCTTTGACCAGAAGTTCCTTTGTGCTCAATTCCATTTTCTTTTAGGTTTTTGTTGTCTCGTTCATCTAGGTCTATCTTACATGGTCTCAGTCATGTCTATTAGTTGTTTTAGTCTCATGATTCTCATTTTTTCATTCTCTGCATCTTATTGAAATTTTAAGACCCCTGAAAATCATTAACTAATAAAAAATACTAAATTTTTCATTATTAATCGCATATCTATACGAGTTGGATATTATCCGGTTCAAAATTGTGATATCCCGGTTCGAAAAGGAAGTCCACAAAGGGATGGATTTTGAGGACTTAGCCCAAAGCCTTGCTGATATGGTTCAAATTTGAACCTGGTTTCTATTGATCCCATTTTACATCCCTTTCTAATAGCCCCAACTATTTCAAGCGGATCCCGCTGACATTGTTGACAAAGGAGCTCGAGGGAGTTCACCTCTTTGTAATGGTGATAAGTTCTTGTGGCTGGCGCAACCCGGGCTGTATCAGGAGTCCCAAGTGGACCACACATACAACTTACTTGTCAGTCCCAGAATCATCCCATGCTTTCCGTTTGGTTTACTTTTAAGAGTTCAGATCCAAAGCCAATGTTCAGTAAAGAACATGCCCCCAAAGAAACCAATATTTATTAATCTTCTTTGTCAGGTGTGTCCAGTTATAAGAGTTCATATGCAAGCCAGTGTTCACTAAAAAATACGGATTCCCAAGAATTTAGTGCAACCACCATGTATCAATCTGTAGTGGTCCTGCTGTGTCCCTGTCTGATTTACCCACTGACATCCTCGATGGAGCAACACAAGGGACACCACAAAGTGGTAATGGTTGGTGTCTGTGGGTCAATCAATTGTGTTCTCTGTTTATTAATTAAACCAAGTGGGAGAGTTCTCTGAGCTGGGGGGGTATAGTGCGCCATACCGCTAGCTCACAGAAAGAGACGGGTAGAGACCGTACACGTTGGTGTAGGAAGAGAGATGCAGCTGGTATAACCTCAATAATTAGTTTAGAAAACTTTTTCCCACCAAAGTAAGGGTATTAGCCGGTTTATAATTGGTATAATGGTCTGGTGCAGTGCAATGTATAAAAAGGTAAAACCAAAATCAAATCGCTCAATTAAACGATCTTAAAATTGAAATCAGAACTGATTAGTAATTGATTTCAGTTTATCGATTTTTAAACTATTTCTTATTAATCGGTTTTGCTTGCAATTTTTAAATGGTTTAACACATAGGTTATTAGTCGGTTTTTCATAAAAAAAAAAAAAAAAAGGTTCAAACGGAAAGGAGAGAGTCGAGATTCGAGAGAGTGAGACTTGTTATGCCTAATCACTAATGCCTATTTTATGTTTTTTCGTTTGATTTTATGGTTTAGGCTTTTGGAAATTGGGGTTGGGTCTTGAAAAAATAATATATTAATTGAAATTGGGCAATTAGAGAAATAATATATTAATGAATAAATTTCAGCTACCCCCCAAAATAGTTTCAAAACATTACCTACCACCCATACCTTTCAAAAAACATCAACTATCACCCAAACGTTTACCACCGTCAATCAAATAGATCCACTCCGTTAAACGAATTCCGTTATTTGCTGATGTCACCCAAAATTGATTTTAAAATAGACAATAATGCCCTTAAGGAAATGTTAAAAGATGGTTTTACCTTCCTTCACTTGAGGAGGGTAAAACCCCAAATCTAAATCATGTTTCTTCTTCTTTACCCGTTGAAACCTAGCTAAGGAAACCTACAGCAATCGGATGACCCTCCGAAACTGAGAAATTGGTTTGATGACATTTCAAGAGATAAGACCAGATCTTGTTCCCGATCTATTAAAATGAGATTTGGTTCACGTTTGTAGAAATATTGTTGTCTTTCTTTTTCTCCTCAGAACCAACTTCAAGTAGAACCACCATTTACAGACAATTAGCAGAGAGAGAGAGAGAGATAAATAAGTCAGAGAAACGAATTTTACAATCTTCCTCTTCTTCCTCCTTCTCCCTCTCTCTGAGTCTGATGCTAACCTACACAACTTACAAGCTATGAGCCTTGAAATCGGAAACCCTCAATCTCTATCTATGTCTCTCCCTGACAGCGTGCAAATTTTTTTTTTTCATCGCTGATCTTTAGGAGGAAAAATCGAAACAGAAGAAATGGAAGAATGAGATGGCGACAGTAACTCTAGATTTAATTCCAGATCTGATCGCTGGATACCAAATCTTATATAACAATTTGAGAATGACCTAATTTAATCATTCCGCTGATGGGGAATTGTTACATAATTTTTCCCGGTGTTGTGCTTAATAGATCAGGAACCAGATCTGGTCTTATCTCTTGAAATGTCATCGAACCATACTGGAAATGCCAGGAAAAGAACAGTGGTCGGATAAAGTTGAGGTATTTCAGTAGAGATAAAAATGGCATCAGCTCTGGATTCACAGAAGTTGAACGAAATCTGATCGAGTATCGATGGAAAAAATTTGATCACGATCAAAACGATATAAGAAGCTTTGGTGAGACAGAACCAGGAAGACCCGATCCTATAAACCTGCAAAGGGATGAATCACATTAAAAAAAAAAGTAGGAGGGTGAGACGGAAGCAGGAAGACCAGATCCTATAAACCTACAAAGGGCTCAATCAGATTAAAAAAAAAAAAAGAAAAAAAAAAACCCAGTAGGAGCGATTCATCGAAGCTCGCCGGAGTGGGAAGAGATGACTATTGATGAAGAGGTTATTTATTAGTTTTTTTAAAATTTTCAATTAAAAACAAAAAGGGTAAAAATGTCTAATGTGGTTTTCAGTCTCTTCCGTCAATTACTTGGGTGTAGTTGATGTTTTTTGAAAAGTGTGGGTGGTAGATGATGTTTCGAAACTATTATGGGGGGTAGCTGAAATTTATCCTATATTAATTGGGATTGGGCCAATGGGATTGGATCTTGGGGAAATAATAATAATTGGGATTGGGCCATTGGGGAAATAATATATTAATTGGGGTTGGCCCATTGAGGAAATAACATATTAATTGGGGTTGGGCTATTGAGGTTGGGGTTAGGGTGTTGGGGAAATAAAATATTAAATTATTAATTGGGAATGACTAATGATATTAGGGTTTACTCGTTTAGCTTTAATGGGACTAAATGATTCACATTCTATTCGGGTAAATCGGTGTCTAGTCAGTGTAACCTGTCAGTTTAAATTTTTTAAACGGTTTCAAACCAATTAGATAAATGGTGTCATATTTCAAATCAAAATCGAACCAATTACTAAACATTCTCTCGATTCCAATGTAAATGGTTTGATTTGGTTTTGGAGCAAATGTTGCACCCTTACACCAAAGGAATTCCCATTAAGTGCAAATACCACCCACTTTCTCCCCCCCCATCATATTTTGTCCATCAATCAGAAGTCGACACGTGTCCAAGTATGTGTCACGATGGGAGGATGACACGTGTTCATACATGTGTCATCACCAGAGCCTTTCCATAGAGTGAGAGGAACACACATGCAGGCTAGTATGTATTAGGTCTCCAAGTCGGCTCAAGGCGTGTATATGATAGTCACTGCACACCACGACTCTGGAAGTCGGACTTGGAGTAGAACTCCTCTACGGAGTGGATATGTGCTAGGTACTTGAAAGGTCGGTAGTGGCAACTTCTTCCTTCATCCAATGAATGCAGGGCGTAGCCAGACTAGATTCATCAGAGGAATACGTCTCCTAATCCAACTCAGTCACTTGACAATGTATCCAACTCAAACTATAGGTATTCAACTTATATAAACACTCGATGATCACAAGTATAATCACTCCTTCTTTGACTTCACCATCTTCCACTGAGAAAATACTCATGATTTTCCCACTCTAAGGAACTTACACTCTTCTTGTAAGCTCCATTCTATGTTTTATTACTGACTTCATCGTCAGAGTGGTCGTCGAGCTACCCAGCTCGACCTCTGATAACTTTTTGTTTCTTGCAGGAGGCGGGACACATCAGTACACGTCAGCCCGTCCAGTTTTCAACAGCAACATGTGGGTCAATCAATTATGTTCTCTGTTTATTAATTAAATCAAGTGGGAGAGTTTCTCTGAGCTGGGGGGGAGGGGAGTATGGTGAGCCATACCGCTAGCTCACAGAAAGAGACTGGGGTAGACGTTGGTGTAGAAAGAGGGATGCTGGTGTAGCTTCAATAGTTAGTTCAACAAACTTTTTCCTGCCAAAGGAATTCCCATTAAGTGCAAATACCACCCACTTTCTCACCCCCCCACACATCATATTTTGTCCATCAATCAGAAGTTTCACGTGTCTAGGTACGTGTCATGATGGGAGGATGACACATGTTCGTACATGTGTCATCACCAATTTGCTTCTGTACAGTGAAAGGTAACTTATGTAGGCTAGTACGTGTTAGGTCTCTAAATCAGCTCAAGGCGCGTATATGATAGTCACTACACACCACAACTTTGGAAGTCAGACTTGAAGTAAGACTCCTCTATGGAGTGGATATGTGCTAGGTACCTAAAAGTCAGTAGTGGCGACTTCTCCTGACCGTAGGATGACTTCATCCTACGGTTGCAAGGCTTAACCAAATTGGATTTATTAGGGGAATACATCTCCTATTCCAACTCAATCACTTGACAACGTATCCAGCTCAAACTACTAGTATTCAACTTATATTAATATTCGACGATCACAGGTATAATCATTTCTTCTTTGACTTCACCATCTTCCAATGAGAGAATATTCAGAATTTTCCCACTCTAAGGAGCTTATACTCTCTTGTAAGTTCTCTGTTACTGACTTGATCATTGGACTGGTCCATGGGTTACCCAGCCTGACCCCCGATAACTTTCTCTTTCTTGCAGGAGACGAGACACATCAGTACACGTCAGCCTATCCAGTTTTAGCAGCAACATGTGGGTCAATTAATTATGTTGTCTGTTTATTAATTAAATCGAGTGGGAGAGTTCTCTGAGTTGGGAGGGGGGGATGGTGCACCATACTTACAAAAAGAGACGGGGGTAGACGTTGGTGTAGGAGGTATGCTGGTGTAGCCTCAATAATTAGTTCAGAAAACATTTTCCCACCAAAGGAATTCCCTTCAAGTGCAAATACCACCCACTCCCCCCCCCCCCCAACCATATTTCATTTATCAATCAGAAGTCGACACGTATCTAGGTATGTGTAATGATGGGAGGATGACACGAGTTCGTACGTGTGTCATCACCAGAGAGCTTTCTGTCAGCATCCAGTTTTTCGCCCTTGTGGGGATCCCCGCTCTCATTGGGTACCAAACACAATGAGAGGGGTGTATAACAAAAAAAAATGTTATATATGTTATTATATATATATAATAATAATGTTATTATATATAATAGTAATAATAATATGTGTTATTATATATATATAGAAAAAAATAATAAATAAATAAAAAAAATCTCTATCTGATCCCCAAAAGAGGGGATCAGAATCCAGAAAAAAAAAAGAGATAAAAAAATAAAAAATAAAAAAAAAGCAAAAGAAAAAGAGGAGAGAGAGAGATTGAGAGAGACGGTGAGGGGGAAAAGTTGCAGGGGAAGAGGGAGAGGTCGACACCTCACCCCTCCTCCCCGAAATCCCTCCCCCAAAGCTGCCGGTCTCCCGGCATCTCCCCATCCACCTCGAACCCCTCCCCTCATCAGCCCCCTTTTTTTTTTGTTGTGAGTATAAGGAGCAGCATCGGCTGCTCCGGAAGTGAAAAAAAGAAACGAAAAAAAACAGAGAAAGAAAAGGAGAAAGAAACGAAAAAAAACAGAGAAAAAAAAGAGAGAGAAGAGAAGAAAGAAGAAAGGAGGAGAAGAGGGAGAAGAAAGAAGAAGAAAAAAGGAGAAGGAAGAAGAAAGGAGAAGAAGAGGGAGGAAGAAGGCGGCAGCAGAGGCTGTTGCCACAAAAAAAAATAAAAAACAGAGAAGAAGAAGAAGAAGAAGAAGAAGAAGAAGAAGAAGAAGAAGAAGGAGAAGGAGAAGGAGAAGGAGAAGGAGAAGGAGAAGGAGAAGGAGAAGGAGAAGGAGAAGGAGAAGAAGAAGAAGAAGAAGAAGAAGAAGGAGAAGAAGAAGAAGAAGAAGAAGAAGAAGGAGAAGAAGAAGAAGAAGAAGAAGAAGGGGCAGTGGCAGCAGAGCCGCCGCCGTCGAAGAGAGAAAGGAGGAGCAGCTCTGCTGCTGCTCCAAAGAGAGAAAAATGAAAAAAAACAGAAACAGAGAAGAAGAAGAAGAAGAAGAAGAGAAGAAAGAGAGAGGGAGAAGGAAAAGGAAGGCAGCGGCAGCAGAGCCACCGCCCTTGAAGAGAGAGAAGGAGCAGCTCTGCTGCTGCTCTAGAAAGAAAAAAAACCAGGAAGGGAGAAAAAAAATGGGGGGGGGGAAGGGGAAATCCAGCAAGAAAAAAAAAGGAAGAAAGGGGCGACAGCGTAGCCGCCGCCGCCGCCGTGGAGGTGACAGTACGCAGCCGCCGCCGTAAAGGAAGGAGCAGCTTCCCCTTTTGCCAGCGATCTCGATCGACAGGTATATTTTATTTTTTGTTTTTATTATTATTATTTAGTGATCGGTTGGCTTGTTTTTTGCTTGTTTTGGTCTAGGACGAGTTCCAGTTTGGTTGGGTCAATGTGAGGGCCGGTTTGGATCAGTCTGACCATGTGATAAAAATTTTAATGTGGTTGACCCAACCGCTTGATCTGAATTTTTTGAGGTTTGATCATGACCACATAATTGGGATTTTAATGAGTTCATCTCAACCATTGATTTGGAATTTTTGATGTGATTAAAGTACATCCATTGATCATAAAATTTTAATGTGCATTTTAATATAGTCATTAGATGTGATTTTGAATGATCTGAACCGTTGGATGTTCACCTTAAATGTCTTTGATGAATCTGGACCATCGGATCTTCATCATGGATGCTTAAAATGAATTTGAACCGTTAGATTGTCTTTGGGAGTGATTTAAATGATTTTGAACCATTAGATTATCATTTTGAATGATCTGAACCGTTGGATGTTCACCTTAAATGTCTTAGATGAATCTAGACCATCGGATCTTCATCATGGATGCTTAAAATGAATTTGAACCGCTAGATTATCTTTGGGAGTGATTTAAATGATTCTGAACCATTAGATTATCATTTTGAATGATCTGAACCGTTGGATGTTCACCTTAAATGTCTTTGATGAATCTGGACCATCGGATCTTCATCATGGATGCTTAAAATTAATTTGAACCGTTGGATTGTCTTTTTGAGTATTTTAAATGAATTTGGTCATGTTTATGGTGGTTTAAATATTAAGATTAAACCTTGTTCAAGTTAAACCATGTTTATTTTAATGACCAAGTCCGATTTGTGTGGGAGTGGATTGGTTTGGTTCATTTTGCTTTGGCTTTATGGACCTGGTTTAGGTATAGCATGATTTAGGTTTTGCTTGACCAGAGTTAGAGTTGGTTCTGGTTTGGCTTAGTGTTGTGCTCATGTCTTCTTTTATCTTTTCATCTCATGCCATTTCTTAGGATCAATCTATCTCAGGTAGGGTATGTAGGTCATTTCATTATACATAATACATACTTTTTTTATACATCCTGGTTCTAATTATGGTTTCATGTTTTACACGTTTGATGGTTTCTGCTGTTCTGACATCACATGTATATATAGTTGTTTTCTATTTTTGGTTTTTATCACATGCTTTATTTAATTTCCATCACATGCCTATATGCTTATACATTTGTATGATTTAATTTGAAGGCATCATCCATACCCCCAAGTGGTCTGTGACATCCAATTTTTGATAGATGTATGCTTGGATGCTTGCTTCCCGTGATGTGATTGGTTAGGGGACTCCAATGAGTTCAGCTGCCCTTCGTGGGCCCATTTAGAATGAGCCCACCCAACCCTAGGATTGGATCCAAGAGTGTGGGAAATCATTGTATAAAAAATGTATATTAATGAAAATGTGCGATTGGGTAGATGTATGCATAGGATTGGTGGTCCGACGGATGGTCCACCTAGGCATCCCGAATGTGGGATGCGAGTGAGATTTAGTGTCCCCCGTGTGTGGAGAGCTGAGGCATTTGGCCTTTCCTGAGTGTTGCCACGCGTGTCCATGGCTCGTCAATCCATGTGAACTATGCTTGACCTGATTCTGCAGAGACAGAGGTCTCGAGGGATACGTAGGCTGCGGGGGAGTTTGGTCGCTCCACGTTCGGTCAAATTGAGGTAAGTTCCATGTATTATGAGATTACCTGTAAGACCCTTTCAATCTAACTCGGTCTTACCACCTTGAACCAGGTTTACCCATCATGGTCGAATCAAATGGACCAAGGGCGTGAAGGAGACCGAGATCCCAGGTATCAAATCGACCCAAAAACACTTAAAATAGGGGAAGGGTCGCATACTCAGCTAAGCAGGGTTGGACCTCCCAAAATAGAAAGTCAGACCCTCAGTTTTGAAGGGAGGGTCGGACAGCTTAGGACCCTAGGGTCGACGGGATCATCGACCCTCCCATCGACCCTCGGTTGCCGTAAGAAAATAAAATTAGGAAATTTTCTAATTTTCTATTGGGATTCTTTCCTAATCTCAAAGGGACTTATTTTAGGATGTTCCTACTCTATTTAAAGGACGTCCCTAAGCCACTTTCACTCCTTTCACAACCCTAATTGAATTGAGAGAAAGAGAAGAGAAGGAAAAGAGGAAGAAGAAAGGAAAGGAAGAGAACTTAGTAAAAAGGAGAAGAATTTCAGAGAAAAAGTAATCTTCTCAGGTATTGATACTAATTCCATGAGTTTCTACAGACCTTAGGTTGGTTATTGTTGAGAGTGTGATTTCGGAGAAACCCAAACCATCAATCTATGGTTAGGTTTTCATGGAAAACCATAGGAGAATGCATGAAAACTATTTAGATGGATTATACAAGGTTCCAGACCATGGAATGAATGTTTAATGGAACGTAGAACCAAGCCATAGGACCCCAAACACGAAGAATGGATCAAAGAGAGGGAATTGGACCAAAGTGCACAGAGGGTCGCATCGAGGGTCGATGACCATCCGACCCTAGGTGTTCCTGACCATCGACCCTCAGTGTTTGGGAAGTTCATAATCTGGGGAGGGTCGCACCCAGGGTCGATCAGGACTCCGACCCTACCTCCGACCCTCAGTTAACAGCATGGTTTTTAAATTCAGAATTAATTCTAATTAAATTTTATCGACTTTGTTAGGTCTTCTAGCAATATAATAACATTCTAAAGGTGATTTTAAAGCTTGGAAAAGTATCTATTAGCAAGCTAAGGTGAGGAACCAGAACTCTAAACTAAATTGGCTAATAATAGAAAATGTTTTCTATTTTCTTGAGTCCTATGCCATGCTTGATTCTATGCGAATATGTTTGTAATGTGCATACAGCATGCCATCCAATATTTTTATTATTTGTTCATGCATATTTACTTTATTGTTTATAACATGATGATGATGATGATGATGATTGGAATAGGCATGTGCTTATATGTGTGTGGTTGATGTACTTGATGCGAGAGAATATCAGGGGAGGTGTGATGAGAACGTCAATAAACGTTAACCTTTGGTGGGTCTCAGCCTTTTAGCTCTATCTCTAACTCAAGTCTTGTGAATTGCCATCGTCGTATCGCCATTACTTTAGTAGAACTATTATGTCGTAGAGTATCAGGGGAGGTGGTCTCGGTCCTTGTAGTCTCTGACTCTACCGGGGGGCCTTAGCTCTATCTCTATGGACATTCTGAGGGATGCTGGGGTGAGGCCTTGGGCACACTTTTTGGCATTAGGATTGGTTAGTTGCGAGCCCAGTTTGCAGCCCTCGCCAACAGGGGCTTACGTGTTGGTATGGCACTATATAGCAATAAACGTAACCTTTGTTATATAATATTCATGATTGGGTGCATGTGAATTAACGATAAACGTGATCTTCGGGTAACGTCACACACTCGTGTATAGAGGCGGGGTCAATAAACGCGACCTTTGACTACCTAAACATTTCTATTGCATACTCCAAACTTTAAACTGGACCAAAGATATAAATTGATTTGCATGCATATGTATTATTGCATTGTTTTGGCTACTCATTGAGCCGTGATGTGTGCTCACCCCTCGACGTCGAATATTTTTAGTTGATGATGCAGGTTATACCGTTGAAGACTATGTGAATGCGTCTGCGTACGAGAACGTGGCAGCGATGGAAGCTGAAGCTGAAGTGGATACACACGACTCCTCTTGCGAGTGCAACTCGTGTGTATTTGATTAGATAATTTATAGGTTTCTTTATTGGATTTATTAAGACATGTATTTGGTACTTAAATATTTATGTCTCAGTTGAAAACAGAATAATTTGCTATTAAATTATTAATATCATCTTAGTTTCTCAGTTCATGTTATTATAAAACTTCCGCTGTTGTGTATTTACTCTTATTATGATTATGGATTTGTGTAAGTTTAGATAACGCGGGGATAGCCTATTTGAGATCCTGGTTGAACCGTTGGTTTATTAGCGGTTCATCACATCATTCTGAATAGTACAGAATTGGGGTGTGACAACTTGGTATCAGAGCATCTCAGGCCTTGTCCGCTGAACTAGCATACATTCAAGACAATTATGAACTGAGTTAGGATAAATTAAAAGCTTTAATACAAACAAACCATAAGCACCTCTGTTGGTTGAGACAGAAATTTAACAAGATGATAATGTACATATAAAAGGTGAAACCATATATACACACTTAAACAGAAAGAGAAGACCAAAAATTATCCTGATAAACCAATAATATAGGGTATTATCTATAAGTTGGGTAGTATTTAAGTATACAAGTGACATAGTACTGTAGCAAGAAGGGAGCTTCTATAGAGCAGAAAATTGGAATACCGAGATAGTACTCACAAGATGTGAAACTCGATGTAAGACAGATGAAGAAGGAAAATGGCTAGTAATGCCAAAACCCCTGTAGAGATAAAGAAAAAGATCTCGGGCTAAATCCAAACAGAGATAAGAGGATAATGGCCATGTAAGTAGATATGTTTATATAGGATGTGGTGCATTATTGACTTACTCTTATGATTATAGAGGATGCACATACTTGATTTTAATTCTCGTACCTTGACAGGATACCTTCTTGATTTAACCTGTTAATTGGAGTTATAGATATTGTTTCTTTAGTCTTAGTCCTGATTATACCAATCTGAACCACTCTCATGATCAACAACATGAACAGAGATATGAACTGAATGAACAGTTAAATATTTAATCATGTTGAGCGTACATCTTTTCGATTTACACCTGATTTATTGATGTACGAAATTTTCTCCAGATTATACCTGATTTACTGATGTGCAAAATCTTTCTCCAGATTTACTCCTGTAGTGCCTCGACCAATGGCATTATATATTCAATAGAACCTGTAACCATGAGGTTAAGAACTGTAAAGCCTCTATTTCCATGCATTTGGACCACCGTGCAACTTAACGATCTTTTGATGCCGGTTGGATTACCACAGATTTACTCCTTATTCTTTAAATCTAGGTTCACTAGAGTCGAGACCCATATACAAGAGATTGGCTCTCGAAAAGCAAGTGTTGTCATTATGCTAAATTGAAAGAAGGAAGTGAATTGCTTTTGGAGGAACATTCTAATTTATACACTCTCTGACCTTGTTGATAAAGATGTTTAGTGATAATGAAATCATTGGAAGAAAGATGATTGGATTCAGACTAAATACTATAGCCAATGAACCTCAGATGAAGTAATGGAGAATCTATTTTGAGATTTCTAAATGGGTGGATATGAGTCATGTCTATAAAAGAATGCATGAGCAAAAATTAGAATTATCAAGAGTAGCCAGTAAGGAAATAGATAGCACTCGAGTAGAGTTAAAGAGGGTTATATCGGTATGAATTTTGACAAGGTAGAAGATTCCTAAAGGCAAATTTAAGAATGGATACACGGATAAGTCATGGCATAAGTAGTACTCGATTTAATACAATGATAATTGAGTTATGCCCAATGTTGAGGGATATGATTAAGTAAAGACCAAATAGTTTGGCTGAATTAATGAATTTATAAGCATATACCCTAATGCTTATAGATAGACTTGGGATATGAAGTAACAATCACAAGATTTTTCGAGGTATATGGAAGAGAGAGCAAGGTAGACAACAAGGATAAAAGAAATACAAGCTAATGAGTGCAATATGAGATTCTGATGATAGTCTTTGAAAAATCAAAAGAGATGAAGGAACTAGACAAGCTCTTAAGACCTTATACCTGGAGCCGCACTAGTGTCAAAAGCACCTTATAGAATGGCTCCTACGAAACTGAAGGAATTAAAAGTGCAACTACAAGAACTGCTGGACAAGGGTTATATTCGACCCAGTATATCACCATGGGGGGCACCGGTGTTGTTCGTAAAGAAGAAGGATGGTAGCGTTCGATTATGCATCGACTATCGGGAGTTGAATAAACTGACAATCAAGAACCGATACCCACTACCTCGGATCGATGACTTGTTCGATCAGTTACAAGGAGTGAAAGTATTTTCTAAGATCGATCTTCGATCGGGCTATCATCAGTTGAAGATTAAAGAAGGTGATATTCCGAAGACAGCTTTTAGGACCAGATATGGACATTATGAATTTTTGGTTTTGTCTTTCGGATTAACTAATGCACTGGCAACGTTCATGGAACTTATGAACCGAGTTTTCCACGATATGTTGGATACGTCGGTCATAGTATTTATTGATGATATATTGGTATATTCCAAGGACAAGGAAACCCATATCAAGAACCTAAACGCAGCCCTACAACGTTTAAGGAAAGAGAAGCTATATGCCAAATTTTCCAAGTGCGAGTTTTGGCTAAGTGAAGTTGCCTTTCTAGGCCATGTAGTGTCCGCTGAAGGAATCAAAGTGGACCCCAGCAAGATCGAGGCTATTGTGAAGTGGGAAGCACCAAAGAGCGTTTCAAAAATCAGAAGTTTTCTGGGTCTAGCTGGTTATTATCGGAGATTCATAGAAGACTATTCTCAGATTGTCATACCTCTCACCAGTTTGACTAAGAAAGGTGAAAAGTTTGTGTGGACCGATAAATGTGAGAAGAGTTTCCAAACGCTGAAGTCCAGATTGATATCCGCCCCGATTTTGACTATTCCTATTCCAGGACAGACGTTTACCATATACACTGATGCGTCGGGATTGGGATTGGGATTGGGATGTGTACTTATGCAAGGAGAGCAAGTGACTGCTTATGCTTCAAGACAGTTGAAGGTACATGAGAAAAACTACCCCACTCATGATTTGGAGTTAGCGGCAGTAGTACATGCTGTCAAGATATGGAGACATTACTTATACGGAGACAAATTTCAGATTAAGTCGGACCATAAAAGTCTTACTTATTTATTTAATCAGAAGGAGTTGAATATGAGACAAAGAAGATGGCTAGAACTATTGAAAGACTATGATTGTGATATCCAGTATCATCCGGGAAAAGCGAACGTAGTAGCGGATGCATTAAGCAGAAAAGCAATGATAAAATCTCAAGGAGAAGTTAGCACGACTGCAGCAATGTGTACTACCGGAATGATATTCAATCACGGCAACGAGCAGTATGTGATAGATACAATGGATGGATCAGCCAACCAAGGGTTTATTCATCGGTTTTCGAATATGTTCGCAGCATTGAAGATTATACCGGATATAGTGGGTGAAGTGAAGACAGCTATCAAAGCAGATCATTATCTGAGAACAGTACAAGAAGATATTGAGAAAGGTAGGACCAACCCTGAGTTCACCTTGGATGACGAGAAGGTACTGAGATACAAAGGAAGAATATGTGTACCTGAAACAGAAAGTGCAGACATTAGACACCGACAGATGAAGGAAGCCCATACCACCATCTATTCGATACATCTTGAAAGTACAAAAATGTATCATGATCTAAAGAAACTATATTGGTGGAGGGGAATGAAAGTAGATGTAGCTAAGTTCGTGTCTCAATGCCTAAATTGTCAGAAAGTAAAGGCTGAACGACAAAGACCCGTAGGACTGTTACAGCCATTACCGGAACCATCATGGAAATGGGACTGCATCACTATGGACTTCGTCACGGGACTACCATTGACTCCTCGAGTAGTTGACGCAGTTTGGGTGATTGTGGACCGTCTGACTAAAACAGCTCGCTTCATACCTATACGACCTCAGTATACACTGGAAAGGTTAGCGAAGCTGTATGTGGATAATATTGTCCGATTACATGGTGTTCCAAAAAGCATTGTGTCGGATAGAGATCCACGATTTACTTCCAAATTTTGGGAAGGTTGCATGTAAGACCCGTGTCAAACTAACCCGGTCTTACCACCTTGAACCAGGTTCACCCATCATGGTCGAGGCAATTGAACCAAGGGCGTGAAGGAGAGCGAGATCCCAGGTATCAAATCGACCCAAAAACACTTAAAATAGAGCAAGGGTCGCATACCCAGCTAAACAGGGTCGACCCTCTCAAATTAAAAACTCAGACCCTGAAAAATGGACAGAGGGTCGGACAGTGTCAGACCACAGGGTCGACGGGATCATCGACCCTCTAATCGACCCTCACTTACTATCGAGTCTGAAATTAGGAAATTTCCTAATTTTTTATTGGGATTCTTTCCAAATCTCAATGGGACTATTATAGGACATTCCTATTCTATTTAAAGGATGTCCCTAAGCCACTTTCACTCCTTTCACAACCCTAATTGAATTGAGTGAAAGAGAGAAGAAGGAAAAGAGGAAGAAAAGAGGCAAGGAAGAAGACTTAGCAAAAAGGAGAAGAAATTCCAGAGAAAAGTAATCTTCTCAGGTATGGATACTAATTCCATGAGTTTCTACAGACCTTAGATTAGATATGGTTGAGTGTAGGATTTCGGAGAAACCCAAACCATCCATCCATGGTTAGGTTGTCATGGAAAAACCTAGGATAATGCATAAAAGCCATCTAGGAGGATGAATCATGGTTTCAGACCATGGAATGAATGTTTAACGGAATGTAGAAGCAAGCCATAGGACCCCAAACATGAAGAATGAACTAAAAACTGGAAGTTGGACCTGATTGCACAGAGGGTCGCACACAGGGTCGATAGACCCATCGACCCTATGCACCTTGACCATCGACCCTCAGCATTCCGGAAGTTCAGACAGAGGACAGGGTCGATAGACCCATCGACCCTATGCATTCTGAGCATCGACCCTCTGATCGACCCTTAGCTAACAGCATGGTTTTTAAATTGGAAATTAATTCTAATTAAATTTTATCGACTTTGTTAGGTTTGCTAGCAATATAATAACAATATAAAGGTGATTCTAAAGCTTGGAAAAACATCCTATAGCAAACTAAGGTGAGGAACCTTAACACCAAACTAAATTGTTTTATAAGAAACTATTTTCTATTTCTTGAGTCCTATGCTACGCTTGATCCTATGCGAATACGTTTGTAATGTGCATACAGCATGCCATCCAATATTTCTATTATTTGTTCATGCATATTTACTTTATTGTTTATAACATGATGATGATGATGATGATGATAGGAATAGGCATGTGCTTGTATGTGTGTGGTTGATGTGCTTGATGCGAGCGAGTATCAGGGGAGGTGTGATGAGGACGTCAATAAACGTAACCTTTGGCGGGGCTCAGCACTTTAGCTCTATCTCTAACTCAAGTCTTGTGCATTGGCATCGTCGTATCGCCATTACTTTAGCAGAACTATTATGTCGTAGAGTATCAGGGGAGGTGGTCTCGGTCCTTGTAGTCTCTGACTCTACCGGGGGGCCTTAGCTCTATCTCTATGGGCATTCTGAGGGATGCTGGGGTGAGGACTTGGATACACTGTTTGGCGTTAGGATTGGTTAGTTGCGAGCCCAGTTTGCAGCCCTCGCCAATAGGGGCTTACGTGTTGGTATGGCACTATATAGCAATAAACGTAACCTTTGTTATATAATGTTCATGGTTGGGTGCATGTGAGTTGACGATAAACGTGATCTTCAGGTAACGTCACACACTCGTGTGTAGAGGCGGAGTCAGTAAACGCGACCTTTGGCTACCTCAACCTTTCTATAGGATACTGCAAACTTTAAACCGGACCAAAGATATAAATTGACTTTTTGCATGCATATGTAATGTTGCATTGTTTTGGCTACTCACTGAGCCATGTTGTGTGCTCACCCCTCGACGTCGAAGATTTTTAGTTGATGATGCAGGTTTCACAGTTGAAGACTATATGAACGCGTCTGCGTACGGGAATATAGCAGCAATGGACGCTGGAGCTGAAAATGATACACACGACTCCTCTTGCGAGTGCAACTCGTGTGTATTTGATTAGATATTTTTATAGGTTTCTTTTATTGAATTTAATAGAGACTTGTATTTGATATTTTAATATTTATGTCTTAGTTGAAAATAGAATAATTTGCTATTAAATTAATGATATCATCTTAGTTGCTCAGTTCATTTTATAATAGATT
The DNA here is from genome assembly GCA_028583415.1 of Protea cynaroides. NCBI lineage: Eukaryota > Viridiplantae > Streptophyta > Magnoliopsida > Proteales > Proteaceae > Protea > Protea cynaroides. The sequence continues at coordinate 83,068,825 of CM053268.1, forward strand.
TTCCGCTATTGTGTATTACTCTGATTATGATATTGAGTGTGTGAAAGTTTGGATAAAATAGGGATAGCCTACTCGAGATCCTGGTTGAACCGTTGGTTTATTAGCGGTTCATCACACCATTCTGGTTAGACCAAAATTTGGGGTGTGACAACTTGGTATCAGAGCTTCTCAGGCCTTGCCCGCTAAACTAACATATATTCGAGACAAATATGAACTGAGATAGAATAAATTAAAAGTTTTAATATAAACACACTGTAAGCACAAGTGATGATTGAGACCAAATTTAAAAGAGAATAATATATCTATTAAAGGGGAAACAACTTACATACAATGAGAGAGAGAAATAGAATGTATATACATAATGAAAGCAGAGTACGTTCCACAACCCGGACGGTTACTCGTAGTACAAGAAAGAAAAATAAAAGTACAATCGGGAAGCCGGAGGCGAAGGAGGAGGCGGTGCCTCACGGTCTCTGTCGTAGTCCTCGGCGTAGACCCTAGTCAACCAGGGCTATCTAAGTCCGGGTCGTCGTAGACTAGCCGTGAGACCGGCTATCCTCCGATCGGTCGCCGCACGCCGCACCTCTAGGAGCTCTCCCATCCGAGAGCATCCGATGCGTCTCTGAGCAGCCAACAGCTCATCCATCCTCAAATCAGATCTGCGCTGAGCATCCCTGAGCTCACGCAATATCTCCATTATATCAGAAGGTGGATGCGAATGACCAGCCTCATGAGAAGGACCGGTCTCCGGTGTAGGAGCCGCCGCAGTAAAAGTACCAACTCCATCCGCCTGTGTGGGTGATGGCGGGGGTATCGCGTCGACATCCATATACATACGATCATCATCGTCGATCGGATCCCCCCGAGCCCTAGCAGCAGCCTCAGCATCAGCCACCTCAACCCGAGTGTGAGGGCGCACCATCGTGTTCCTCTCATCATCGCTAACCTGAGCGTCTCGAAGTCCCATCTTGCATATAGCCTCCCAATCTAGAGGCGACGAGAAGGTCTTCTCCTGAATCGTCTCATCAACCAAGTCCACCCCCAGACGTATCAGTAAAGTGGTAATCATGCGTCCATAGGGTAGATTTCCCCTATGACCGGACAATGTAGCATTGATCATCGTTCGCATGATGATGTAAGGAAGACAGACGGGCTGATGAGTGCATATACTGTAGATCAAAAACAGGGTCAGCTGAGACACCCTCTCATAATGCCCACTCTGCGGGATCGGGTTATCTTTGAATGATCCTACAGAACACCCGTGGAGCCAGACGCAAGTAGCACGCCCTCATCTGCCAGCGATCGGGCTGTAGTAACTGACTATCAATCTCGGCCCGCAACAACGTCTCAATAAAGTCATGCTCACCAGGTGCACAGTACACCATAGGACCGTCATATGGAATGCCCAACAGATCGGCCAGCTACCGATAATCAAAAGAAATCTGCACCCCCTTGACATAGCTAGTAATGCGCAACTCCTGACCAAGCTCCACATCGTTGTGGTTTCCCACAATCTGAAGGTTCTGATGAGAACTGGCGCACTAACTCTGGATGTGTGCACGCATCGTATGTGATGACAGGGAGCCACCCCATATCACCAAAAGCTCTCTCTACATTGAACAAGGCTAGCTCAGCCAGGTTCACCATACGACCCCCTTCTACTTTCTTGCCTGTATAGTAGGCATACTGTGCCTCGGCTTCATTGGAGCGGAAGCGAAGCGGATCACGAACTCTGGGTACTTTGGTACGAACCATAGTATCTGCAGATAAGAAAGAAAAAGGAAAACAAGGAGTTAATAGGATAAAAATTTAAAAATCGGGCATTATAATGACGTAAGTTGGTCAAAAGCCTCACTTTTCACCCATACAAGTGGGTAGGAGGACTGACGTAAGTTCCAACACATCACACAACAGTTGAACAAAAGGAAATTCTAACGGACAAGGTCCAATTTGAAGGAATTGCAAGAAATCAAGAAATTTTGACAAATTAGGGCAAAAAGAGAAAAATTTAAGTTTCTCGATAACCAACCGATGAAACTCAAAAATTTTTGAGGGCTTTCGTTCCTTAAGACACCAACAACAAAAGCCCCCAATAAAAATCGAATTTTTACGGTTGGAAAAAGTTTAATTTGAAAAATACAAGTTAAATGAGTAAAAACCTAGAAATAAAAACCTAAAAACAGGTAAAGTTGGGAAAGTATACCTGTAGAGGTGATGTGGATGTCGAAACTCGGACTAAGAATGATCCACAACAGTGAAGTAGCACTGTAGCAACTCGGAGAGAAGAGACGAGTCGAAACGGGAGGGAAATAATAGAAAATGACCCAAAATCGGACTTTAAAAATCTGATTTTTGGTCAGAGGGTCGGACAACTCGACCAGGGCCATCGACCCTCTGATCGACCCTCTAATCGACCCTCTGCTCTCGGGAATCTGACAGAAACTATAGGGTCAGACATTAAGGGTCTGACATACCATCGACCCTGTACAGAAAAGATAGTATTTTTTTTTATAAAATGAGCTCGAATTGGAATTGATTATTGGTTAACATGCCTACATGACATATACATGATTTCTCACCTATTTTGATAATTTTAAGGCACCACCAATCATCAAAAAGAATTATGTCTGGACGTAGAGTGACCTGACAGACCCGAAACACAGTCCCACCACCACCACCGGCGGATGAGACTAATCAAGAGAACAATTATGCACAGGGTAATCCCGAACCGGCAAACCCTACAAATTTGCCACCACCACCACCAGAGCTAACAACAGTGGTGATGAATCTGGCACAACAACTACAACAAATGCAACACGCACAAGCTCAAATGCAGGTTGCAATGGGAGTTATGTTTCAAGCCACTCAGGCTGCAACCATGCACACTGGGCAAGCTAGTGCAGCACCAGTGGGTAATCACCCAGCTCAACAGACACCTCAACAACCGGCTGCACCAATTCCAGTGCAAGCCCCAGAAGCAGCCCAAGGGAACTACCAGTATCCACCCTATGTGTTTAGGGCAAACCCCCAAAACCAACTGGATCACTCCCGACTAGTAGAGAGATTTCTGAAGATGAAACCTAAGGAATTCAACGGTAAACCGTCTGATCCATTGTGGCCAGCACACTGGATAGACGAGATGGAGAGAAATTTTCTTATGATGACTATTTCAGAAGAAGAGAAAGTATTATGTGCCACCTTCATGCTCAAAGGCGACGCAGACCATTGGTGGAAATCCACAAAAACATACTTATTGACCAAACATGCCCTACTGACATGGGCTATATATAAAGAAGCGTTCTTCGAGAAATATTTCCCACGAAGCTTCAGAGACTCAATGGAGAAAGAGTTCCTGAGTTTGTACCAGGGACAGATGACCGTAGATGCATATCAACAGCGCTACGAAGAACTATTTTTCTTCGCACCGGCGAGTATGCAAGAAGAAGATACAAAAACCCGTAGGTTCGTCGCGGGACTAAGAGGAAGCATAAGGGAAAATGTTCTGGGCTTAAAGAAGAAGATTTACAACGAAGCTATCCAGATCGCTCGAGTAATTGAATCGAGCCAGAAGGAGAGCTATTTCTCCCAGAACCGAGGAATCAAGAGACCAGCCAGAAAAACCTACAACGGACGCAATAACAAGACGTATAAACCTTTTCGTCCTCAGAATTTGGCTACTCCATCGAAGTCTACTTCAGCAGCTCAACCACAGCCAAAGTCAAATTTTGAAGTCCAGAAGTGCTTTAACTGCAACCAACCAGGGCATATGGCAAGAGAGTGCCCCTGTCACATCAGAAGATGCTGCCGCATCGCCCGATGTGGTCACAGGTATGACCAAAACTTTCAAGATTTTAATTACATTGATTGAGCATGTAGACTAAGTAAAAACAAATCACAGGTATCGTACCTATCAATGGCATACCCGCCAGAGTACTCTTTGATTCAGGAGCTACTCATTCATTTATATCTGTGTCGTTTGGAAAGAAGACCAAATTGCCCATCAAAACATTAGACTACAAATTACTTGTACGGTCACCGATGGGATTAGAAGTGGAATTAAAGAAAGGTTATGGACCATGTCCAGTTCTCATTGGAGAGCAGACTTTAGATGCAACCTTGATACAACTTGAGATGGCAGACTTTGATGTCATCTTGGGAATGGACTGGTTAGCTCGGCATTCTGCAAATCTGTTATGCGCCGAAAAGAAGCTAACATTTAAAGATAAAGAAGGAGCAGAATTCAGTTTCTTGGGAACCAAACTTCCCGGGAGACGAAAGCTCATACTCTCAGCATTTAAGGCTAAGAAGTTCCTTGAGAAAGGGGCGGTCCGATATCTAGTATCAGTGGTCGACCTAACCAAGGACGTGCCACGAATGGAAGATATTGATGTCGTGCGAGATTTTCCCGATGTATTTCCAGAGGAACTACCCGGATTACCACCCGACCGAGCCACAGAGTTTGTAATAGACCTTCTACCCGGAGCCGCACCCGTATCAAAAGCATCTTATAGGATGGCTCCTACTGAACTGAAGGAATTAAAAGTGTAATTACAAGAACTGCTGGATAAGGGTTATATTAGACCCAGTATATCTCCATGGGGAGCACCGGTGTTGTTCGTAAAGAAGAAGGATGGTAGCGTTCGATTATGTATCGACTATCGAGAGTTGAATAAATTGACCATCAAGAATCGATACCCACTACCTAGGATCGATGACTTGTTCGATAAGGGAGCAAAAGTATTTTCAAAGATCGATCTTCGATCGGGCTATCATCAGCTGAAGATTAAAGAAGGTGACATTCCGAAGACAGCTTTCAGGACAAGATACGGACATTATGAATTCTTAGTAATGTCATTCGGATTAACTAATGCACCGGCAACGTTCATGGAACTTATGAACCAAGTTTTCCACAATATGCTGGATACGTCGGTTATAGTATTTATTGATGACATATTGGTATACTCCAAGGACAAGGAAACCCATGTCAAGAACCTAAACGTATCCCTACAACGTTTAAGGAAAGAGAAGTTATACGCCAAATTTTCTAAGTGTGAGTTTTGGCTAAGTGAAGTCGCCTTTCTAGACCATGTAGTATCCGCCGAAGGAATCAAAGTGGACCCCAGCAAAATCGAGGCTATTGTGAAGTGGGAAGCACCAAAGAGCGTTTAAGAAATTAGAAGTTTGCTGGGTCTAGCTGGTTATTATCGGAGATTCGTAGAAGACTATTCTCGAATTGTCGTACCTCTTACCAGTTTGACCAAGAAAGGAGAAAAATTTGTATGGACGGATAAGTGTGAAAAGAATTTTCAAACACTGAAGATCAGATTGATATCCGCTCCGATTTTGACTATTCCGATCCCAGGACAGATATTTACCTTATATACCGATGCGTCGGGATTGGGATTAGGATGTGTGCTTATGCAAGGAGAGCAAGTGATTGCCTATGCCTCGAGACAATTGAAGGTACATGAGAAAAATTACCCCACTCATGATTTGGAGTTAGCGGCAGTAGTACATGCTGTCAAGATATGGAGACACTACCTATACGGAGAGAAATTCCAGATTAAGTCGGACCATAAAAGTCTTACTTATTTATTTAATCAGAAGGAGTTGAATATGAGACAAAGAAGATGGCTGGAACTATTGAAAGACTATGATTGTGATATCCAGTATCATCCAGGAAAAGCGAACGTAGTAGCAGATGCATTGAGCAGAAAAGCAATGATAAAATCTCAAGGAGAAGTTAGCATGACTGCGGCAATGTGCACTACCGGAATGGTATTCAATCACGGCAACGAGCAGTATGTGATAGATACAACGGATGAATCAGCTAACCAAGGGTTTATTCATCGGTTTTTGAATATGTTCGCGGCATTGAAGATTATACCGGATATAATGGATGAAGTGAAGACAGCTATCCAAGCAGATCCTTATCTGAGAACAGTACAAGAAGACATTGAGAAAGGTAGGACTAACCCTGAGTTCACCTTGGATGAAGAAAAAGTGTTGAAATACAAAGGAAGAATATGTGTACCCGAAACAGAAAGTGTGGACATTAGACACCGACTGATGAAAGAAGCTCATACCACCATCTATTCGATACATCCTGGAAGTACAAAAATATATCATGATCTAAAGAAACTATATTGGTGGAGGGGAATGAAAGCAGATGTAGCTAAGTTCGTGTCTCAATGCCTAAATTGTCAGAAAGTAAAGGCTGAACGACAAAGACCCACAGGACTGTTACAGCCGTTACCGGAACCAGCATTGAAATGGGACTGCATCACTATGGACTTTGTCATAGGACTACCATTGACTCCTCGAGTAGTTGACGCAGTTTGGGTGATTGTAGACCGTCTGACAAAAATAGCTCGTTTCATACCTATACGACCTCAGTATACACTGGAAAGGTTAGCGAAGCTGTATGTGGATAATATTGTTCGCTTACACGGTGTACCAGAAAGCATTGTGTCTGATAGAGATCCCCAATTTACTTCCAAGTTTTGGGAAGGACTACAAAAGGCTATGGGTACAACATTAAAGTTCAATACGGCATTCCATCCACAGACAGATGGACAGTCGGAGCGTACAATTCAGATTCTAGAAGATATGCTACGAGCATGTGTAATTGATTTCAAGGGATCATGGGATGAAAAATTACCATTGATCGAGTTCGCTTATAATAATAGCTATCAGGCTACTATACAGATGTCACCTTATGAAGCACTGTATGGAAGAAAGTGTCGAACTCCTTTGTTTTGGAATGAAATTGGAGAACGTAGTATTGTTGGACCGGAATTCGTTGAAGAAACTTGTCGAGTGGTCGACATTATCAAGGAAAGAGTAAGAACAGCTCAGAACCGTCAGAAGCAATACGCAGATACTCGACGAAGAGATCTAGAGTTCACCGTAGGTGATAAAGTATTTTTGAAGGTATCGCCTATGCAAGGATTGAAAAGGTTCGGACAAAAAGGGAAACTAAGTCCAAGATATGTCGGGCCATATGAAATTCTGGCTAAGCGTGGAAAAGTAGCTTATCAGTTAGCACTACCACCATCTATGTCAAGCGTGCATGACGTATTTCACATTTCCTTATTGAAGAAATATGTCAAAGACCCAACGCATGTTTTGACAGTGGATTTACCAGAATTGACCGATGATTTGACATTTGAAGTAACACCAACGGAAATCACTAGTCGAAAGGTTCAACGTCTACGCAACAGAGATATCTACTATGTTAAGGTCACATGGAAAAGTAGAGACATGGAAGAAGTTACTTGGGAAGAAGAAAATGCTATGCGGAAGCAATACCCTCACTTATTTGATTCAGAAGGTACGTCCAATTTCGAGGACGAAATTTTTATAAGTTGGGGGGAGTTGTAACACCCGTGTCAAACTAACCTTGTCTTACCACCTTGAACCAGGTTCACCCATCATGGTCGAGGCAATTGAACCAAGGGCGTGAAGGAGAGCGAGATCCCAGGTATCAAATCAACCTAAAAACACTTAAAATAGAGCAAGGGTCGCATACCCAGCTAAACCAGGTCGACCCTCTCAAATTAGAAACTCGAGACCCCGGAAAATGGACGGAGGGTCGGACGGTGTCGAACCACAGGGTCGACGGGATCATCGACCCTCTAATCGACCCTTACTTACTGCCGAGTCTGAAATTAGGAAATTTCCTAATTTTCGATTGGGATTCTTTCCAAATCTCATGGGACTATTATAGGACATTCCTATTCTATTTAAAGGACGTCCCTAAGCCACTTTCACTCCTTTCACAACCCTAATTGAATTGAGAGAAAGAGAGAAGAAGGAAAAGAGGAAGAAAAGAGGCAAGGAAGAAGACTTAGCAAAAAGGAGAAGAAATTCCAGAGAAAAGTAATCTTCTCAGGTATGGATACTAATTCCATGAGTTTCTACAGACCTTAGATTAGATATGGTTGAGTGTAGGATTTCGGAGAAACCCAAACCATCCATCCATGGTTAGGTTGTCATGGAAAAACCTAGGATAATGCATGAAAGCCATCTAGGAGGATAAATCATGGTTTCAGACCATGGAATGAATGTTTAATGGAATGTGGAAGCAAGCCATAGGACCCCAAACATGAATAATGAACTAAAAACTGGAAGTTGGACCTGATTGCACAGAGGGTCGCACACAGGGTCGATAGACCCATCGACTCTATGCACCTTGACCATCGACCCTCAGCATTCGGGAAGTTCAGACAGAGGACAGGGTCGATAGACCCATCGACCCTATGCATTCTGAGCATCGACCCTCTGATCGACCCTCAGTTAATAGCATGGTTTTTAAATTGGAAATTAATTCTAATTAAATTCTATCGACTTTGTTAGGTTTGCTAGCAATATAATAACAATATAAAGGTGATTCTAAAGCTTGGAAAAACATCCTATAGCAAACTAAGGTGAGGAACCTTAACACCAAACTAAATTGGTTAATAAGAAACTGTTTTCTATTTCTTGAGTCCTATGCTATGCTTGATCCTATGCGAATATGTTTGTAATGTGCATACAGCATGCCATCCAATATTTCTATTATTTGTTCATGCATATTTACTTTATTGTTTATAACATGATGATGATGATGATGATGATAGGAATAGGCATGTGCTTGTATGTGTGTGGTTGATGTGCTTGATGCGAGCGAGTATCAGGGGAGGTGTGATGAGGACATCAATAAACGTAACCTTTGGCGGGTCTCAGCACTTTAGCTCTATCTCTAACTCAAGTCTTGTGAATTGGCATCATCGTATCGCCATTACTTTAGTAGAACTATTATGTCGTAGAGTATCAGGGGAGGTGGTCTCGGTCCTTGTAGTCTCTGACTCTACCGGGGGACCTTAGCTCTATCTCTATGGGCATTCTGAGGGATGCTGGGGTGAGGCCTTGGATATACTGTTTGGCATTAGGATTGGTTAGTTGCGAGCCCAGTTTGTAGCCCTCCCCAATAGGGGCTTACGTGTTGGTATGGCACTATATAACAATAAACGTAACCTTTGTTATATAATGTTCATGGTTGAGTGCATGTGAGTTGACAATAAACGTGATCTTCGGGTAACATCACACACTCGTGTATAGAGGCGGAGTCAATAAACGTGACCTTTGGCTACCTCAACCTTTCTATATCATACTACAAACTTTAAATCGGACCAAAGATATAAATTGACTTTTTGCATGCATATGTAATGTTGCATTGTTTTGGCTACTCACTGAGCCGTGTTGTGTGCTCACCCCTCGACGTCGAATATTTTTAGTTGATGATGCAGGTTACACAGTTGAAGACTATATGAACGCGTCTGCGTATGGGAATATAGCAGCAATGGACGCTGGAGCTGAAGATGATACACACGATTCCTCTTGCGAGTGCAACTCGTGTGTATTTGATTAGATATTTTTATAGGTTTCTTTTATTGAATTTAATAGAGACTTGTATTTGATATTTAAATATTTATGTCTCAGTTGAAAACAGAATAATTTGCTATTAAATTAATGATATCATCTTAGTTGCTCAGTTCATTTTATTATAGATTTTCCGCTATTGTGTATTATTCTGATTATGATATTGAGTGTGTGAAAGTTTGGATAAAACGGGGATAGCCTACTCGAGATCCTGGTTGAACCGTTGGTTTATTAGCGGTTCATCACACCATTCTGGTTAGAACAAAATTTGGGGTGTGACATTGCAAAAGGCTATGGGTACAACGTTGAAGTTCAGTACTGCATTCCACCCACAGACAGATGGACAGTCGGAGTGTACAATTCAGATTCTAGAAGATATGCTACGAGCATGTGTAATTGATTTCAAGGGATCATGGGATGAAAGATTACCATTGATTGAGTTCTCTTATAACAATAGCTATCAGGGTACTATACAGATGTCACCTTATGAAGCACTGTATGGCAGGAAGTTTCGAACTCCTTTATTTTGGAATGAAGTTGGAGAACATAGTATTGTTGGACTGGAATTTGTTAAAGAGACCTGTCGAGTGGTCGATGTCATCAAGTAAAGAGTAAAAACAGCTCAGAACCGTCAGAAGCAATATGCGGATACTCGACGAAGAGATCTGGAGTTCGCTGTAGGTGATAAAGTATTTATGAAGGTATCGCCCATGCGAGGATTGAAGAGGTTCAGACAGAAAGGGAAACTAAGTCCAAGATATGTCAGGCCGTATGAAATTCTAGCTAAGTGTGGAAAAGTGGCTTATCAGTTAGCACTACCACCATCTATGTCAAGTGTGCATGACGTATTTCACATTTTCCTATTGAAGAAGTATGTCAAAAACCCAACGCATGTTTTGACAGTGGATTTGCCAAAATTGACTGATGATTTGACATTTGAAGTAACACCAACAGAAATCACTAGTCGAAAGGTTCAACGTCTACGCAACAGAGATATCTACTATGTTAAGGTCACATGGAAAAGTAGAGACATGGAAGAAGTTACATGGGAAGAAGAAAATGCCATGCAGAAGCAATACCCTCACTTGTTTGATTCAGAAGGTACGTATAATTTCGAGGACAAAATTTTTATAAGTTGGGGGAGTTGTAAGACCCGTGTCAATCTAACCCGGTCTTACCACCTTGAACCAGGTTTACCCATCATGGTCGAGTCAAATGGACCAAGGGCATGAAGGAGATCGAGATCACTGGTATCAAATCGACCCAAAAACACTTAAAATAGGGGAAGGGTCGCATACCCAGCTAAGCAGGGTCAGACCTCCCAAAATAGAAAGTCAGACCCTCAGTTTTGAAGGGAGGGTCGGACATCTTAGGACCCTAGGGTCGACGGGATCATCGACCCTCCCATCGACCCTCGGTTGCCGTAAGAAAATAAAATTAGGAAATTTCCTAATTTTCGATTGGGATTCTTTCCTAATCTCAAAGGGACATATTTTAGGATGTTCCTACTCTATTTAATGGACGTCCCTAAGCCACTTTCACTCCTTTCACAACCCTAATTGAATTGAGAGAAAGAGAAGAGAAGGAAAAGAGGAAGAAGAAAGGCAAGGAAGAGAACTTAGCAAAAAGGAAAGAATTTCAGAGAAAAAGTAATCTTCTCAGGTATGGATACTAATTCCATGAGTTTCTACAGACCTTAGGTTAGTTATTGTTGAGAGTGTGATCTCGGAGAAACCCAAACCATCAATCTATGGTTAGGTTTTCATGGAAAACCATAGGAGAATGCATGAAAACTATTTAGATGGATTATACAAGGTTCCAGACCATGGAATGAATATTTAATGGAATGTAGAAGCAAGCCATAGGACCCCAAACACGAAGAATGGATCAAAGAGAGGGAATTGGACCAAAGTGCACAGAGGGTCGCACCGAGGGTCGAAGACCATCCGACCCTAGGTGTTCCTGACCATCGACCCTCAGTGTTCGGGAAGTTCAGAATCTAGGGAGGGTCGCACCCAGGGTCGATCAGGACTCCGACCCTTCCTCCGACCCTCAGTTAACAGCATGGTTTTTAAATTCAGAATTAATTCTAATTAAATTCTATCGACTTTGTTAGGTCTTCTAGCAATATAATAACATTCTAAAGGTGATTTTAAAGCTTGGAAAAGTATCTATTAGCAAGCTAAGGTGAGGAACCAGAACTTTAAACTAAATTGGCTAATAATAGAAAATGTTTTCTATTTTCTTGAGTCCTATGCCATGCTTGATTCTATGCGAATATGTTTGTAATGTGTATACAGTATGCCATCCAATATTTTTATTATTTGTTCATGTATATTTACTTTATTGTTTATAACATGATGATGATGATGATGATAGGAATAGGCATGTGCTTGTATGTGTGTGGTTGATGTACTTGATGCGAGCGAGTATCAGGGGAGGTGTGATGAGAACGTCAACAAATGTTAACCTTTGACGGGTCTCAGCACTTTAGCTCTATCTCTAACTCAAGTCTTGTGCATTGGCATCGTCGTATCGCCATTACTTTAGCAGAACTATTATGTCGTAGAGTATCAAGGGAGGTGGTCTCGGTCCTTGTAGTCTCTGACTCTACCGGGGGGCCTTAGCTCTATCTCTATGGACATTCTGAGGGATGTTGGGGTGAGGCCTTGGATACACTTTTTGGCATTAGGATTGGTTAGTTGCAAGCCCAGTTTGCAGCCCTCGCCAACAGGGGCTTACGTGTTGGTATGGCACTATATAGCAATAAACGTAACCTTTGTTATATAATGTTCATGATTGGATGCATGTGAGTTGACGATAAACGTGATCTTCGGGTAACGTCACACACTCGTGTATAGAGGCTGGGTCAATAAACGTGACCTTTGACTACCTAAACATTTCTATTGCATACTGTAAACGTTAAACCGGACCAAAGATATAAATTGATTTGCATGCATATGTATTGTTGCATTATTTTGGCTACTCACTGTGCCATGATGTGTGCTCACCCCTCGACGTCGAATATTTTTAGTTGATGATGCAGGTTATACCGTTGAAGACTATGTGAATGCGTCTGCGTATGGGAACGTGGCAGCGATGGAAGCTGAAGCTGAAGTGGATACACACGACTCCTCTTGCGAGTGCAACTCGTGTGTATTTGATTAGATATTTTATAGGTTTCTTTATTAGATTTATTAAGACATGTATTTGGTACTTAAATATTTATGTCTCAGTTGAAAACAGAATAATTTGTTATTAAATTATTAATATCATCTTAGTTTCTCAGTTCATGTTATTATAAGACTTCCGCTATTGTGTATTTACTCTGATTATGATTACGGATGTGTGTAAGTTTAGATAACACGGGGATAGCCTATTTGAGATCCTGGTTGAACCGTTGGTTTATTAGCGGTTCATCACATCATTCTGAATAGTGCAGAATTGGGGTGTGACATTACCTCAGCGAAGGGATTTCCCTGTGGAAGGGAATACCTGTACACCGAGATGTGTTCCACTGTTGTGGGAACATCTCATCCTTCGGATGTGTTCTAATATTTTGGGAGCATCATTTTCACACACACACTCAAATTGAGGTAAGTTCCATGTATTATGGGATTACCTCACCGAGGGGGCTTCCTTGTGATAGGGAGTACCTCAACACTGAGATGGGTCCCACTGTTGTGGGGACATCTCTCCCCATTGGATGTGTTCCATGATTATGGGAACATCCATCGCTTGGGATGCGTTCTAACATTTTGGAAGCATCCCTCTTCTTTTGCACACACTCGGTACGTACACACCCACCCGAACTACGTTTGGCCTGATTTCCGCCGCACAGGGATACGTAGGCGGCCTGGGATTTTCCCAGACCTCGGTCATATGTTATATATCATTTTTTTTCTTTTCTTTGATGTATGATTAAACTATGGTTTAAATTCTTTGATTCATTTTGTAATTATTTTTCTTGTCTAATTTGTTTAATTTTAGTTTATGCCATGCCTAGTTAGCAAAGAACTAGAAATTAACTTAGGATTCCCCCTTCGACCTTGTAATGTATTTAGATAGCCCCAATCATTCATAAACTGTAGGAAATGATAGGATTTAGGGAGACCGGTTTAACCGGGCGAGTTGGGTGCCTAACACCTTCCCAACTCGTAATTTGGCACTTACCCGCCTTTGGTGAGACAAGATAACCATTCCATTTCCGTGAGTCATTAGTGTTCCTCCATTGAGGAACATCATTTATAGGTCCTAGACCTTATCTAGGTGGCAACTTCAGTCTTCTTACCCTCCACTGGCATGAGTGGATGGGATCTAAAGGTGAGAACTTTCTAGATCCCAGTTTGAGTGTAATGAGGGTAGACAACTTTAACTATATGAAAACTCAATTTTAAAAATGAGGATAAATCCAAATTGAAAATTTCAAGAAGATTGATTTTTTCCCATGTCCTCACAGTGGTGACTCCATTGGGGAGATTCATGCCAGACTCCAGATTGTAAATCCCTATCCCTTTCTCTTTATGCATAAACTTATATCTTGGGGCTTTAGGTTGTAGTTAGGTGTAGAAGTAGCGAAAACCATTGCTTGTAGCCTTGATTGTTTAGGTGCATTGTGTACATTGCTGATTATTTTATGATATAGTGATATCATGGTTCTTGAGATATTGGTTACTATTGTTACAAACCTCGTGGTTAGCTGAAACGGGCTCCAGTGTATATTGGATGACCTGCCAGGCGAAGCTACAACCTTGGCCTGTACCTGCGGCTATGCGGGTATATAAAGGGATGTAGGTGTCTTTGACTCATCGTGTATACGGTGATAGGCATTCTTATCCTTGTCAAGGTAGCCTTGTCGTGTCCCATTATCACATTATTGACACTTGTATGCTTGATTCATCCATGAACACTTGAGTGTTGTCTTTACCCAGTTTCACCTCGCTCAACGCTGGTGGTCACTGATGAAGCCATCACTCATTTGTTCAAGATTGAATCAAAATTCTTTGATATCCTGCGTGTCCTTTCAAACGGTAAATCCCTCTCAAATCCAATGATTCTGATGTGTTCATTTGGTTGGAGTTTCAGCCAGAGATATAGTCTGTTTCACAGATATCCTCTTGCTGAAAACCAACCAAAGAATCAATCTGAATCACCAAAATTGGTGAAGATTAACCTAATGGAGTTCTTGCACAGAGCTAACCTTTTGTTTGATTGAGTCAGCATGATTGTACATGTGTATTTGTTCATGGTCTCAACTCTGTGTGTTCAATGTATTTTATCTTGTTTTAGATTTAATTTTTTTTAAAATCTCCTGAGTGTCTCCCTCATTATCCACCATCTGGGTAAGAGACCTTGTCTCTTGGAAATTGCCTAGGGCTCCTCTCTTAGAGTCTACCTAACCATTGATCTTGGCTCTTAAAAATTAAATGGAAATTATGGGAAAGAGCAAGAGTTAGTGTCGAGTGTTGTATAGGATATGATTCCTAGGTTAGAACATGTTTTCTATGTCCTAGTGAGGCCTATCCATCAAAACATCCATGTCTGGGCAGCAACAACTGCCCATGCCCTGAGAGAGTATGTGAGAGAGTTGGCAAGGTTCCATCCCCCTAGGCTATTTCCTCCTAGGCTTGTTTCATCATCTTCAATTCATATTCAGATCCATCATGAAGGTGTGAAATATTCTGGTTATGTTAGGAATCTTATATGCCTGTCATTCTTTGTTTTTGTCAAGATAGAGACCCATCTTTGTCGTTCTTTGTCTCTACTAGGTAGAGTTTGTATTCTTGTAATTACTCGTCTCAACTAGTTAGTTTTGTGGGTTTTTCATTCCTGTCTCCACTAGTTAGGGTCCTTATATGTTTATCATTTTTTGTCTCTACCAGTCAAGGACCGATTGCTGTCATTCTTTGTCTTCACTAGATAGAGCCTAATTCATTTTGGTTACTCGTTGTTTTTATTTATTAGTGTTTGAACTTTTGATAATTTTTCTCTCTAGTTAGGGCTTATTTTGTTATTCTTTGTCCTTACTAGGTGGAGTTTGTATTTTCTATAATTATTTCTCCACTAGTCGGGGCTTTGGCAGGTTTGTCATTCTTTGTCTCTACTAGGTAGGGTGCAATTGATTTGTTGTCATTCTTTGTCTCTACTAGGTAAGGTGTAATTGATTTGTGTGATTCTTTGTCTCTTTAGCTAGAGGCTGTATCTTCTATGGTTATTTGTTTCTATTAGGTTAGAGTTTGTATTTTTGTGATTCTTTTCTCTTTAGCTAGAGGTTGCATCTTCTGTGGTTATTTGTTTCTATTAGGTTAGAGCTTGTATTTTTGTGATTCTTTTCTCTTTAGCTAGAGGTTGTATCTTCTTTGATTATTTGTCTCTACTAGGTTAGAGCTTGTATTTTTGTGATTCTTTGTCTCTCTAGATAGAGGCTGTATCTTCTGTGGTTATTTGTCTCTACTAGGTTAGAGCTTATATCTTATGTGATTTCTATGTCTTTCTAGCTGGAGTCTGTATTTCCTGTGGTTATTTGTCTCTACTAGGTTAGAGCTTGTATTTTTGTGACTCGTTGTCTTAGCTAGAGTCTGTATCTTCTGTAGTCATTTGTCTCTACAAAGATTTTTCATTTTCTGTGATTCTTTGTCTCTAATTGTTAAAGCTTGATGTATCATTGTCACCCTCTGTCTCTATCAGTTAGAGCCTAGTGTTGTAGTCTAGAATTGATGATTGAGAATAGCAAGCGAGCAGTCTTCTCCATTTTTTTGTTTGGCGAAAATCTTCTAATCTTATTGGAGTAGATTACCTCCTCTGTTGGAGTCTCTAAAAGTGTGTTTGTATCATGAGTAGTTAGTGTCTACCTTTTCTCATCATGGGATGAAACCGAGGCAAGAGATATCCTCTTTTCATTGGTCGAAAATACTAACTAAGGAGACTTCTTAGAGTGGTCATTGTAGATTCCATCGAAGTCCTATCCTAAATTCTAAATCATAGGGAAATCATGAGTTACAGCAACATGCTAGATATCTTTGGTAATTGTGCCTCCTTGATTGACAAAGTTAATTTTGGACTGCTGAGTACAGTCTGGCAGAGTTAATTTTAGACTCCTGAGTACAATTGTGCCGTCCATCCAAGATTAATCAAAGAACCCTGACTCAGAGACCATCCCAAACTCTCAGGGGTTGCATTTTCCTCCCAAAATTATCTGTGATAATAGAGGATCCCTTGTGGCTATTATCTATCTCAACAGTGGGATAACCTAATTGATGAGTTTAATGAACCAGGCTGGGATATAGAAGAGTGATCCCCATTAAGGATAACCTAAAAGATGAATTTTAATGAACCCGAGCTGGGGTATTGATCAGAGTGACCGTCATCACGGATAACCTAATAATGAGCTTTTATGGACCTAAACTGGGGTATAGTTCAGTTTGGTGTGCATCAGGCACATATTGGTAGGTAGGCGTGATGAGTCCTACTAGTGGTAGCCTAGCTGGAGATTTAGTCCCATGTCGATCATTGTTGGTGCCAATGGTGTTGCACTTAATTGGGGTTTGTTTAGATAAGTTGTTTTGTCTCGGGTTGCTATTGGTTGTATCTGATAGGTCGGCCATGTTTGGGCTTGAGGCCGATATGTCTGTAGGCAATCCAGTCCAATTTTCTCTGTCTAATAAAAAATAAAATCCCACTTGGGACTTCAACTATTGAGCTTTATAGCCTCCGAAACATTTTTTTCCAGTTTGATATTCTTTCCACTTCCATGCCCTCAGTCAATTCTGACTCCGATGATGATTGGGATGATGCGCCATCACCTGAACTTCTATGCCACCTGGCCTTTTGAGAAAAGAAAGTCTAGCTCTTTTTTTGAAAAACTGCAAATGATTGATTCAGAAACACAAAAGCCGTCTTGGAGAGATAGTTTGGCAAGTTTCAAAGGTTCAGAAAGTCACCCTTGATAAACTAAAAGAGCTCCATGAGATGTTGTCAAAGGGCGTCGAGCAATCCTGGACTTATTCTGGTGGTTTTGATTGGTTTTACAAATGAGATGAGATGCCTTATGGATTTGGTCTAGGTCAAAGATAACATCATTGAAAAAAATGAAAAGAAAAAAAAAAGAGAAAAAAACAGAAAGGAGAACAAGTGTTGTGTTCATGTTCTTATTATTAGACACATGCCTCCTTACATCATGGATCGTAGCGATCACTACAGTGAGCAAAATTAATTATCCTAAAAAAAAAAGGGATATAGTCAAAGAAGATACCGATTGGGGTTAAATGAGCAGCTTTGCTGTATCAGTTTACCAAAGATGAATTTTGACTGAGGTAGCACCATCCTTTTCGGTCTGTAGTGTGGAATTGTTGTCATTTCTTGAGTTGAAGATACAGTCCCCAAAGATCCTCATGGACCAATGGCTTTCAAGAGCAGGGGCCTTATATTTGAGGTACATCATTACAACTTGATCGAGCAAAGAGTAATCATGTATTGCCTCCACATCCATTAAAAAAAATGCTCAAAAAAGAAAAGAGCCGGAAAAAAGGGACAAAAAAGAAAAAAAAAAAAGGCCATACAAAGGTATAGATGTGGGATGGCATTTTTCATTGCATTTGGACAGTGGGTCAGTTGTCATGCTTCACGCAGTATTTACTTTCTATCAAGGCTCAAAGGTGAGTCGGTTCAATAATTTGTGCATCAATATATGATAATTTCCTCTGGAGCATCATGGGTAGTATTGATTGTTTACAGTGCTTCACGACGTGTGTTAGGCTGGATTTTCAATTTTGGTCGCTATCCCGCCTTTACAGGGGGTGGTCTCATCACTTTTTCATCATCAGAGGATGATTTCTCATCAACAAAAAACTCTTCCTCCCGTCCATCAATCCGATGGTCTTCTGTGAGTCTTCATTAGAAGCCGTTCATTCAATCATTAAATAAGTTTATGACACCGTCTCTTGTGAACGCGTCATTCTATTTGTGTATAATTTTGTTCAAATAAATCTGACTAGAATTTCTATCGGTCATTCATTGTTTCAACGGCGTCCAAGAATTCCAAAAAGTCCATTTTTGCTAGCCAATAAGATGGTATCTCCTCAGTGGGATTGACCATTCTACATAAATAATAAAAACTCTCCCCAATGGTGGACCCATGTGGGCAGTTTCTTATCTGTCCTGTTGGACCTTCAGCATCGTATTATCTATGGATTTATAAGTTTTGAGCTCAGTTGTGGTTGTATCTACTTTAGCATTGGCAAATAGCTTGTCGAGACACATATGTACTGTCTAAGCGTCTCTAAGAGGGGAAAGCGTTATTTGATGCTATGCTTAATTCTGATGTGGGGCGTCTCCTATAGGTTGCTTCTAGCGATGACCCAAAGAGTCGTCTGTTTATCGATGTGCGCCATTGAAATCTTAAACTCTGGGGTAAAATTGTCATTGTCTTGATATCATGAATATGGGAGGCTCATTGTGAGTCCAGACCATTTTGAATATGCCTAAATCTACTGGCGACAGTTCACCACATTAGGACCCTTTGTTTAAAATTGTAATTGGGTTTAGTTGTAAAGAAAAATGCAAAAATTGGATGGGATACCCATGTTTGCCCGTCATAGGGAAAGGACTTTGTTAGTCATTTGTTCAAGGTGCGATCTGTGTAATTTTGGCAAAGGATGCAAAGCATGTTGAGTCTATCCTCCATAAGGCTGAAGAAACTTTCTCTCATCCTAGAGTGAGTCATGTCTGGAGAAAAGTAATTAAATCATTTCTCTTTGTTTTTTGGATTTGGGAGTAGCATTCACTGATAAATACAGTTTTCAAATCATTCGTTGCCTGCTTGTGTTTCCAGAAACTTCATTGGGATCTCCTGTTCTTGTGGCCAAGTTCATCAGATTCATTTTTATCATCCATGGGGGATTGAGCAAGTCATCCTCCTTGTCTCATAGGATCCGAATTAGGGTACCCTTTTACTAGAGAGTACTCAATAATCATTTTGTCATTCTCCTGTGAGAAAGGGGATCTTCGTGTTGACGTTTGATTTGATTGGTTTTCATATATGATCCAGTCGTGTGTGCTTTCAATTCTTGGGCATGATCTCCGTGTCCTTCTATTTGTTTTCATATGTGCCAAAGAGTGGTCTGTCGTGATATACAGACACAGGGGTATGGATGCATTCTTTTGAGAGAGTTAGATTTAATCATGTCATTCCCATCTGAACCAAAGAGTGGTTTGTCATGATATACAGACACAGGGGTATGGATGCATTCTTTTGAGAGAGTTAGATTTAATCATGTCATTCCCATCTGAACCAAAGAGTGGTCTGTCATGATATACAAACACTGGGGTATGGATGTATTCTTTTGAGAGAGTTAGATTTAATCATGTCATTCCCTTCTGAACCAAAGAGTGGTCAGTCGTGATATACAGACACTGGGGTATGGATGCATTCTTTTCGAGGGAATTAGATTCATATCATGTCATTCCCATCTGAACCAAAACGTGGTCTGTCATGATATACAGACATTGCGGTATGGGTGTGTCTTGTTAAGTGGAGTCAAACTCAAGTCATGTTGCCTCAAGTATATGTGTCGCCCTGCGTGTTATTGCTAGATTTGCTTAAGCTCTAAGTAGTCAATCTTGGAATCATAGACAATTTTGATTGGGAGAGCATCTCCATTCAATCATCCTTCATATGCTTCTTTTATTACTCTCGTCTGTTAGGAGGAACTCTAGTTATGGTTTTGTGCCTATTTGTCGTTGGATCATTCAATCATCATCATTTACATTTGGAGGTTTGATCTAGTATTTCCTCAAGTCTCGTGATTGGGAAATTCAACTACTGTTTTAAGAGAATCTTGATCTTGTTGCAAGGGCACCTAGTTTGGGCCAAATTCATGTATTACTCAAATCTTGTAAAGTTGTGAAATTTTTTAGTAGCTTACATCTTGGGATCATCAGTTTGATCTATATCTCTTTTGCTTACTTGCTGGGCTATTTTGTCAATTTGATCTGCCTCTGTGGTTAACTGAAGAATCTGGCAATTTTGGTGTCTCCTATTCCTGGTTAGGACGAGCGAGCCATTGTGGTTCTATTTAGAGCTTTATCTGTAGCCCTTCCGAACCATGTTCGAAAGCCTTAGGGTCACCCTGGTTGTGTTTTGTTGTATTAATGTTGCTTCTCCTTGAATGATGCTTACATTTCGTGCTCAATGTGTTTAACTCTTGATGATGGCAATTAGTTTGAGGTTTGTTTTCATCTGTGAGTTTAGGCATTTGATTGCCAATTAATATTTGGATTTGACTTTGTTTTTGAGCTATCTCGTTGTGGTGTTGGTCTTAGTGTACCTTGGGTTTAGTGGGCCTCAGACTTGATTAGTGGTTTTGGACACAACCCTCTTGCTTGTCGCTTTTTTGACATCTGTCATTGCATTGTTTTCGTTGTTGCATTGGTCTTAGTGTACCTTGGGTTTAGTGCGCCTCAGACCTTATTAGTGGTTTTGGACATGACCCTCTTGTTTGTCACCTTTTGACATCTATCATTGCATTGTTTTGGTTGTTGCATTGGTCTTAGTATACCTTGGGTTTAGTGGGCCTCAGACCTGATTAGTGGTTTTGGACGCAACCTTCTTGTTTGTCACCTTTTGACGTCTGTCATTCCATTGCTTTGTTCGTTGCATTGGTCTTTGTATACCTTGGGTTTAGTGGGCCTCAGACTTGATTAGTGGTTTTGGACACAACCCTCTTGTTTGTCACCTTTTGACATCTGTCGTTGCATTGTTTTGGTTGCTGCATTGATTTTTGTATATTTTGGGTTTAGTGGGCCTCAGACCTGATTAGTGGTTTTGGACACAACCCTTTTGTTTGTCACCTTTTGACGTCTGTCATTCAATTGCTTTGGTTGTTGCATTGGTCTTTATATACCTTGGGTTTAGTGGGCCTCAAACCTGATTGGTGGTTTTGGACACAACCCTCTTGTTTGTCACCTTTTGACGTCTGTCGTTCCATTGTTTTGATTGTTGCATTGGACTTTGTATACCTTGGGTTTAGTGGGCCTCAGACCTGATTAGTGGTTTTGGACACAACCCTCTTGTTTGTCATCTTTTGACATCTGTCGTTGCATTGTCTTTGTTGTTGTATTGGATTTCATACACCTTGGGCTAAGACCTCACCCGGTTCAATGAGTAGTCGCATTTGGGGTTTTGTAGCAATTATTTTGTTGGACCCCCCTCCTTGTGCAGTTGTCAAATGTGTTTATTTTGGGACTCGTTCCGTGTAGGTGCGGGAGAGTTCACCTTGTTGGGGTTTGTTCTGCGACATGCAGGAAGACCCGCTTTATTCTGACAGGTCTTAAGGGTTATCAAGCCGATTTGGCTGCTACTCAAGAGAGTCTCATCTTTTCCGAGCAGTTTCACGAAATGCGTGAAAGCTCGCCTTCGATCCTGACTTTGGGGCTCGCGTGTGCGAGGTGTCAGTTTCGCTTTTGAGATTTGATTCCTTTGTTCGAGAATAATCTCCCCGAGCGATTCCACAAAATGCGTGAAAGCTCGTCTTCGATTCTGACTTTGGGGCTCGCATGTGTGAGGTGTCAGTTTCGCTTTTGAGATTTGATTCCTTTGTTCGGGAATAATCTCCCCGAGCGGTTCCGCGAAATGCGTGAAAGCTTTCCTTCGATTCTGACTTTGGGGCTCGCGTGTGCGAGGTGTCAGTTTCGCTTTTGAGATTTGATTCCTTTGTTCGAGAATAATCTCCCCGAGCGGTTCCACGAAATGCGTGAAAGCTTTCCTTCGATTCTGACTTTGGGGCTCACCTATGCGAGGTGTCAGTTTCTCTTTTGAGATTTGATTCCTTTGTTCGGGAATAATCTCCCCGAGCGGTTTCGCGAAATGCGTGAAAGCTCGTCTTCGATTCTGACTTTGGGGCTCGCGTGTGCGGGGTGTCAGTTTCGCTTTTGAGATTTGATTCCTTTGTTCGGGAATAATCTCCCCGAGTGGTTCCGCGAAATGCGTGAAAGCTCATCTTTGTTTTTTCGAGTTCGTTTTGAGAGTTCCAAGGTCGCCATGACCACTACTCAAGAGAACCATGTTCTGTTTTTTTAGTTTTCCAATAATGGTTGTGGCAAAACTAGGGTCTTCTTGTCTTCAGTCTCAATTAGTGTAATTTCGACTGAAGAGGGGTATTTGTCTGCACCCAGTTTTTTGCCCTTGTGGGGATCCCCGCTCTCATTGGGTACCATACACAATGAGAGGGGTGTATAACAAAAAAAAATGTTATATATGTTATTATATATATATAATAATAATATGTTATTATATAATAGTAATAATATGTGTTATTATATATATATATATATATATATATATATATATGTATATATATATATATAGAAAAAAATAATAAATAAATAAAAAAAATCTCTGTCTGATCCCCAAAAGAGGGGATCAGAATCCAGTAAAAAAAAGAGATAAAAAAATAAAAAATAAAAAAAAGCAAAAGAAAAAGAGGAGAGAGAGAGAGAGTGAGAGAGACGGTGAGGGGGAAAGTTGCAGGGGAAGAGGGAGAGGTCGACACCTCACCCCTCCTCCCCAAAATCCCTTCCCCAAAGCTGCCGGTCTCCCGGCGTCTCCCCATCCACCTCGAACCCCTCCCCTCATCAGCCCCCTTTTTTTTTTGTTGTTGTGAGTATAAGGAGCAGCATCGGCTACTCCGGAAGTGAAAAAAAAGAAACGAAAAAAAATAGAGAAAGAAAAGGAGAAAGAAACGAAAAAAAACAGAGAAAAAAAAGAGAGAGAAGAGAAGAAAGAAGAAAGGAGGAGAAGAGGGAGAAGAAAGAAGAAGAAAAAAGGAGAAGGAAGAAGAAAGGAGAAGAAGAGGGAGGAAGAAGGCGGCACCGGGAGGCTGCTGCCACAAAAAAAAGAAAAAAAAAGAAGAGAAGAAGAAGAAGAAGAAGAAGAAGAAGAAGAAGAAGAAGAAGAAGAAGAAGAAGAAGAAGAAGAAGAAGAAGAAGAAGAAGAAGAAGAAGAAGAAGAAGAAGAAGAAGAAGAAGAAGAAGAAGAAGAAGAAGGAGAAGAAGAAGAAGAAGAAGAAGAAGAAGAGGGCAACGGCAGCAGAGCCACCGCCGTCGAAGAGAGAAAGGAGGAGCAGCTCTGCTGCTGCTCCAAAGAGAGAAAAACGAAAAAAAAAAAAAAAAACAGAAACAGAGAAGAAGAAGAAGAAGAAGAAGAAGAAGAAGAAGAAGAAGAAGAAGAAGAGAAGAAAGAGAGAGGGAGAAGGAAAAGGAAGGCAGCGGCAGCAGAGCCGCCGCCCTCGAAGAGAGAAAAGGAGCAGCTCTGCTGCTGCTCCAGAAAGAAAAAAAATCAGGAAGGGAGAAAAAAAAAGGGGGGGGGAATCCGGGAAAAGAAAAAAAAGGAAGAAAGGGGCGACAGCATAGCCGCCGCCGCCGCCGTGGAGGCGACAGTACACAGCCGCCGCCGTTAAGGAAGGAGCAGCTTCCCCTTTTGCCAGCGATCTCGATCGACAGGTATATTTTATTTTTTGTTATTATTATTATTATTTAGTGACCGGTTGGCTTGTTTTTTGCTTGTTTTGGTCTAGGACGAGTTCCAGTTTGGTTGGGTCTATGTGAGGGCCGGTTTGGATCGGTTCGACCATGTGATAAAAATATTAATGTGGTTGACCCAACCGCTTGATCTGAATTTTATGAGGTTTGATCATGACCACATAATTGGGATTTTAATGAGTTGATCTTAATCAATGATTTGGAATTTTTGATGTGATTAAAGTACATCCATTGATCATAAAATTTTAATGTGCATTTTAATATAGTCATTAGATGTGATTTTGAATGATCTGAACCGTTGGATGTTCACCTTAAATGTCTTTGATGAATCTGGACCATCGGATCTTCATCATGGATGCTTAAAATGAATTTAAACTGTTAGATTATCTTTGGGAGTGATTTAAATGATTCTGAACCATTAGAGTATCATTTTCAATGATCTGAACCGTTGGATGTTCACCTTAAATGTCTTAGATGAATCTAGACCATCGGATCTTCATCATGGATGCTTAAAATGAATTTGAACCGCTAGATTGTCTTTGGGAGTGATTTAAATGATTCTGAACCATTAGATTATCATTTTGAATGTTCTGAACCGTTGGATGTTTACCTTAAATATCTTTAATGAAGGACCATCGGATCTTCATCATGGACGCTTAAAATGAATTTGAACCGTTGGATTGTCTTTCTGAGTATTTTAAATGAATTTGGTCATGTTTATGGTGGTTTAAATATTAAGATTAAACCTGGTTCGGGTTAAACCATGTTTATTTTAATGACCAAGTCCGATTTGTGTGGGAGTGGATTGGTTTGGTTCATTTTGCTTTGGTTTTATGGACCTGGTTTAGGTATAGCATGATTTAGGTTTTGCTTGACCTGAGTTAGACTTGGTTCATCTTAGTCCGGTTCAAAGTTGGTTCTAGTTTGGCTTAGTGTTGTGCTCATGTCTTCTTTTATCTTTTCATCTCATGCCATTTCTTAGGATCAATCTATCTCAGGTAGGGTATGTAGGTCATTTCATTGTACATAATACATACTTTTTTTATACATCCTGGTTCTCATTATGGTTTCATGTTTTACACGTTTGATGGTTCCTGCTGTTCTGACATCACATGTATATATAGTTGTTTTCTATTTTTGGTTTTTATCACATGCTTTATTTAATTTCAATCACATGCCTATATGCTTATACATTTGTATGATTTAATTTGAAGGCATCATCCATACCCCCAAGTGGTCTGTGACATCCAATTTTGATAGATGTATGCTAGGATGCTTGCTTCCCGTGATGTGATTGGTTAGGGGACTCCAATGAGTTCAGCTGCTCTTCGTGGGCCCATTTAGAATGAGTCCACCCAACCCTAGGATTGGATCCAAAAGTGTGGGAAATCGTTGTATCAAAAATGTATATTAATGAAAATGTGCGATTGGGTAGATGTATGCATAGGATTGGTGGTCCAACGGACGGTCCACCTGGGCATCCCGAATGTGGGATGTGAGTGAGATTTAGTGTACCCCCGTGTGTGGGGAGCTGAGGCATTTGGTCTTTCCTGAGTGTTGCCACGCGTGTCCATGGCTCGTCAATCGATGAGAACTACGCTTGACCTGATTCTGGAGAGACAGAGGTCTCGAGGGATACGTAGGCTGCGGGGGAGTTTGGTCGCTCCACGCTCGGTCAAATTGAGGTAAGTTCCATGTATTATGGGATTACCTCAGCGAAGGGATTTTTCTGTGGAAGGGAATACCTGTACACCGAGATGTGTTCCACTGTTGTGGGAACATCTCATCCTTCGGATGTGTTCCAATATTTTGGGAGCATTATTTTCACACACACACTCAAATTGAGGTAAGTTCCATGTATTGTGGGATTACCTCACCGATGGGACTTCCTTGTGATAGGGAGTACCTCAACACTGAGATGGGTCCCATTGTTGTGGGGACATCTTTCACCATTGGATGTGTTCCATGATTATGGGAACATCCATCGCTTGGGATGCGTTCCAACATTTTGGAAGCATCCCTCTTCTTTTGCACACACTCGGTACGTACACACCCGCCCGAACTACGTTTGGCCTGATTCTCGCCGCACAGGGATATGTAGGCGGCCTGGGATTTTCCCAGACCTCGGTCATATATTATATATCATTTTTTTTCTTTTCTTTGATGTATGATTAAACTATTGTTTAAATTCTTTGATTCATTTTGTAATTATTTTTCTTGTCTAATTTGTTTAATTTCAGCTTATGCCATGCCTTGTTAGCAAAGAGCTAGAAATTAACTTAGGATTCCCCCTTCTACCTTGTAATGTATTTAGATAGCCCCAATCATTCATAAACTGTAGGAAATGATAGGATTTAGGGAGACCGGTTTAACCCGGCGAGTTGGGTGCCTAACACCTTCCCAACTCGTAATTTGACACTTACCCGCCTTTGGTGAGACAAGATAGCCGTTCCATTTGCGTGAGTCATTAGTGTTCCTCCATTGAGGGACATCATTTATAGGTCCTAGACCTTATCTAGGTGGCGACTCCAGTCTTCTTACCCTCCACTGGCATGAGTGGATGGGATCTGAAGGTGAGAACTTTTCAGATCCCAGTTTGAGTGTAATGAGGGTAGACAACTTTAACTATATGAAAACTCAATTTTAAAAATGAGAATAAATTCAAATTAAAATTTTCAAGAAGATTGATTTTTCCCATGTCCTCATACTTTCATACAGTGAGAGGAAACACAAGTAGGCTAGTACGTGTTATGTCTTTAAATCGGCTCAAGGCACATATATGATAGTCACTACACACTATGACTCTAGAAGTCAGACTTTGAGTAGGACCCCTCTATGGAGTGGATATGTACAAGCTACCTGAAAAGTCAGTAGTGACGATTTCTCCTGATTGTAGGATAATTATCCTACAATTGCAGGTTGTAATCAGATTGGATTCATCTGAGGAATACGTCTCCTAATCCAACTCAATCACTTGACAACGTATCCGGCTCAAACTACAAGTATTCAACTTATATAAACACTTGACGATCACAAGTATAATCACTTCTTCTTTGACTTCACCATCTTTCACTGAGAGAATACTCAGGATTTTCCCACTCTAAGGAACTTACAATCTTCCTATAAGCTTCATATTGTGCTCTATTATTGACTTGATCGTCCGAGTGATCGTTAGGCTACCCAACCAGACCTCCGATAACTTTCTTTCTTGCAAGAGATGGGACACATTAGTACATATCAACTCGTTCAGTTTTAGCAGCAACATGGGATCCGCATCCTCTCTTCCCAGTGGTTCTGGGAGGACAGCGGCAACCCAGTCTGGATGGCCGACATGTGGCTCTCGGTGAATCCGAGACCTACGTTCAAGCCGACACCCAGCCGACTAGCCAAGTCGACAGGGAGTGTCGGCTCGAACGTGGCTCTCGGATTTACCCGAGAACCACGTGTCAGCCATCCAGATTGAGTTGTCGCGTCCTCCCAGAACCACTGGGAGGAGACAATCCTCAACCTAAGGATGTTGCTCAATCAATTGTATTATCTGTTTATTAATTAAACCAAGTGGTGGGGGGGGGGTTGGAGGTGGGGAAGCTGGTGTAGCTTCAATAATTAGTTGAGAAAACTTTTTCCCACCAAAGGAATTCCCATCCCCCCCCCCCCCAACCGTTTGATGCTAAAAGTAAAAATTATCTTTATTGTTTGTGGAATTAACTAAAAATAGATCCCTAAATACGTACTAATAACATGATATTCTAATGAGCACAATAATTACTAATTACACTTAACCATACCCACGGCGAACCCATTTCCAAATTCATACAGATATGCCAAACAGACCGACCCACAACCATTTACCAAGAATTATTTTTAAAATTCAAGAAACTCACGAATCGTGTCATCCTCAATTGGATGATGGAAATTACTCGATTAAGCACATGATGCAGTAATGGCAAAAACTTCTACCATAGGATTTGGCGCGTCTCCCACCACCTGCTGTTGTTGCGGTTGATCCATCCTTCTCACAAATTCGCCGGCGGCAAGTTCACCAGACACTGATTGTTTCTGTTCCTCCTCCTCCTCTTTGGTGGCGGAGTAGTGTTGATGCTGAGATTGATGAGCAGTAACAGTAGCAGTAACGGTAATTCGGGCAGCGAAATCTTCGAAACAGTCGGCCATGGAACGAAAAGGAGTGTCTGGATAGAGAGAAGTGGCTTCCAAGTCGTTGTGTCCGTCAATCCGAAAATTAACCTGGCATCCCTTTATGAATATGTCGTGAGTGAAGGAGGCCACTATGCTCCGGGGGATTAAATTCTCTGCCGCAGCAGCCAAAAGGTCTTCCTCGGTAACGGTTTCACGGGGAAGTGTGCGACCCAGCTTCTTCTCCCATAAACAAGCCATCTCGTTTATGTTCAGAAAGTTAATGATTGGTCGGAAATGCACCGATTTGTTTACTGTTCTTTCGTCGTCCACGGCTTTCATTGTGAACTTTCCAATGTCCGTACCAGCCACGAAGTAAGCTGAAGGGCATAGAAAACAAGGGAACAAAAGTAAAATTACCTTAAACGTACAGCAAAAAAAAAAAAAAAATTCTTATGGATACGGATACGTGACACCAGCGATCCGTTCGATTGCGCAAAAACGCCCTCATCGCGATATAGGCCGGTGAAAAGCGTTGTTGGTTCTAATTTCTAACAAATCAGTATCAGTCAACCACTGTCAAGATAGTATTTTAGTAGTTAGATTGGATTGGCCTAGATCGGTTGATCCATGGGATTGACTAGTAGGTAAGGTTTACTTTAATATATGTATTATATAATTAATTATATAATGTACTATGATATTTGTGGTTGTTTCATTGTTTGGTATCATTTATGGTATTTATTTTTTATTTTAAATAAATTAATATAATCTAAAATCAACAAATAGATTAAAAGGTGTTTATCATTATTGTGATAATCAATAATTATTTATTTATGTCTTGTGTTATTAAATGATTATTATTTATGACTCATTATCTATTTTAATAAATGATTTATCATAAATATTTTACAAACATAAATATAAATTATACCAAAAAGAACCTAATACAATATTCTGCAAAAATAGGATAGCTTCAACTTTGTTGACAAGACCTAACATGGATCGGGTTTGACACCTAGTTTCCCAGACTCATGATCAATATAATGGAAGACAAACTTAGGCTAGGTGACACATGCTTTTTTTTATTTTTTTTTTATTTTTATCTTTTGAGGCTCATTATCCATGTAACATGGTTATATAATGTTTTCAAAAATCATAAGTCAAATCTAAGCCATTAATCATAATAGTTGTTTTTTTTTTGTTTTTTTTTTTATTTTTTTTGTTTTTTTATCTGAACCATTCTAAATTGGAAGAGTGCATAGTAATGTTTAGAATACCAATATATACATACATACATGAAATGTATGCCAATACAAAATGAGTTTTTAATTGAATTAGAGATGTAGACCATGTTCACTATCCAACGATAGAAATAGATACATCATTTGCCCATGTTATAGAATATAGATATATTGTGACCTTTGAAAATATTACATGCCACTATGACAATAATAATTTTTTACCAAAAAAAAAACTATGAGAATAATTATTTGTTATTTATAAATAGAATAAATATATATCAATCTCTATAAATATAAAATGAATATGAAATATTTCACAAAAAACATAGACAGTCACAAATCTATTAATTTTTATTGTTCACAAAAAAAATATTATAATAACCATAGGGTTTATGATGGAGCATGACCATGATGGGTAGAATATTTTTAGGGCGTGCTGCTTTAGTCTTAAGGTCATCAAGTCGATGGTATTATTAGATTTTTATTCTATAAGGATTGAAAAAAAGTTATGATTGATTGACAAATACCGAGCAAAAATATTTCATTTTATGTTGGAACGAACTTTTCTCCGTACATATATATGTTTATAGATTATAAATGTTGTTTCACTGAAAAAAAAAAAAAGGATTATAATTATTGTAAAAAAATTATCAAAGTTATGATGAACTCTTTAAAAAATAGGTGACTGTAGACCAAATTTCTAACTTTTCTTTTACACGACTCGGGCAACTCATTTGAAACATACACGAACCGCATCTTGTGTTTTAGGTTGTTGGAATAGTGAGCTGAGACAGACAGGGAGACACCACTTTACTAATAAATGTTAGTTTTCAAGAGTTTATTTTATTTTATTGTTGAGTAGGTAGTTAGGTTTCAAGAGTTGTCGTCTTCCTATTGGGATTCCCATAAAAGTCGTCACTATCCGATCTTTGCCTTTTTGCTTAGAAGTATTGGTGAAGGGAAAAAGATTAACAAACCTTTGACGCTGCCATCACCGTAGATTTGGAAACTATCCAACGGCGGAAGAACTTCCGAGGGGTGAGTGTTGTCGTGGTAAGGCCAAGCAGCGACGGAGTTACAGCAGATGTAAGTGAAAGGTATGCGAGCCTCCTCAATGGCCCTTCGAATCTTCCGCTTCTCTAGGTACATTGTTAGCCCTGGTTCCACTGGATCCGCCCTGTCTATGTCGTGGCCGAACTCCGACGGCAAAAACCTCTAAAGAAGATAGACGAATTTATTTTAGCAAAAACCACTGTGAGCCAGCTAGTCTTCGACAGTACCAAGATGATTACCTTAACAGTTCCGACTGCTTTGATGGCGTTGATGAGGCTGACCTGGTCTAAGATGCCGTTCCCTCCTACGGCAGATATCACCACGTCGATCTTTTTTTCCTTGAGTAGCTTTTCCATGAATTCTCCGTCGTTGATTGAACCCTATTAATAAAAAAATTATTAATAAATAAGCCTATTCATTTGTATGTATTTGTATCTTTGTTTGAATCCTATCACCATCCGTATTCAGTGAATCTCACATTCTATAAATGAGACTCACATTATATCAACGGTGATGGAATCCACAGGGAGTATTATATACGGATGATAGAGCTCAATATCTACAATAATGATTTAAAAAAAAAGAGTAAACACAGTTCCCCAAAAACAATTACACATAAAAAAACAAGAGTGAAAGCCAGAGGGAGTACATAAACGATGATGGATCCTTTGTCGTGGAGATCTTTAACGGTTTGAGCCTTAGAATGAGTGGTCTTAGCTGATCGGACCAGGACATAGGTAGGTCGACCGGTATCCAAACAAGCTTCTGCAAGGAAACGGCCAATGAAACCGGTTGCACCCACGATGAGCGTTCTGCTCTGGTTGGCAGAAACAGGCCGAGCAGCTACCGCAATAGTCATTTTTTTATCTCTGTCTTTTTCTCCTTTTCCTTCTCCTCCTTTCTTCTTGTTAATAACAGAAGTAGACCGAAGAGGAAAGGGAGAATAAAAGTCAAGTTAAGCAATGGAGATTAGAGACTGAACTCACTGTGGGGAAGGGTGACGACTGACAAGGCAGTGTGCAAAATAAGGGGTTGAAATCCAAATAAATAGAGAGAGAAATGACAAACTCAGAGGGGAATGAGAAAAAACGCTTAAGTGTAAACTAAGTAGCTAACCCCCGAACCGAACGGTCTAACACAACCCCCTCGCTCTCGGTCACTCCTCCTCAGGGGGACAGAGGCCTTTATCTGGGTTTGGGTCCTTAATGTTAATTCACATTGTTTTGATAAGGAACTGGAGTAGTACAAGACCGGTAGGTTGAAAACAAGAAGGGGGGTTGTTGACTTTTTAATTCCCACGATACTATCCACCTTTTTTAATAACTTTCGATCCCATTAAAAGGGGGTAGATGGCTGAGCTGCTGGATTCCATCTGTGATGCAATCCCCCATTTGCATGTTTTGTGTATCTAGTTAGATTTGGTATGCATTCCTAAAATGCATTCTAGGTTCAAAACACATTTTGAGATTAAAAAATAAAGTAAAAAGGGTGTACCTAGTGGACGAGGCTCCCGTCACTATGGGTGTCACACCCTGTTTTTCGATATCTCAAAAGTATGACTAAGCCGCTAGTAAGCAACCTGGTCTAGCCCCAAGATCTCGCAAAGCCATGCACCGCCACTAAAATCATAATCCATCAGATAAAGGATACCACACAATCAGAGTATAAATAACATAATAGAAGTTTTTTTTTTTTTTTTTTAAATAAGTTGAGGTCTAATGATAAATAAAAGGGAAATTTAAACGGGACCTCCCCTTAACGATTCGTTTATTACGCAACACTACCTTGTTTCGTGAGAAATGATTCAGACTACACTCGAAAAGCCAGATTAGTGACACATAGGTCCATGATGTGAATTAAATATGTATGTAACCGCAAGTGCACGGTATCATGCAGTAACGGGTCGATCTCAGGGAGGAATCGCTATTATCCTAACTCAAATAAGGCAAAACGTACCAAAGAGATATGATTGAATTAACACCCTAATCACTTTAAATAAAAATTAATCAAGCAATAAAAACAATAATAACCATTCATAACGGTACGAAAATTTATGAAACCACTAACCATAAAGTAACATAGATTTATTGCAAGAAAGAAATGGAATTAAAAGTAAAAGAATGTAAGAAAAACTTATCTCGATAAAAGATTTCTCTGTCGTTGCTCGTCGTCTTGTTGTCACTCCAAGGCGATGTGCAAACGATTACAAGGGAGCCTTCTCCACTAAATTAAATTAGTAATAGGGTACAATCTATATTTATCTATCCTACTACAGAGTTCTAAATCTGAAATTAAAACTAAAAATAAATAAATAAATAAATAAAAATAAAATTAAGCAAGAAAACACAACTTGAAAAAAAAAAAAACTAAGAATATCAAACTCTCTCATAAATTCTCAAAACTAAGAAAAATCTCATAATAGAATTCTTGGATGATTTTTAATTGCTGAGCATCACATATATATACAAGAGAGTAAAGATCACAATCAATCTTTACAATTGAATTACAAGAGATTTTGTGGAGATAATTTTGGTAACCGAATTTCAATCTTGTAGGTTCATTGTATATGGACGATTCTTGAGTAGAAAATATCTTGCACCAACTCATCATATCTTTAGCATCATTATCTTTTTTTGAAAACTTTCATAATCGATTGGAGCTTTCCATTCTTCCATGCCATGTCAATCTTGTAAATTTGATTCCAAATAACTAAGGAATATTTTCTCAAGAGAATGGAATCTTTCACATGAGATTGGGCTATTATTTGACTTGGTCCAAGACTGATCTTATACACAAAATTTGTGGTTCTCCTCACAAAATTCGTCTTATGCCCAGCTACTGAGTTGACTGGGTGAGTTAGTTGGACAAGATCACCAAAAATTCATAAAATGATATTTTTAAGCTCAAATTTTTCCATTCTTTCACCTACACCCAATAAACATAAAATCAACATTAAATACCCGAGAAACATCATAAATAGAATAAGAGATGTATATTTTATGCCTTAAATTCACACATAAAATGTGTTCATTAGATTCCCCCACACTTGAGCTTTGCTAGTCTCGAGAAAGAAAAATATAAAAATAAAATAAAATCCTAACTCACTTTCGTAGGAATCACGATTGCACTTAGCATGTGCAACAAGCCTTTAAACCCCTAGGTTACCCCTAGTGGGCGAGTTGTGTCTCATGAGTATTTTCAGAGAATAAACACACAAAATTCATATAGAAATTTCAAACTTTAATTTTGGTATTAAGGAAAGAGAGCACACACATATCTTATTAGTCAAGACACTCAACTTAGGATCAAGAAAACATAGAAACCCCCACACTTGAACATTGCTACCTCATATGATTCAAACACTAAGGTTGCATCTCAATTAGGAAACCTTGTTATATCTTCCAAACATATCTCTCCTTAGGGTGAACCCTTTGTAACATACTGGTAACCAAGACCCCATAATAGCTTTCAACACTTGTATTTTTTTTTCTTTCTTTCTTCCTCTTTAAGCTACTCCACTACAATTGGCTTGAGAAGTGCAAGTGGTTATGCATTCCCATGTTACTATGTAGCTTCGCTTTTGGCATATATCTTTAAAGACATTGATGCTAAAGAGTACATTTTTTTAACAAGAGCTGTATCCAAGGAATTTCAATCAAGACACCTAGCTTCTTGAGGCAGAATGTCCAGTATAGTTCCAAGAACAAAAAAAACTCTTATATTATTATTTTTTTATTATGATTTTTTTATAGTACAAGGAGGTCTCAGTTTTATTCAAAGGTTGAAATTACCAACTATAACCATAAAATATTCATCCCTTCAGGAGAGGTAAGATGTATTTTCTAACTTAATTCTCATCTCAAAATACAGCCTAAGTACTATCCTCACATAGGGTTTCATTACTTCGTATGTGATAGTTTTCTAGGTCTCTTTCTCCTTCCTCTTTTGTGTCAAAACCATAGAAATAGTGATTGACTTTCCCAAAAACCAAAGTTAAAAAGTCAAAATTTACAATGAAAGCTCAAAATTCATTAAAATTTACAATGAAAGCTCAAAATTCATTTTTTTAATGAAATCTCAACCCTTCCCATACTTAAATCATGCATTGTCCTCAATGTATACAGAAAAATAAAAGACAAGGACAAGGGGAAGAAAAAACTCCCTGAATCAAGGATCAGTGTAAAAGGGCTCATGGAGATCCATGACCTCTTCATTGGAGTCGTGTGAAAGCTCCAAAAATGGCTTCAAACGCTGGCCATTCACTTTGCTGGTTGCACCTGTACCTGGATTTAAAATCTCAATTGCCCCCGATGAGAAAACATTTTGAACAATATAAGGGCCCTCCCAACGAGATCTAAGTTTACCAGGGAAAATATGCAAACGAGAATTATAAAGCAAAACCTTGTCTCCAGGGGTGAAAGACTTTCGAAGGATATGTCTGTCATGATAAGCCTTGGTCTTGTCTTTATAGATGCGGGCACTATCGTAGGCATCATTCTCAATTCATCCAACTCAGAGAGCTGGACTCCTCTATGAGTGCTAGCATCTGACAAATCAAAATTTAATTTCTTAATTGCCCAAAATACCCGATGTTCCAATTTGACTGGTGGATGGCAGGCTTTTCCATACACCAGACGGTAAGGAGATTGACCAAGAATGGTCTTAAAAGCAGTTCTATAAGCCCACAAAGCATCTACTAGGCGAATTGACCAATCCTTACGAGTAGGATTGACAGTTTTTTCCAAAATTTGCTTGATTTGTCGATTAGACACTTCAACCTGCCCACTAGTCTGAGGGTGGTAAGGGATTGCCAATTTATGGGTAATACCATATTTTCGAACAAGGACCTCAAATGGTTTGTTACAGAAGTGTTTTCCCCTATCGCTAATGATAGCTCGAGGGGTACCAAATCGGGTGAATATATTCTCCTTTAAAAATTTAATGACTACCTTGTGGTCATTGGTCATAGTAGCAACAACTTCTATCCATTTGGACACGTAGTCCACAGCTAACAAGATATACTCATTCCCAAAAGACTTTGGGAACGGACTCATAAAATCAATGCCCCAAACATCAAAAACTTTAACCACCAGAATTGGGTTTAGTGGCATCATATTTTGCTTGGTAATGCGGCTTAAAGACTGACAAGAAGGGCATGCCTTACAGTAATTAAATGCATCCTTAAAAAGACTAGGCCAGTAGAATCCAAAAAATAGTACTTGACTTGGGAATGGAATCTATACCTATCCTGGGCAGACCAATGGGAAGGGGTCGCACCCGTTACCAAGTAATTTACAATATCAATGAACCAAGGCTCACTAGATACTGTAAACAACTGCTCATCTGGGAAAGACTCGTTGACTAGTGAATCGACAATCAAAGAATTAGGCGATCGGGATAAGTGGTCAGCAACCAGATTTTCTATTCCTGGTTTATCCCTGATCTCTAAGTCAAACTCTTGTAAAAGCAAAACCCATCTAATGAGACGAGCTTTGGCATCCTTTTTCTGCAAGAGATGCTTGAGAGCGGCATGATCCGTATACATAATGACATGGGATCCTATCAAGTAGGGTAACTGGGTTCGCACCAGCTAGAGCGAGCAGATCAATAAAGTTTTGCCTTTGTGCAGGTGGTCTTTTTTGGCCGGGTGGGTTATGGCGGTCCTTTTGGGGTCTTTTGTGTGCATGTTTTAGGCTTTTCCTGGATTTGGTCAATTGCTCCAAAAGTGGGTTTCAATTCTACTTGTTGGTTTTTTTCATAGGTGGTTTCCAATCTTTTATAAATGGGGCTGGTGGAGTTACTCTGTCGTGGTTTTGTTTTTACCGCACCGGAAGGTCGTTCCCTGGGGAACATTACGGAACAACGTGGTTTGTTCTTTGGTGCTTCATCCCGTGGTACTCTTGGCCCCCGTAATGCATGGACTGCATTGCTTTTTGGGGACCGTTTGATTCTCTTTGCCTTCACTTGGTTGACCTATTTGGTTGTGGGTGATGGCGTGGGTTGGTCTGTTGTGGGGCGAATACTTTTTCTTTTCCACGGGTAACCATTGGAGTGTCCTCTCCATCCGGTTGCCCGGCCATAGAGCTGGCACATTTTCTCTAACTCACCGGAGTCTGCGGCTACGTGTTAGAACCCAGGTTGCTGAATTACCTTGGGAACATTGGGTCTAGGGGGCATATGGCCCGGTGTGCGGGGGCTTGATTTGGATTTTCCAAGGTTCTTTTGGAATTTGGGGTTTCCCTCCCTGATTGTATGTTACTATCGGTTGTAAGTGCACTTACATTGCATTCGAGATTTCCTTAGGACCCTCCGTGTGTGGTTTGCCCTTCACTTGGACTTGCTTTGGTAGGGTCTTTAGGTTGCTTCTTTCCTTTTGTTTTTTTTTTTTGTTTTTTTTTTGTTCTTTGTTTTTTTTTTTTGGGTCCTTTTTTTTGTTGGTGTTTTTTTTGTTTTTTTTTTTTTTTGTTTGTTGTTTTGTTTGTTTTTTTGTTTTTTTTTTTTTTTTTGTGGGATTTTGGGGACCATAAACTTTTGCTCCTCCGGTGTAAAAGTGATGCACCGTTTGACAGCTCACACTGGCTATTGCATTTAATGAGGGCACACACCTCCTATACTCAATGGAACAAGTATGCATCCTAATGTAACCCATGAAATGGGAGCATGGCAAAGCTCATGGGGTGCTGCCCTAGTAGGGTTAAATCTTCTAGGTCATCTTTGGTTGCCTTGTATGTGGGACTTACTTTGCTTTGCTCGAGTTTAGGCAAGTTGGCGAATCAAATGGATTAAGGACTGAAGGAGATGATGTCTCTTGTATTATAGTAAGTGCCGTCGTAATGGGATCTGAGTGAATTGATTCGAACTTGGAAAGGAAGGAGACAAACTGATTGTAAGTATCCTCATTATAAAATCAGTTATCTGAATCAGCTAGTAATGGTGGATTGATGACCAAAGGAAACAACATCCCTCATGCTATTAATTTTAATATTTAAAAGGGTATGTTCTCATAGCCAAATCCATGAAAGAAATACCATTCTTTAATTATGGAGAAGTTTAAACCAAGTAGACTACTATTCACTGATCCAAATCGTGAATGGTAGTATACGTGGCTTATCTGATAGGCAAAGTAAGGAATCAAATGGATTAAGGAAATGATTCCTTTGTATTAGGTAGTGTAATCATGGGCAAACGAAGAAGAGATCAAAATCCAACATGGCACAACTATATGGTGGAATTGAATTGTTGAAAATATAAATAAACTATTGTGAACTGTTGAAACTTTATGAAGAGTGTAGAGGACCCAATATACCTGGAATGATGTTGGATTAAATGTTGGAGATCGAATTTGGAGTTTAAAACCAGATCAGGTATTTCGGCAAACTATCAAATCGAAATGATAACCAAACCTTAGTGTGGACTTGGATCTAGGAGCACAAACTCCTTATTTCCATAAAGAAAAATATGAGAAAATCTCGAAAGAAGATGGCAACCATCAGACCAGGTTTCGACGTGTGGTCGATGGGACTAGCTGCACATCCCAGTTGTCATGACGTGCGGTCAATGGCATTAGCCGCACACCATTCCAATGGTGGATCTTGGCCAAACTTGGCCGGTGACTTCCTAGAATTTATTTTGATTTTATTAAGGGCATAGAATGTAAGATTATTTCCCAAATCCCATTACGGTATGACCATTATGGGCATGTATCGGGTCTTCTCACGTGCAAACGTGTAGGACAAACACCGTCGATGCTAATGCGAGAGGTGATAGAAAACACTATCGTGAACATCCCCTGTCCTTAGAATGTAAGGAAGTGTACTAGAAGAAATCTAAGACCCAGCTTATCCAAACCCCAAGAGTCTGGCATGCGCAAACCTAAGCTGGCCAACCGAACAGGAGGTTCCACTCATGACCAAGGAGGTGCGGTCAAACACGTGCCGCACGGTCCAGCCACACCCCCTGTGCATGAACTCTAATGGAGACCAACTATAAGTGGGACCCATAATTCAAAATCTCACTTTTTCCCTCCATGACCGATTGAGAGAAAGACCCTTTTTCATTGTAGGTTCATTTCTTTTGAATTAAGATGGAAAGTAGAGGAGAAGAATCATCTCCTTTCCATCTTTGTATCCCATGCTTGCTGATTTGGGAAGAGATGGATTCGTATCCTCTCCATTCTCTTATTTGATCAACCGAAACCAAAGGAGATTGGGAGAGAGAGCTCTGATGCATCTCTGAGAGAAAGAGAGCAAGAAGAAGCAAATAAGAATGGAGAAGAAGAAAAATAGAAGAGAGAAAGCACTCCCTCTCATTATTTCCTGTAAGGAGGAGCCATAGAGGAGAAAGAAAGAGGAAGGAAGAGAAGGAGAAGAGGAGACCAACCTCTAGATCAGCACTCCATTGCTGTAGTTCGATAGAGAATTGAATCTTCTATAAGAACTCCCTTTACTCTAAAACCTTCTTCATTAATGGGAAATAATGGAATGATTCAAAGCATGGTTGAGAGAGTATTTGATCATAGCCATGATTTGTAAAGCTTGATGAATGGAGTCTCCATATAATCAAACTAAAAAGGATAAGAATGAAACACCACCCCTGGCAGAGCTATGAGCGTGTACACCATTGTTCACAAATTCGAACGTTGAACGGTAGTGTACATGGTTTAACTGGTGGACAGAATGAATGCATGGACTGCTAGAAGCCATAGAATGACCTTTAGGGATCCTGAGTTGAACCTTAGAGACTTGGATCATGAATCAATAATGGGATTTGAATGCTTAGAGGTTGGATTTGAAATGCAGAACCAAACCTGAGATCTCGGTAATTTGTTGAATCGAAATGGTATCCATAACTTGACGTAGAAATTAAGTTTGGAGCTCAAACTCTAGGTTTAGAGTAAGAAAAATATGAGAAACACGTTGAAGAAGTTTGGTGACCATCGGACCACGTTCTGATGTGCGGTCTATGGGTCGAGCCGCATGACCCGATCGTCGTGACGTGCGGTCTCACACCAGCCAAGTCACGATGTCCTATGTGGGGGCTCAATTGGGGTCGGAAGCTTGGCGATGTTAAAGTCCAGTAATATGATTAATTAGGTGGATATGGATGTCGAACATAATTATCCCAATAGCTGTACCCCTAGCCATTAGGGGGTTATGTAATGGAATGGGTGCAATGGTAGTATGAACATAGCTGCGATGCTCCCCATACCCAACGTAGTGTGGATGGGCGGGTGAGTCGACTAGTGATTACCATCTCCTCAAGTGTCATGGGGTGGACTTGGGATGAGTTGCAGGCAGGAAGCCGACGTAAAATGAACTTGCACCACAATGACGTACCCATACTTGGGGGTGATACTGTTGCCGAGTGAGGCGGTGTCATCTAATTAGGGAAGACCCGTGTAAACTGAAAACTCCATGTATGGGTTGTTTTGAGCTGGCACTTAGAGTTATATACCTGACTGTAGATGATAGCTGCA
Source organism: Protea cynaroides (assembly GCA_028583415.1). Taxonomy (NCBI): domain Eukaryota; kingdom Viridiplantae; phylum Streptophyta; class Magnoliopsida; order Proteales; family Proteaceae; genus Protea; species Protea cynaroides. The sequence continues at coordinate 83,108,689 of CM053268.1, forward strand.
TGTATATTGTTTTCTGCATGTTTAGTTTTCTTATTAAGCTAGGTGGTTGAGCTTATCTTGTGTGCACAAATTTTTTTAGATGTTGCAGGTACATTATGTGACGCTTTGGGTTGTAATCTATTTGGTGTGGAAGATGAGGACTTTGAACCTGAGGAAAACTTCTCTGATTCTTAAAGTGATTCATTGAGCTGTGCATGGGTTTAGGCTGTGCCCATGTTTCTTTCTTTAGTTGGGATATTCTATATTTTATTTTGTATTTACAACATAGATAAACTTTGAACAATAATTTACTTCATTTTGGATAATATTGGTTACAGAATAATTGAGTGATGGTTTTATTAAGGATTTGGAATTTATTAAATAAGCTTTATTTATTAATTTGTCAGCTCTTGATAATTGGTTTTAAGTTTAAAGTCTTTCGTTAATTTACTTTTTTGGTCCAAATAATTGTTTAAATTAAGATTGTAAATTTTTACTCTGATAATTCTTATGTTTAGATTGACTTGTGGAGTACTGTGATATGCGATCCTAGAAGGAAATTTCTTGTGCCAAGATAAGATGGAGAGATCCCATTGCATTCCATAGTACCAATACGTCGAGAATGGTGTGTGACATAGAACCCAGAAATAGTATTTCCATGGTAAGAAACCCCTTGTACTTCATATTGGACGGAGGTAGGGGCTAATTTACACTTGGAATCAACCAACAACGCACCACCTTTACAAGTTAAGGCCTTAAACCAAACCTACAGGGTCTAGGCAATCCTTCTGGGGTGCTGGTATTGTCACACCCTAATTCTGGTCTAACCAGATTAGTGTGATGAACAGCCAATAAATCAACGGTTCAACCAGGGTCTCGTATAGGTCGTACCCACCATATCAAACCACACACACATTCCACATTAATAATCAAAGGTAATAAAAAATAAGCCAAAGTCTTACAAATAATGAATTGAGTGTTTAATAATGATAATAAATAATTAATCCGATTATCTCTAGAACTCAAGACATAAAAGTAAATAATCCATTATATGTTCTATTAATCAAATATAACTAAACTAATAAAAAATGCACTGGTTGCACTCACATGAAGAATCATGCACATCTTCAACAACTTCTACGTCCATGGTGGCAATGTGTCCATACGTCGGCACATTCATATATTCTTCAACAGTAGGACCTGCATCATCAACTAAAAATATTCGATGTCGAAAAGGTGAGCACACATCACAGCTCAGTGAGCAAACAAAACAATGCAACAAACATATGCATGCATTCAATTCATATCTTTGGTCTGGTTTTTAAGTTTATAATGTGCTATAGAAAGGTTTAGTGGCCCCCGTACCTCTATACACGAGTGTGTGAATCTGTCCAATGGATCAAACACCATTGCATCCCACATGCACCCACCATGGAATAGAGATAGAGCTAAAGTATCTGGATCAAACACTGCCAACACTTCCCTTAATGCCCTACCCTTACCAACACATACGCCCTTATTGGCGAGGGCTTGCAAACTGGGCTCACAACTAACCAATCCTAATGCCAAACAGTGTATCCAAGGCCTCACCCCAGCATCCCTCAATACGTTCATAGAGATAGAGCCAAGGCCCCCCGACAGAGTCAGAGACCATATGGTCCGAGACTACCTCCCCTGATGCCCTATGACGTAATAGTTCTGCTAAGGTAATGGTGATAAGACGATGTTAATGGGCAAGATTTGAGTAGAGATAGAGCTAAAGTCTGGTGACGAGGTCGAAGACCACCATGCCACGTCCTCCCCCTGATGCTTCACTTGCATCCAACACACCAACCACACACATACATTCACATGCCTATTCCTAGCATCATCATCATCATCATGTTATAAATAAACAGAATTAAATATGCATGAACAGTAATAGCAGGATTATTGGATGACATGTGAGATGCACATTACAAACATATAAGCATAGAATCAATCATGGCATTTAACTCAATAAAAATAAATAGTTTGTTATTATCCAATTAGTTTAGGTCTTGTTTCCTCACCTGTTAGCAATACTCGATCTCCTTCCAAGTCTTAAAATTCTCTTTCAATCAATTTATCAACCTAAAAGTTATATGAATTTAAGTTAGGGTTCATATGTGACATGTTACAGTAGTAGAAAATTGAAACAGAACACTGATAGGTGTCTGATTGGTCCTATGGTTTCATACTATATCGACCTTACTGTCTACGGTCGATACTCTATGGTCGCATATTGTGCGATCGTAGCTGTGACCATATGATTTCTGGATCTTCCTGAATGCCTATGGTCGATCCTCTGGTCATGCTGGTCATGCTATGGTCGACCGTAGCTGCGACCTTGAGATTTCTGGTCACAAACTATATGCAATTCGAGTTCTTCCTGGTCAATTCCTCTGTTCTACAATTGGGTTTGTCCTAAGGTCATCCTATGACCATCATTAGTAGTTTCTTATCAACCCTAACCATCAAAGTCATCCCTCATGGTTCTCCTTGGGATTTTCTCAAGAAAATCACATGGATTATAATAGGTTGATATTGCACATCTTTCATAGAAGTCTTATTCCATAGTGTTTACATGTAAGACCCGCACTCCACTAACTTGGTTTAACAGTGTCATGGTAGGTCTTCCCATCATTCTTGGACCATGTGGACTGAGCGTGTGAAGATAGATCACAAACCAAATATAAAAATCGACTCAACACCCAAAACTGTATACATATTGTTACATACCTGGGTAGGTACGGTCGACCATATGGTAAGAATGAAGATCACAAATCCAGGACCCCGATTTTGACCCTACGATTGACGGTTTTGATACCATAGCCATCGACCGTGAGACCCCAGATCAGACTTTGAGTTTTGAAAACTTTCTAAAACTAAGGGATTTCATTCCTAATTGAAAGAGGACTTTATATGGAGAGTTTTTGTAAGACCCGTATTGTACTAACCGGTCTTACCACCTTGTATCAGGTCTCCCTATCATGGTCGGGTCAAGCGGACCAAGTGCGTGAAGAAACCACAAGGCTAGGTATGAAATTGAACCCAAAATTAGTTAATTAGGAGCATGTGAACCGCATACCTAAACAGGTGTGGTCGACCACACCTCAGAATAAAGCTACCACAGAAGTTTGGGACGTGTGGTTGTAGTTTTCGGCTATGTGGTCGGTGGGTTCTGCGACCACACCGACGACCACACAAAGTCAGACAGACTCCGTGATTAGGAAACCTTCCTAATCCGAAGGGGGTTCTTTCCTACTCTAAGTAGGATTCTATATGGAGGGTTTTCCTCTACATATAGGATGTCCCATAGCCTCTTCCATCCTTTTAGAACTCAAACTGAAAGAGAGAGAAAGAGAAGAGGAGGAAGAGAAGGAGAATTGAAGAGGAAGACTAAGAGAAGGAAATTCAGAGAGAACTCTGAATCTTCAACAAGTATAAGGTATGAAACCATCCCCCACATCAGTTGAATACCTAGAATAGATCATGGAAGAGATAGTGATTCAAAGTGAGACCCTAATCATCAAACCATGGACAAATTGTAAGAGATCCATGGAGAGAATCTATTAGGATGATGGATTGTGTAAAATATGAATTTTAAGCCATAGAACAATCGTAGGAAGGATCATGATGATGAGCCAAGGAATCAAAACATGAAGGAATTGAGTTGGGAGTGGAAAGTCGACCATCACATGTGTGGTCGCATGTGTGGTCGTACGATATGCGATCAGATGAGACACACATAATCGACCACACATCCTCGAAAAGTTCCAGGGAGGGTGTGATCACATGTGTGGTCGCATGATATGCGACAACAAGAGACACACATGGCGACCACATACCCTCGGGAAAGTTTCAGGGAGGGTGTGGTCGCATGTACGGTCGCATGATATGCGACCACACATAGCGACCACACGCCCCCGGAGAAAATTCAGGGAGGGTGTGGTCGCATATATGGTCACATGATATGCGACCACACCTTGTGACCACACACCCTATGGTCATAGAAATTGAGACCACCGATGCAGCCACACCTGCAACCACTCAGTTTTTGGAAGTCTGAATTGTTGAAAATAAACTCTAATTTAAAATCTATAAATTTGTTAGGTTTCCAAGTGGTCTAAAAGTGATTTACAAAGCTTGAAGAGGAACAACCATCGACCAAAGGTGAGGGAACAAGACCTAAATTAATTGGCTAATAATAAACTGTTTTACTTATTGAGTCCAATGCCATGAATGATTCTATGCTTGTATGCTTGTAACGTGTATTTCACATGTCATCCAAAATTCTTGCTATTACTACTCATGCATATTTAATTTTGTTTATTTATAACATGATGATGATAATGATGCTAGGAATAGGCATGTGAATGTATGTGTGTGGTTAGTGTACTTGATACGAGTAGAGCATCAGGAGGAGGACGTGACATTATGGTTCATCCTGGTCACCAGACTCTAGCTCTAACTCTACTCAAGTCTTGTCCACTAACATCGTCGTATCGCCATTACCTTAGCAGAACTATTACGTCGTAGGGCATCAAGGGAGGTGGTCTCGGACCGTGTAGTCTCTGACTCTGCCGGGGGTCTTAGCTCTATCTCTATGGACGTATTGAGGGATGCTGGGGTGAGGCCTTGGATACACTGTTTGACATTAGGATTGGTTAGTTGCGAGCCAAGTTTGCAAGCCCTCGCCAATAGAGGCTTACGTATTAGTATGGGTAGGTCATCAGGGGAAGTGTTATGCGGTGTTTGATCCGGGCACTTTAGCTCTATCTCTATTCCATGATGGGTGTATGTAGGATGGCAATAGTGTTTGATCCATTGGGTGGCTTCACACACTCGTGTATAGAGGTGCGACGGCCACCAATCCTTTCTATTGCACATTGCAAACTTATAAATCAGACCAAAGATATGAATTGAATGCATGCATATGTTTGTTGCGTTAGTTTGTTTGCTCACTGAGCCATGTTGTGTGGTCACCCTTTTGACATCGAATATTTTAGTTGATGATGCAGGTCCTACCGTGGAAGATTATATGAATGCACCAATGTATGGACATGTTACTACGATGGATGTGGAAGCTATGGTAGAGTCACATGATTAGTCATGCTAGTGTAACTCATGTGTTTTCGTTTAGATTTAGTTGTTGGATTATCAGAAAATGTAATAGAATATTTTATTTTATGTCTTTAGTCATTTGAAAATAATTGAATAATTAATTATGTTATCACTGTTAGATACTCAGTTCATTTATATTAAAGACTTCCTCTATTGTTTATTTACTCTGATTATGGTTGTGGTTGTATCTGGTTTAATAAAATAGACATGACCTATACGAGATCCTGATTAAACCGGTGATTCATAGACGGTTCATCACACCATTCTGGTTGATTCAGAATTGGGGTGCGATAACTTGGTATTAGAGCTCTTGGGCTCTGTCTATTAAACCTGTATACTTCCACAAGAATTCATGAACTGAGTTAGGATAAAATTTAAAATCTTTATTAAGAACACACCATAAGCACCTGTGTTATATGAGATAATAACTAAGATAGAGAATAATGCACATATGAAAAGGAGAAACAAGTTTTATGTATATATCAAATGAGAATAAAACTAACATATATCCGAATCAGAGTATGGTCACAATCCAGACAGTTACTCTGTAGTATATAGTAAAAACAAATAAAGGCATCATGGAGCTGGGGTTGCTGGAGGAGGAGGTGCCTCATGATCTCGATCATAATCCTCAGCATATACCCTCGTAATCCAGGATCCTTGAGTCTGGGTCACCTGGAGACTAGCTGCCAGATCCGCCACCTATTGATCAGTAGCAAGCTGGGCCTCCTGAATCTTACACAGCAACCCCATCACGTCATCTGGTGGTGGGTGCGAAGGACCAACAGAGTGAGAAGGAACCCGAGAAGGGCCAACTCCAGTATAATGTTGTGGTGATGAAGGAGGTAAGGCATCTACATCCATGAACATCCTATCATCATCCTCCTCATCATCGCCCACGTGGACCTCTGCTACTGCTGCTACTGCCGCCTCCGCGTCTACTATCTCTACTCGAGTACGGGGATACACCATAGTGTTTCTCTCCTCGTCACTGACTTGCGCATCTCACATCCTCATCCTGCAGATGGCCTCCCAGTCAAGGTCAGTCGAAAAAGTGTCCTCGTGAACCCTCTCGACCAAGTCGACCTGCAGGCGAGTGAGCAAAGTGGTGATCAAACGCCCATAGGGTAGGTTACCCACCAGACCCGGCATCGTGGCATGGTGCATGGTCCTGATTATGATATAAGGAAGGCAGACAGGTTGCCTAGTATAGATGCAGTATAGAAGGTACTGGGTCAACTATGAGACCTTCTCATAGTGTCCACTCTGGAGAATCAGGTTGTGTTGAATGATCTTGCAATACACTCGGGGTTCTGGCAGTAGGTTGATTGCCCTCATCTGCCAGCGATCATCCCAAAGAATCTGACTGTCAATCTCTGCATGCATTCTCACTGACAGGAACTAGGGTTCCTTGGGTGCACAGTATACCAAGGGACCATCATTTGAGATACCCAGGAGATCAGCCAACTCCTAGCAGTTAAAGGAGATCTCCACCCCTTTAACTAAACTGGTGATCCTGAGCTCTCTATCCCTATCTATGTCCTCTGGGTCACCCTCTACCTGTAAGTTATAGTAAAATTGTTTCACCAACTCAGGATAGGTGCAGCCCTCATACAGAATCACAGGGAGCCAGCCCATATCACCGAAAGCACCCTCCACATCAAATAGGGCTAGGTTGGCCTAGTTGACACAATGACCCCCTTCCACCTTCTTATGCTCGTACTGAGCATACTGTGCTCCTGTTTCAATAGACTAGAAGCGTTGGGGATCATGAACTCTAGGGACTTTAGTGTGAGCCATGTTATCTACAAAGACATAGACCAACAAGCAATACATCAGAAATAGTGAAAATTCAAAATTTCGACATTATGACGGCATGATTTGGCCAAAAGCCTAACTTTTCACCCAAATAGTTGGGCAGGAGGACTTACATAGGTCCCAAACCATCCTACAAGGCTCATATAATCAAAAATTTAAACTAGGTAGGTCAAATTTGAAGAAATTTTGATAATTGGAAAAAACCCCAAAATTTAGGTCAAAAGTGGGAATTTTTAAGTTTATAATAAACTAACCAATGAAACTTAAATTTTCTTGAGGACTTTCATCCATTGGGTGGCCAATAGCAAAAGCCCCCAATAAAAATCAAATTTTTACGGTCAGAAAAATAGTAATTTGAAAAAACCTATAAATGGAGAAAAACCCATGTATGAAAACTTAAAAAGGAGAAAGAGTAGGGAACATACTTAGAAGAACGGAACGTAGGTCGTGGATCGATGAAAGAATCACCAAATTTATGCGGTCAACACTGTAGCAACAGAGTGGAAGCGAGTTGACTTGAAGACAAAAGAGAAAAATGGAGAATGGCTCCAAAAATCAGGTTTAAAAACCTGATTTGGAGTCGTGTGGTCGCAAAATTTGACCAAAAATGTAACCACATGATCGACCACACGATCGACCACAGGCTCTGGGTGAGTTGACAAGTTTTGTGTGGTCGCAACCCTGTGGTCGCATATAGTGTGACCACACGATCGACCACAGGCTTTCGTTGACCTGACAGGGTTTGTGTGGTTGCATACCCTGTGGTCATATATACTGTAACCCCACCATCGACTACACGATGAAAAATACTCTGTTTTGACTGAATGACTTTAAAGATTGAAATTTTACCTTGTTTATTTGGATTTTGACATGAGAATAACGTATATTATGATTGCCTCATAGGTTCTTTGACTTTCAGACACTACCACAGCCGAAAACAGGAAATGGCTGGACAAAGAATAACTAGGAGAGGATGTACCCCAATTCCACCACCACCACCTGTAGAGGAAAATGGCCATGAAAACCCTGAGGAACAGGAGAATCAGAATGTGGTACCGCCAAGAGTCAACGACCAGGCTAACCCTACAAATTTGCCAGCCCCACCTACAGATTTGGCTATGGCGGTGATGAATCTAGCACAACAGTTACAACAAATATAGCAAGTGCAAGCCAACATGCAAGTTGCTATGGGAATGGCTTTCCCAGCTGCAAACACTACACCTTTACTGGTGGGACAAGCTAGTACCGTACTAAGGGGTAACAACACCGTGCCCCAAGCATCGACTTTGAATAACACGGTACCTCAAGCACCTCAAACGCCATTTGTACAAGCTCAAGTACAAAACCCTGAAGTAGCTCAAGGCATATACAACCAAGGCAATTATCAGCATCAACCACCTATATATGGAGCATATGCTCAGTATCAGTTACACCATTCTCGACTAATCGAGCGTTTCCTGAAGATGAAGCCTAAGGAATTTAATGGCAAGCCAGCGGATCCTTTGTGGCCAGCTCACTAGATCGACGAGATGGAAAGGAACTTCATAATGATGATTGTAAATGAAGAGGAAAAAGTGCTATGTGCCACATTTATGCTGAAGGGCGATGTACACCATTGGTGGAAGTCTACTCAAAGTTATCTGTTAACGAAGCACGCCCAATTGACCTAGGCTATCTATAAAGAAGCATTCTTCGAGAAGTATTTTCCCAGAAGTTTCAAAGATGCGATGGAAAGAGAGTTTCTGAGTCTGTATCAGGGATTGATGACTGTGGATGTGTATCAACAGTGTTATGAAGAGCTATTTTTCATTGCTCCCTCTAGCATGCAGGAGAAAAATATCAAAACCCGAAGGTTCGTCATGGGACTTAGGGGAAGTATCCGCCAGCATGTATTGGGACTGGAAAAGAAGATTTATAAAGAAGTGGTACAAATTGCTCGAGTACTGGAATCGAGCTAGAGGGAAAGTTATTTTTCTCAAAGCAGAGGTATCCAAAGGCCTAATGGAAATTCATAAAATGGAGGGAACACAAAGACCTTTAAATTCTTCCATACTCAAGGCTTCAATGTTGCAGCCAAGACTACTCCAACAGTCCAACCTCAACAGAAGCAAAGTAGTGAGGGAGTAAAATGCTTTAACTGTAATCAAATAGGACATTATTCAAGGGAGTGTCTTAAGCCCAGGAAGCAGCTACAACAAGGAAAGGGTTATGCAGTTACAACTGAGGATGCTGTCGCATCACCTGATGTGGTCATAGGTATGACCTGAACCTTTCATTTTGTATTACCTTGTGTGAGCATATAGATTAAATTAAATCAAATCACAAGTATCATACCTATTAATGGCATACCCGCTAGAGTACTCTTTGATTCTGGAGCTACTCATTCTTTAATATCTGTGTCATTTGGAAAGAAGATAAATCTATCCCTCAGACCTTTAGACTACAAATTACTGGTACATTCACCTATGGGATTAGAAGTGGCACTAGAAAAAGGTTATGGACCATGTCCAGTTTTTATCGGCAAAAAGATTTTGGATGCAACCTTAATTCAACTCGAGATGGTAGACTTTGACGTTATCGTGGGAATGGATTGGTTATCTCGGCACACTGCAAACCTATTATGTGTAGAAAAAAATTGACAATTAAAGACAAGGAAGGAGCAGAGTTTAGTTTTGCGGGAACCAAACTTCCCCGTAAACAAAAACTCATTCTCTCTGCATTAAAGGCTAGAAAATACCTCGAGAAAGGAGGAATTGGGTATCTAGTATCCGTGGTCGACCTCACCAAGGAAGCACCACAAAAGGAGGATATTGATATTGTGCGTGACTTTTTGGATGTATTTCCTGAGGAACTACCAGGACTACCACCCGACCAAGCGACAGAGTTTATTATAGATCTTATACTTGGAGCCGTACTAGTATCTAAAGCACCCTATCGAATGGCTCCAACTGAATTGAATGAACTGAAGGTATAATTATAGGAATTACTGGACAAGGATTATATCAGACCCAACATATCACCATGAGGATTACCGGTATTGTTTGTGTGAGGACAAAGATTGAAATCTTTTGGAGTCGCCACCTAGATTTAGGTCTAGGACCTTAGAAATGTGAAATCTCACCCCAAGGTAAGACTTTGATTGACTCATGACCCTTAGATTGGATTTTTGGTCCATCAGAGATTGGGTAAGTGTCAGGTTACGGTTATGGGAAGGGGTTAGGCACCCAAACCGCCCGATCGAAATTGGTCTTCTATACCTTTCCTATGCTAGACTTTATTTGTTAAGCCAAACCAAACCAAGTGGTTTGATATCATTGAACCGAATCTGTATCCATCAGATTGCCTACGTATTACGGATTTATTCTGAAAATTAGGTTCACCATCGTAGTTCAGGTATGATTAAAGTTTATGGCTGTGATTTATGCTTGTGCATGATTAAGTTTATTTGTTCAAGTTGAAATTTATGCTTGAATGGTTGAGAAATCCTATGGGTTAGGATCGGGATAGTCCAAGTGGACTGATAGATAGTCCTAGTGGATCTAAGAATAACCCTATTTGGGTTGGAATGTGGATAATATCCTAGTGGATCTATGGATAGTCCGAGTGGACTAAGGTGTAGATAACCCTATTTGGGTTAAAATATGGGGGATATCCTAGTGGATCTATGGATAGTCCAAGTGGACTAAATTATGGATCCGAATTTGGGTTTCTCCCAAATGGCCTACGTATCCTAGGGTTTGGCCTAGGAATCAAAATCCGCGTAGTTTGGAACTGGATAACCTGTTCTAGGTTAATGATTGAGAACCTATTCTAGGTTTAGGGTTTAGAACCTATTCTAGGTTTAGGGTTTGCCGAGGGGCAAAATCATCCTAAATCACCCTTTTCATGCAAATAAGGCAAGAGCCTATATGGCATGATCTAGTATGCTATCTTCTAAGCATGGCAAGACCTAATATGACCATATTTAGGGTTTTTCCCTAATTGCTATTTTCTTTCCATATTTAGGGTTTTCTACCCTAATTGCTATTTTCTTTCCATTTTAGGGTTTCTACCCTAATTGTTACTTTCTTTCCATTTTAGGGTTTTCTACCCTAATTGTTATATTTTTTTTCCATTTTAGGGTTTTCTACCCTATTGTTATTTTCTTTCTATTTTTAGGGTTTTCTACCCTAATTGTTATTTTATTTCTAGTTTTTAGGGTTTTCTACCCTAATTGTGACAATAAGCATTTAATATAGCACGTGAGAAAGTGTAGCAGACAAATATGGAAATAAACATGTGTAGCATTCCAATCATGGCAATGTAATTATTCCAATTATGGCAATGTGATCATTTCAATTACGGCAGTGTGACCATTCCAATTATGGCAGTGTGACCATTCCAATTATAGTAGTGTATGCATACGAGCATCCGAGCAAAGCATGTGAACAAATATAGCATCAAATATCACATGTGAGAAACAACCAAAGCATATGAGAATCAATCAAAACATGATGGAACACGCAGCAAGATGACAGCTTTGTCAGGATGGACCAAAATGGGCACATAGGGCACTGTACTTACTCAAAAAATTATTAAAAGATATCTTCGGAAAGAGGACTCAGAGGCCAACATTTTGTCTCAAGGAAGCTAATCCTAAAAGAGACCATAGGTAGGTCGAAAAGATTCTTCAAGTACAGGCAAATACACTGGTCAGATCTGTTCCAGATTCTGGCCAGTGGTACTATAAAATCAATATAAAATCATATAGCTCATGAAAATAAAATCCGAATACATTGTCAGAAAGAAGACTCAGAGGCAAACATTTTGTCTCAAGGAACCTAATGCAAACAGAGGCATCTTCCTAATGCTAGACACCAATCTCAGCCTTGCATTTGCAGTATGCTTTGACTTTGAAAAAATAAACTGACAAAAGCAATGGGTGATTCTTACCTCAGGCTTCTTCTCTCTCCTTCTCTCCTTTGCATCTTCTCATCATCCTCTTTGCTGCCTCTCTGGTCCTTCTCTCTTTTTCCTCTAGATCTTCTCTTCTTAACACCTCTCTCTCTCTCTCTCTCTCTCTCTCTCTCCTTTTCTCTTTCTCTATTTTCTTCTTCTTCTCTTTTCTTCCGATTTTTTTCTTTTCTCTCTCTCACTCACGTTTTTCTCTCCCTCACCCATGTTCTCCTCTCTCTACGGTTTGGAAAAAAGTCCTCTCCTCTCTCTTCTCTTGCCTATTTATAATTTTTCTCTCCTTTTCTAGAAGATCCTTCTTTCCTTTCTTCTTTTTTCTAGAAAAATCTTTTTTTCTTCCTTTTTCTTCTTTCCTTTCTTCTTTTCCTTCCTTTTTCTCTTCTCCTTCTCCATTCCACACGTTCTCTATCTCTCCCTCTTCTAGAAAACCCTCTCCTCCTATTTCCTTCTCTCTTTTCTTTCCTTTTTCTCAAAATCGAGATCTTTTGGATTTCTTTTTTTTTCTCCTCTTGGACGTCCCTTCCTCACTTTGGATTCCTTTCTTTTTTTTTTCTTTTGGATTATATGCCTTAACAAAATCTTTTGAATCCAAAAGATTTTTTTTCTCTTTTCTTTCCTTTTCTCAAAAATAAAATCTTTTGGATTCTCCCTTTTCTATTTCTTTTTTTTTTCTCTCTCCACCTTGGACGTCTCTTCCCTTCCCATCTTTGGATTCTTTTTTTTTCTTTTGGATTATATGCCCTAACAAAAATCTTTTGAATCCAAAAGATTTTTTTCTCTCTTTTCTTTCCTTTTCTCAAAACAAAATCTTTTGAATTCACCCTAAATTTCCCTCTCTCTCACGTTTCCTCTCTCTTTGGATTCTTTGTTTTCTATATATAAAACATATATATTATACATTATATAATAATATATAAAAGAAATACATGCATATAAGCCACCATGAATTGGTCCGGATTGACTGGGTTGGGCCAATACTACCTTGGGTTGAGCTGAGTTGACTGGATTGACTGAAATTAACTGGGTTTTCACTCTCTGTGATTTCATGGGCCATTTTCACTGTCATCCCGCTTGAAATTTTCCGATGGCCTCTATTCCAAATTTTTTTGCATTCATTTTGTAGAACATTAAAAATGAGGAATATAGGAACTTGAATCACCTCATTTGGAAGTAAAATGGTCAACTTATGAATTTTTGAATTTTAAGCGGACCAATTATAGATAATTTGGCTGACCATTTTGCATGGGACCCTCTAGAGACTTTTACCCGAGATTTTCCACGTCCACTTCGCAGGACATCGCAAATGAAGAATAATGGTCTTGGAATCATCTGAATCCGATGTAGAACGGAAAAGATATGAAGCTTTGAAGTTCTAACAATAATTTTGCATGCAAGCTTGCATGAGACCCACTAGTGACTTCTACCCGGGATTTTTTACGTCCACTTTGTAGAACATCATGAATGAAGAATAATGGTCTTGGAATCATCTGAATCCGATGTCGGATGATCAAGATATGATGATTTGAAATTCAAACAATCCGACTTAGGATAATTTGCATGAAGGCCCCTGGGATTATTATTTATAATAATTTTAGAAACTTCCCTTATATGTATCATCCGACTAAAATGATCATATCTTCCTCATTTGATATTAGAATTGAGCAATTCTGGTCTCGTTTCGAAGATAATTCTATGACCTATGCATTCCTGCAGATAATAACCCATGACCCTGCTGTGGGATTCAGTGAAAAATCATAAATCTTTGGATTAAAGGCCGAAACCTGCCATATT